>CM059333.1:6366446-6581579 GCA_030340685.1 Protosalanx chinensis
TGTCTATACCCCCACCCGCCACCTACGGTCATCTGCTGACAACCGTCTAGTGGTACCCCCCCTCAAGAGCGCCAGAGCGCAACACAAACTCTTCCACTGCCTGGCTCCCCAATGGTGGAATCAACTCCCGACCTCCATCAGAAGCACGGACTGCCTTCCAAACTTCAAAAGAAGGCTTAAAACTCACCTATTTAGAGAATTTAATGGCACTTAACAATAGCATGTCATTTCACCTGATCTAATGTATTATGTGTTGTATCTCTTGCTCTATATTCATAATCGCTGTGTTATGCATTTATAGTTCTTCCTTTGGCACTTATTGGTTCTCATGATGTATGATTCACGATCTAAAAATCCGACTGTGTTCGGGGTCTATCACGTTGCTTTGCTCAATGACTGATGCTCTTTGTAAAAGCTCTCTCTTGTAAGTCGCTTTGGATAAAAGCGTCTGCTAAATGAATAAATGTAAATGTAAATGTAATGTACGTCTTTGTGAAACCATTTAAAGACCTCAACAACATGTGTTCAAGTCCCTGAGGACAGACACGCACAGCATTTATGATGACGCGTCTACAATGCCTTCCCTCCCTCCCTCCCCCCCCCCCCCCCCCCTTCACAGAATAATAAACAGAACTCGACTGTTTGTAAACATTTGATATTGTAGCGTCCACTGGGGGATGGATTGAGGAGGAGAGCGAGTGAGATGAAGGAAAAGAGAGGAGGAGGAGAGAGGAAGAGGAGAAGAGAGGAGGAGGATGGTGTGTACCGTCTGCTACAGGACGTGGGGGTCAGAAGGGCAGCTGGACTCTGGGCTTCAGAAACCAGACACAATAACACCCCCCCCCCCCCTTTCCGCCATGCCTTCCCTCCCTCTCTCCTCCCTCCCTCTCTCCTCCCTCCCTCCCTTCCTCCCTCCCTCCCTCCCTCTTTCTCCCCTGCTGAAAGACAGACTGAAGGAGAGTGATTGTGACGGACTTGGAAAACACTGTAAACAAGAGGTCTGTCTGTTCTGTGAAGTGAATGGAATGTTATTTTGGAAGTTAGGTTACGTCTATAAATGTCTATTTGTAGTAGGAGAGACATGACAGAGGACAGACAGACAGACAGGGGACAGACAGATTCTGATTCAGAATACTTTATTTATCCCGGGGGAAACTCCTTCGTAGCAACGGCACCCAGTCTCGCAAAGCACACAAGGGTAAGGGTGTGAGGTAAAAGATTAGCAAGTGTACACAGGGATAGGGGGGTGGGCAAGTAAAAACGGTAGGTGAATTCACACAGCGAGGGGGTGGGGGGAGGGCAGAGGCTTGGATAAATGATTATGTACAGACTATACAATTAACAATTATACAAGTATTGGTCTTGTAGAATATACAGTATTATCTCAGGATGTACAGGATTTCAGGAGTTTTTTGTGTGCAGAATATACAGGATATACAGGATAAAGTGCAGGTTACAGACTATACAATTATAGTCTATACAATTAAATTACAATTATGCAAGTATTGGTCTTGCTGAATATACAGTGTTATGTTAGGATGTACAGGATTTACAGGTTTTTGCAGCATATACAGGATATACAGGATTTACAGGTTTTTAGCAGAATATACGTAGTTATATTACAGTTGTACCAGAATGTTGCCAAATATGCATTGTTATGTTACAGAATGTTGTGTCAGACTATTGCCTAATGTCCATTGTTATTCACCGGATGTTATGCTATGTCACAAAATATACAGTTGGCTTGACAGACAGACTAGCAGGCAGACAGACAGGCAGACAGATGGATGGAGATGGAGGAGCACAACTAAGATAACTGGAGAGTCAGAAATAGTTCTGGAAAGAAAGTTGTTAAAGTCTGCTGGAGGAAGAGACGTTGGAGGCCAGAGGGGTTGAACCAAATCATTTTCGACTTAGCGTCTGCTTGTAAAGCTCACATTAGCCAGCCAAGTTTTAATGTAAATACTTCATTATTCTGTCATCACACAGATCAGCTCATGCAAGCATACAGGTCACAGCAGCCACTGTTCATTTTGAAGGCGAAAGCTTTTCCTTTTTTTTGTTCTTTTTTTTTTACCCCTTTTTGAAATGTTAATAACTTTCTATTACTTAATGTAGCGTGACTAAAATTTCGATTAGATATAATTCATTTTAATATCTATGACTGGCTAGACTGATCATTTCTGCAACGCTTCCCAGACCAGAATACACGATTCTAAATTAGACTCATTTACCGAGCGGGGCTGGTTAAACTTGGCTTTCTCTTGCAATTTAGCCGTCATCGAATCAATTTCATAATTTTCTTTGCTCTTTGAGGTACGACTGCTCCGAATTGAATAATACCAACCATCACATTTAATTATGTGTTATAGCATGTGTCAGTGTAGGACTGTGTGCAGTGAAGCTTCAAATTCAATGAGACAACTTGACAGCCACATCTTATTCATACTAAATTAAATACAATATCATGTTAGACCATCGCTGCTTCCTCTTCATATCTTCCATTCCATGTGTCGTATCTCCACCGTTTAGTAAAACTGATCAGCTATTCCTTCTAATCTGAGTTCATCACAGTTAATAGCAACAATAACAGAGAGATTTGAGCAGTGTTTCCCTACCTTGGTCCTCAGGGCCCACTGTCCTGCATGTTTTAGATGTTTCCCTGGTCCTCAGGGCCCACTGTCCTGCATGTTTTAGATGTTTCCCTGGTCCTCAGGGCCCACTGTCCTGGATGTTTTAGATGTTTCCCTGGTCCAACACACCTGACTCTAATAAATGGTCATTATCAGGCTTCTGCTGAGCTTCATAAAGACCTGTTCATTAGAGTCAGGTGTGTTGGACTAGGGAAACATCTAAAAAATCCAGGACAGTGGCCCCTGAGGACCAGGTAAACATCTAAAACATGCAGGACAGTGGGCCCTGAGGACCAGGTTTGGAAATGGGTTAGGGTTAGGGTGATGGGGGGATGGTGGTGGGATGGGAGTGAGGATGAGGGGAGATGTGGATGAGGATGAGGGTGAGGGGTGTGTGAAGTGAGAAGAGAGAGCAGGTAGAGGATGCTGTTTTGTCTCCCTTCCTCCCCTCTAGCTCATGTAGAGAGCAGGTAGAGGCTGCTGTTCTGTCTCCCTCCCTCCCCTCCAGCTCATGTAGAGAGCAGGTAGATGCTGCTATTCTGTCTCCCTCCCCTCCAGCTCATGTAGAGAGCAGGTAGAGGCTGCTGTTCTGTCTCCCTCCCTCCCCTCCAGCTCATGTAGAGAGCAGGTAGAGGCTGCTGTTCTGTCTCCCTCCCTCCCCTCCAGCTCATGTAGAGAGCAGGTAGAGGCTGCTGTTCTGTCTCCCTCCCCTCCAGCTCATGTAGAGAGCAGGTAGAGGCTGCTGTTCTGTCTCCCTCCCCTCCAGCTCATGTAGAGAGCAGGTAGAGGCTGCTGTTCTGTCTCCCCCTCCCCTCTCCAGCTCATGTAGAGAGCAGGTAGAAGCTGCTGTTCTGTCTCCCTCCCTCCCCTCCAGCTCATGCTCAGAGCGGTGATGTTTTAATCATGGCCTCCCCTCATTGGGATGTGTGGCCACCTCCAGGTCTCTAATTGTCTCAGGCCAGTCTGCCTCCACTGATCACCCTGCGTCTGGAATTGCTAATGACTCACACTGCCGGAGAGAGACCACACACACACACACACTCGCACAATCAGGGTGGTGGAGGGGGTGTGGTAGATGGATGTGTGTGTGGACTTATGGTGTGTAGCGGAGGGGTGTATGATGGATATGTGTGTGTGTGAGTGTGTGTTCACTTGTGGTGGTGGTGGTGATGGTGGAATGGGGACTGTAGATGGATGTGTGTGTGTGTGAGTGTGTGAGTGTGCATATGAACACATAATGGAACATCGTATTAACTGCCCACAGACACATTGGTGGTTGATTGCAACCTAAAACCTACCTTTGAAACCAATCCTTTCACTACACCAGCCCCCCCCCGTCCCTCCCTCCCTCCACCTACCCACCCCCACTCCCTCCCTCCCTCCCTCCACCCCCACTCCCCTCCCCCTCTGAGAAAGACATCCTGTTAAATCCTTTTATTAACAGGATACAGCTGTTCCATACACAGCAGTTTCCTTCAAGGTAGCACAGATACAAGAGAAAAATAAAAAAGAAAAATATACTTCACCTGCCCTACCACACACACACTTACATCCCCTATCACACACACACATACACACACACACACACATACAGAGACACACAGACACACACACACAGAGACCCACAAATATACAAACACACAGACACACACACACACACAGACACTCACAAACAACAACACCCACACACATGCGCACACCCAACCACAAAAATTCAACCTTTTATTTTCAATAAATTCCAATTAAACATGCAAATATAAAAGGTTTGCTTGTCAACCGGTGGGCCTTCTTGTCCTTGGAGAAGCACCTCAGAAGAGAAGGACTCCAACTGGAGTGTTTCTGGGCGCTAATAAGCCTCTGAGACCCTGCCCGGCATGTCTATGCTGCCCAGGCCCTTCATGGGCGAGGCCAGACTATTAGCATACCATTTGAATTCAGGGGGAAGCAACAATAGAGAGGTTAGCGCTGTGGTGAAGAGTTCAGGCTCTGCTGGTTACATGTTTCTATAGGCGATGTGCTTTAGCATATGACGACAGACACTGACATCTCCGGCTATGAGAGGCCAAGCGTAGCTGAATAGCGATGCTGTATCAAGTGGGTCCACAATACAGCCGGCCTCCGCATTACCTTTTCCAAGAGGCAATCTTAGAAATCTGAACCTCCGAATATGATCTCTCTTTGCTCAAAGTCCCAAAGTTTGGTCCCTGAAAAAGAAGTAGAAGAAAAAAAACTGTTCTGCTGTCTGTCTTGTCCAGCCAGTGATAATCCGAATTCACTTTTAGAGTGCCGATAAGACAACCTATTAAATGTAATTATAAAATGGGTGGTAGAAATTGTTAGTGCTGTAGCAATCTTCAAATGCCTAATGTCTTGAAATAGCCCCAGTGATTTAAATCATTTTAACATTTCCTGGCAATTAGCTTTCGCATTATAACACTGTGGCTAATTTCTGTTCAACGTTTGACATTATAAATGTAATTGGCTTTCATTCAAAGCTCCAATGTGACACATTTATCAAACCTCGTGGGCAACATTAATGCGAGTGTCTGTGCGCGTGTGTTGGTGTGTGTCTGTGCGTGCGTGTTAGTGTGTGTGTGTGTGTTTCAGCCTCTCCACTCACATTTTTACCCTCCTCTTCATTGTTTACCAACATTATTACTTAAGGTTTGATTATTCCCCCCCCCCTCCCATTTTAACTACCCCAATAAAAAAATAAGAATATACATCGCATTTTAATTACGCTGTTCAGGTGACCTATGTAGCAACGAGTTCTTCCAATGGAGGCTCATTAATTAGCCTGTCACAGACCAGTTGGAGGTGATTGTCTGCGTGTCCTTTTCATGGCCACGGCTGCATGACTAGCATCACTGAAAGCTCATATATATACGCTCCCATAACAGTTAAAATGCTATTACAGCCATGCGCTCTTCCCATGCTGGGCCTCCTGCTAATTTGAGAGAGCTATTGGAGGGTCATATAGCCTCTATCTCTGGGGAGTGTGCCAAGCTTTGACTCACAAGCACCAGCTCCAGTGGTCCTTGGAGGATAACATGACACACACACGCACACACACACACACACACACACACAGACAGATTAGAGCACAAATACTTATCAAGCTATATCTTGATGTACCTTCAAGACTGGCATGAAGCACTTAACACTATGCACATGTATACACCTGGCAAATCATCCATTCATTCTTGGGGTACATCCAGTAGCCAATCTAGACAGAAATACATAAACACAGTTTATTAAGTGAACCATTATTAGCACCTTCGAAAAGTTGGAAGAACTATACAATTTTTTTTTTTACGTGAATTGGAGTGTGTACACAGAGTCTTAGTAAAGCAGATGGTTGAAGGACAGACATCGACTATGAGATGGTCGAAGTCCGTTTCTGTTTCTTCACATTTCAGATTGAATACGTTTTCAGCGCGGCGATGAATTAAACGTCTGCTAAATTGATTTAAAATTATATTGAAAAGAAGGCAAAACATTGTGATTATGTGGGATAATTTGAATAATCACATAAGGATGGAGTTGTTACTGACTAATCTTGTCAAATTTTTTAAATAAAAACCAGCCTTGAGATGAATTCAAAAGAGAATCTTAGAGAGAAACAAAGCTCGCCTTAACACGAAGAGAAGCTGGATAGAATTAGAATTACAGATGAATATATGTAGGTGGAGGAAACAGCCTCCATTTAAGCCATCAACATTTAATTCAACGCCTTGACTTCTGAGTTGTATTTGTGTTTGAATAGCTTTTCTCACCAGTAGACCTTGACCAGTCTGAGAGAGAGAGAGCGAGACAGAGAGAGAGAGGGAGGGAGAGGGAGAGAGAGAGGGAGAGGGAGAGAGTGAGGGAGACAGAGAGGGAGAGAGAGACAGAGAAAGAGAGAGGAGGCATGAATTGTGTAGACTAGAGCGAGTGAAAAATTAATGAAAATTTTTGGTTTTGAATAAAAAGGTTACAAATGTGAAGATTAATGATATTGAACATTAAAATATCGCTCACTATCTTTACTTGCCTCGCTAAGACAAATATAGAGAGCGAACACTAATGACTGCTAATGTGTATATGCTTGGTATAATTTCGCAGTATGATTTTTTAATAACACAGATTTAATGAATTGGTATTTAGACAGGGAACTATCTCCATGCACTTATTTAATACCATTACTGACCAAATTAACCTTGTGCTGGTTTTAATTACATTTAGTTCCATTTGGGTGATCATGCAATTTATATTGCGATATATAAAAGATTGAAAACACTTTAAGATGCAATTTTAGAGCTATATAGATACATGAATTAGATTGAAGTTTGCGAATTACTTTCAGCTCAGCACCAGCAACATCCTTGTTGACAAAAGTAAGATATCTAGTATCATTAAACTGAAAACAACGTTTTGTGATTTTCATAATGATCAAGACCATGTGATTAACATTTGATACAACAGCTTTTCAACCAATTGTGTCCATCATGCAACGTTAGACCAGCAAGGGGATTGAGAGATACGTAACATCGATATCAAACTGACATTGTCCCCTATTTTGATTAAAACTCCCACTCTGACAAGCTGACAGCTACACTCCCATCTGTCAATGTCATCTAATGTACAATAATATTCCAAAACAAACTGTGAATTCTAATGAGAGTTCGATTGACAGCGTCGTGTTGGCTCAGTAGATACCTGAGGTGTTGGTTGTTATGGGTCTGTGTCTTGCTAAGGGCCTTGAGTAGAGTTCAGGTTTAACACTCAACTCTTCCTTGTTGGGTCTCATTCGACTTCAGTTTCCACTTGGTTTCAGGGATAATAGAGAACGATTATGTGGGGCAAAGAAACGAAAACGAGACAGAGATGAAGAGGAAAGACAAACAAACGTTTCTGCGAGAAAAATACGTTAAGAAAGGTTTAAGTTGACATCAGTTTGTGGCCTTTGGCGAATAGTAACATTTACACTTGCTGTTAAAAAGTAGACAACTGCCGCCATGATGGACGCTCACTAGTCCAGAATGTCCGGAACGATGTTCGATGATTCCGTCAGGCTTGTCTTTTGTTGAAATAACTGGACGTAAACTGAAAACCCACAAGATCTCTGATGGTCAATACAGCGATGAACAACATTCATAAATCCTTCAAACAGGAGAACCAGAGGGTTGATAAGATCAATGGCCCCTGCTGCCCTTCTAACATTTGCAAACTCATCATTGTTCATCCTCTCTCCCGTCTGATTATCTGGATTGCATTTGTTTTTGGGGCAGTGATCTCCTCTATCCGAGGTTCAAACACGATGAGGGGAGTCAAATGTCAAGATGAAAAGCTTTATCAACAAGAAAGACTGTCTCATGAAATCGAATCATTTTACCCCCAGAGTTTTACTCTCAGTAATATATCGACATACTTAGTCCACAAGCTCCAGGTTATTTAACACTGTGTGTTTCCAATATGGAAGATAATGACTATTTTTTTTGCTATAATTTACATGAAACGATAACCACAGTGTGTTTGTATTCGTGTTGTGTGTGTTTTAGCGGAGGTGTGTGTGTGTGCGTGTGTGTGGTCTGTAAGCCCCTGTGTTCAGGCACTTATAGGTCTTCCTGTACCAAGGTTGGCTAGCAATAACGAAGACAGCACTTTCAATAACCTTGACAGATAGATTAAAAAGATGATTCAAAAGCTTCTCTTCCATGAGTGCTTCATCTCTGAGGCCTAAACCCTTCAGCAGCTCTCCTCTCGCCTTCTTTATCGTCAGGTCCTGTCAATCACCCGCCATCTCCGTCGCCGCGGCGAGGCGGAATCCTGTCGGTTCCTCTCCGGGGTCTGTGAGAGAGGAGAGACAAAGTAGCGGCAACGTTCCACCGTTCCTCAGCCGAGGGTGGGGGGAGGCGGGACGGGTCCTTCACCTCGTCAGGGTGCATCTCAACCCAGAGACTCGTGGAACGCCAGAGCGCTTTGAACGGCTTCGTATTATTGTGGTGTTCTCTGTCAACTTCTGCCGCCCGCCTACGACCCCCCCCATCACAGTCTCCTGCCTCCTTCCTCCCCTCACAAACCCTCCTCCCCCCTCCTCCCTTAGGCCCAGCATCTCAGCCCCGTCCACCTCCTGTCGGTGGCTTTGTCCGTCCCCACCCACTCCCAGGATCCTCTGGTTCCTTCCCAGCCCTGAAGAGCCCTCGGCCTTGGTCTCAGATCCCACTCCAAGGCCTCTCATCTGGGCTTTGAAGGTGTCCCTGAAAGCTCCCAGGCATGGAGACTGGTATCAAGCAGGAGACGCACCCTCTCACTTCACAAGCGGAAAACAGACAAAGCTTCCTACTGTGAATTCAGAAAAGAAGCGGTTCCTTGGAGGAACCCAGAGTATCTGTTCTAGAACAGATTGTCTCTGAAGGGAACGTTCACAGGTTCTGAGGCGAAACTAAATCCACTTCAGTCCGAGTTGAAAGAGACGCACTAATTAGTCGACGAAACTGAACAACTGTGCTTTTTGGGATTTGGGGAAAGAAAAAGAAGAGAAAGTGAAACAGGAAGTCAAAAACAGGCATCAAGAAATGGTCTCCTCATCCATGTTCCCTTCACAACAAAACAAGCTAATTAGCTGTTTCAACCTCTTGGTAATTGCTTCTCCCTGACCTGCGCATTTCCCTCATTGGTGTTGACCTCTGACCTTGAGAGGGTAGACTACAAGGGAGTTGTAGTCCTTCTGCTCCTGAGGTGGTTAGAGTGTCACCAGAGGGGGACCAGGAGCCCGGAACCTTCCATCTCCCAACACAAACAGAAGAGAAAGGAGGTTCGAGGACTCGAGGTATAATCATCTGCAGGTCGTAAGGTCACAGATTACTGGAAAAACAATACTATCTAACTCAAGTGTAAGGCGTGTTGGGTTAGTAATTAGAAGGTCCCTGGTTTGAACCCCGGCTGTGTCAACATGACGTTGTGTCCTTGGGCAAAGTACTTCACCCCTACTTGCCTCAGGGGGGAATGTCCCTGTACTTGCTGTAAGTCACTCTGGATAAGAGCGTCTGTTAAATGTAAATGTAATGTAAGATCTGAGACAATTACACAATTAAAATGGTGAGAATATAATGAAATGACTTCATGGTTTCTTACAGTTGAGAAACTGATGACCAAAATCATACTGAAATGACACTGAAATCTCAGCTATTTCCACACTCAGTAACCATAACTTAATCAAACTGCTCTGTCTTCTAAGAACAACTACAACTATGAGATTCGTGTTTGTGTGACGTGATCTCTTAACACATACAAAAAAACGTGTTCATCACAGCGATCAACGTCAGACAACATTTCGTTTCAGGGCTGTATTTACTGCAGTAAATGGGCTATAATTAACTATCGCTTAATGACAACACAGGTCACACTACGCGCTTTTGCTTTCAAAACCGTCTGAAAACCCAACTTACGTAATACACGCCGAAGAGAGCTGAAAATAAAAGAACCATTTCCTTCCATTTGACAGCCGAGCTCCGGTTTGAATGTTTATCAGGCCACTCGTGGGACTAAACGCACTGAACGCACCCGTCAAAACGTAATCTATTGCTTAATTAAACTTGGCTAAATCTGAAAATGTGAACCAGCCCAGCCACAGAACAGTTGGTGCTTCACTGTGTCTTCATCTAGGCACCAGACACTTTGCTCTAATGAAGATGGGACGGCGTAACAATTTACGGTCATTTAAGAAGCAATTAAAGTATTTTGCTCGATCACTGAGGGTTTAGATTCGGCTGTCAGGGAGAGACGCTCGTGGAATTGTGCTGCATCTGCAAGTCTCAAAGGAATTAAAGAGTCCTGCGACGTTACTGGCCGGAGTCGCTGCTTTCTGAGCTGAGTGGAAAGCGATCTGTTGAAACGTTGAAACGGTCATTGGAGATGATGATGTCATGACCCGGGGTGGATGGCTGGACTTGGTGTTTAGTGTCACTGAGACTGCAGGGGACGTCTGAAACAGCACGTCAGCCAAGAGCTGAACTAGTGCAGCGTCTGCTGGTAGCTAAGATCTTTGGGTCCTGAGCGATTAAACCTGCCGAATTTGAACTTTCAACTCGGTTCTTGAGATAATGGAAACAACGGTACACATACACACACACACACACACACATTCCTGCCTTTATAGTTAGATTAGGTGAACCACTGTACCGTTATAATAGCTCAGTTTGGAAGAAGCCAAATTGTCGTATGACAGCAACATGCAGGATTACACCACTAACCCTTCATTACATTAGTCCAGCCTACAATCAAAGAAAAATGTTTTGACCGTGAATCGCTAATTTAGCTAGCCTGGCCTGTCTCACTCAGGCATGTGGAGACACTCGTTCATCTTCCTCTCCCTCCTCTGATAATGTGGATTGATAGCTGAGAAGCCCTTGCTGCCATTAGCTTGGTGGATATTAGCAGCGCTTTGTAACTGATTGCTCACACAATGGCAGACGACTGGACAAGATAAGGAACAACATGGAGAGAGGAGGGAGGCGGAAGACTGATGGCTCCCAGCAGCAGCAGCAGAAGCCTCTCCCATCCTTCTGTGTGCAGCTCCGCTTCGCTCTGGCAGACAAACGAGAGCTTAGGGATCAGCTCAACCACTAAACACATCCATCTCCCATCTGCCTCTGCTGCTTCAACCGTCATCAGCAGCTATACGGTTAAACAAGACTAACGTGTGTGTCAGAGTGTGTGTGTGTGTGTGTGTTAGTGTGTGTGTGTGTCAGTGTGTGTAGGCGTCAGTGTGGGTGTGTGTGCTGTATATGGATGCTTCTCTATGGGACAGTAGTGAAGATTTCGTTTTCGATGACGAAACTTCAGCTTTATGTCTTGATGCAAAACTGTTTTCTTTCTTCCTGTTCTCAGATCTGTTCCAGGCGTGTAAAGAAGTCAAGCGATCACATGGAGAGCGGCGTTCTTTAAGGTCCCCTGTCAGAGATCTGGTTCTTTAAGGGCCCCTGTCAGAGATCCGGTTCTTTAAGGGCCCCTGTCAGAGATCTGGTTCTTTAAGGGCCCCTGTCAGAGATCCGGTTCTTTAAGGGTCCCTGTCAGAGATCTCCTTCTTTAAGGGCCCCTGTCAGAGATCTCCTTCTTTAAGGCCCCCTGTCAGAGATCTCCTTCTTTAAGGCCCCCTGTCAGAGATCTCCTTCTTTAAGGGCCCCTGTCAGAGATCTCCAGGAGTAAAAAACCTCCTCGGTGATGAAGATGTGAAGACGGCCTCCGGTGTCCAGATGAGATGAAGAGCGAGCAGACGGGAGGAGGAGAGAAAGAGAGCGGAGGACAACTAATGACGGCCGACTGCATCAGTGCACTGACTAATGAGCTCTCAGACGAGGGTGAGCTCCAGGTCCTGAAGAGAGCGTGTGTGTCTGTGTGTGTCTGTGTGTGTGTCTGTGTGTGTGCGTGAGCACGTGTGAGAGAGCGAAAAAAGAGAGGGAGAGCAAATAATAGAGGAGAAATAAAGAGAAGATGAAGTCTGTGAGGGAGGGAGGGAGGGATCTTGAAGTTCTACCTGCCTGCTTCCCAAACCCTGAGAACCCTTCCTCAGTATGCGTGACAGAGAAAGCTCTTAATAATTCACCTCGTATTGATTAGGATAGTGTGCGGACCTCCTTCCCCCTCCCCCTCCCTCCCCCTCCCACGCCCTGAGACCCAACACCCACTGGTGTGTTTGAGCTTCCTGCCGATGCAGGGCTGCAGGTCTTTCGAGCTGAGGTCGGCAACACACACGCTGCAATCAGCCCTGTTAACGCCAAACTACATCCAAGTATTCTGAGGGTTAGAATACAGGTGACCGAACACCTTCAACAACCAAGAGAACTCCAGATAAAATGACCAAACAGGTGAAAAGTTGATCATGGGAATGATGACGGTGATTATCTTCTCTCTCTCTCTCTCTCTTTTTATTTTATTTTTTTATTTAATATTTCTACATTTACATTTTGGGTTGCGTATTTAATCAGAACACTTTGGAGGTAATTCTGACTGACTTCCGGAGCAGGAAAGATTAGATGGAAATGAGCTCCACTCTGCTTAACCTCTTATCAGAGAAACCGAGGGAAAAATTTGTATTCCTCTATTGTCAAAACTCTGGTCTGGTAAACTCTGCTCTTTAAATATTCATTAGCTTTGAAAAAAAATCGTCTGCTTTTCCTCCAGATTTCTAATTCAAATGGTAAAGTCTGTTGGATTCTGTGACATTTTCCCGCTTACGTACATCTCTATCTTTCACACCATGAGTGTGGTTTAAGGAGATATTAAAAAGGTATCATTTACCGGAAGCATTAAAAGCTCATTAATTCATCCTCTGGTTAATTGCATGGAGGGAGGGAGATCATTCCTGATTCACCCCAGGAGAGGTTCTCCACGAATGGGCCTCCGTTTGGTGTGAGATGGAATTAAAGGGAAGGTTTCCTAACGTTGTACTGCCACCTACAGTAGTTTAACATGGGAGACAGATGAGTAAGAGAGAATAAACTAGATGTTTACCAGATATGCCTACAGCTGTAATGTAGGCCTATGGAGCCTGTTTTGAAAGGTCACATAATACGATTTGGATGTACGTCAATTACTAGCAAATGTAGTAAATCTAAGGCTGCAGTTATTTTATGTTTTCAAATAAATGAGTGATTCTATAAGTAGGGGTACATTTCAGCTCAACCAAAAACTGAAAAAATCATTGTGCTTTTGTCTTAATATTCTATTTGTTTCCATAGTATACCCCTGGATTGTGCATAATCCATTAATTGGCAATGTTAAACTCTAATGATTTCTTAAATATTCAAATAAAAAAGAAGACCTGGTTCCTTATTTTGTCAACTGTGTTACGGACAGAAATTGTGTCGTAGAAGACATTAATGAAGTACTATGCTTTTGATAAAACAATTGTTTGCAATTAATTGGGTCTGTTCATCCAGAGTTTTGTTGTTGTTTGTCTAACTGCTTTGAAAATAAGAATTGAATTCTTGGGGGGAAGTCCACTGTAGTCCGATGCGAGCTAGCCAGCGATTCCCAAAGACGTCAGTTTTTTACTGGTTTTTTGAACTTGTGGGTTACATTTTTGACACTCAATCAGAATCAGAATCAGAATCAGAATGGGGGTTTATTCGCTATGCAAGATGAACAGACATAGAATTTACTTTGGCAGGAATGAGCAAACATAGAACATAAAGTGACCGACAATTAACCTACAGCATCCGGTAATTTTTTACAATAAAATATTGTTATTGATTATCGTACTTCTTCGGCGGCCCGATAATAATCCAGATAATTATTTAGGGGGGCTGAAGAACATTTTAGGGGGGCTTCAGCCAGGCTAACGACGCCCCTGCCAAGGACACAACTTCACATAGCCACAGCCAGGATTCGATCTCACAACCTTCCAATCATGAGGCCAACACCTTAACCCGCTGAACCATCTGACCCTCCACAACAGTTGACAGGAGTAACACAGTTGACAGGACACATTAGGGAAAGAAGAGAGAAATTCACAGTCAACTGTGTTAAACTTGATGGGTAGCACAGTTGACATGTAACACAGTTAACATTTCCTCAATTTTTGGCCTTTGTGCTAGCTAAAGATGTTGAAAATGTCACCACATGACCATGATCAACTCATATTTCTGTGTGCTATATTTAAATTTTTGTCATTAAAGAAATCTCAAATAAGTACACAAGAAAATGTTGATAACACAGTTGATGAACCAATTAATCCACTCCATGTGTAGACAATCATTTTGATTAATTATTGACAAGGAGTTTAAATTTACCACATTGTCTTCAAGGTTCCCACCAAAAAGGATGTACCTTCCAGCAATGTGAGTCATGTGACTTTGGAGCAAACCATTGCTGATTTATAGGGGTTTTATCAATGGGTAACACAGTTGACAGTGATTTCTTGGACACACATAAAGTGAATAATTTCATGTATTCTAATGTTTTAAATAGATTTAAAACAGCTTTATCATGTTTTAATGATTATTTTTTGAACAATTAAAGCTGAAATAATATATAAAAACATGTATTTTATTGTTAAGTTTTAAGAGCAAACTTGACATTTAAGGAATCGGACAGCACAAAAACTGCAAATTCCAATATATAATTAGCATTCTTTTCAAAATAAATTATGGAACCTGTTAACTTTTAGTATTAAATGAAAGAGGAATATCATCCAATATAAAATTGGTCATTGTTTGAAATAATTACCAATAATATTTGATAAAATTGGCAAATATACCCCATGAAATGTACCCCTAATTATAGAATCACTCAAATACTGATTTTCTGAGATGAGATACTTTTATTAGCCAACCTCTAGGCACACTATGGATAATTGCTAGTTGAATGTAACAGTGTATGTATATTTTTTCAGACACAATAACAAACTGTTATAGGCCAACAGTGGAAGCTGTAAAATACATAAAGGAGAGAACATTCATAACGGAGATTTTATACTGTATATAGATGATTTATTGATATTTATTTATATTGATTGATTTATATTGATGGATGATTGATTTATATTGTTATTTTATTATATTGTTATATTATATATTGATGGATAGGATTGATTTATATATATTTATATATATTTATTTATAGATTTTATACTGTGTATAGATGATGCATGCAGAAGGACTGCCCTCTACCGGTTATACTGAGTCATTGCAGGGGGTCACAATGTATGTTCAATCATCTATGATAGTTGTGTGATATTCTATCATCTAGCCTTATGACGGACAAGCGTTGTATTTATACCAACAATATATAGTATCCTACTGCACTTGACAAGTTATATAATCCAGTTTGTAAAACCAGACGATACCCTCCTCTGGTTCTGACCGAAAAAAATAATAATTGGTTTCTATATCAGTCGGTCGGTCTAGAGTGACTGCAGACAGTCTTATGTGTCTCTCTCTCCGTCTCGAGGTCAAACAAAGTGGGGGACCCAAACAACAACAGAAGGGCTCCGGTGTCCCTCCCTCCCCCCCCCCCCCCCCCCCCCCCCCCCCCC
This sequence comes from Protosalanx chinensis, assembly GCA_030340685.1. NCBI lineage: Eukaryota > Metazoa > Chordata > Actinopteri > Osmeriformes > Salangidae > Protosalanx > Protosalanx chinensis. The sequence goes on from CM059333.1 coordinate 6,382,098, forward strand.
CCGACACACACACACCCCCCCATCTCATCTCCCTGAATGTGACTCCAGCTTCATCAGAGGCAGCCTCAGAGTGCAGGCAGGTCGCTCCGTTCACCTCTCGTTGTTCCAGCTGTCGGTAACCGAACTTAGTAACAGAGCTCTGCCTCATGCATACTGTAACCTGTCCGTACTGTAAGCGGCTCAGCAGGTACTTCTAACCTCCAGCCACCTTGAGAATCGACTGGATCGGTGTCTCGACGGTAACTGGAGCCCCCAGCTCCAGTAATGAGGGCCACACACGTGATGATCAGCTAGGATCAACAGGAGCACCTTTTATGGGATCCCTGGAAGATTTGACACTTTTAAATAGTTTAGTTGAACCAAAATAGTGGACAGTGTAGATAGGAAAGACCTAAAGAGGCCAGGATAAAGAAGATATCTACGTATAGCCCAGACTTTCCCACAACCATTTCAGTTGAAGCCTCCATTTGAACACCAGCAGAATCAACTCTATTGACACTAGCAAGACTCAATGGGGTTCTTCCCTTCAGCACTTGTTAGGTTTCATTGGTTTTGTAATCTGACTATACCCGCAATGTTTGGGGTCTATCATGTTATTATGATCAGTGACGGATGCTCCTTTGTAAAGCTCTCTCTCGGAAGTTGCTTCGGATAAAGGCTTCTACTAAATATATACATGTAAACATGATAAATGTGTTTACCTTTCTCTCTGCTGTTTTAGTAGGGAAAGGTCATCTTCTGAAAGGCTCATGTGGTGCCGTCAGTTAAGGAATCAGGCTGGTAATCAGACGGTACCCAGTTCAAACCCCAGCCGTGTCAACATGATGTGTTCTTGGGCAAGGTACTTCTTGAGATCTGATTGAAGAACTCTGTCCTCAGAGAGTCTGTGCAGACAGTGTGTACAGACAGTAAAACACACACACACATCAAACCACACACTGTAAAACACACACACAGTAAAACACACACACACACAGTAAAACACACGTGCCCCCAAACAAGAGATCCACTTCAAGTGTTCTTTGCACCTCTAATGTAACATGAAATGTACATTATCAGTACAAATGGGACTGAGTGATCCAGTATCTGAGCATTAGAACCCTGGTCCGTTTGATACAACCAGGTCAATGATAAGGATTTTAAAAGGCAGCTTCTATTTCAAATGACTTGTATAACGCTCATTATGTTTCCCATGGAAAGCAATGCCTTGTAAATGATCGCAGTTAAATTTGAATTAGCCCTTTAGCTTAATGAGCCGGCTGGGTTGGGCTGCTTTAAGACCGTGTTCCTCTACAGTGTTCTATCAGGTTACACTTAGTGGGGCTTGTCCTCAACTTAGGTATAATTAGCCTCAATCTTCTCATCTCATTGATATATTTACACGGTATTGCGCAACTAATTGAATGATGGTTTCTACTTTGTGTTTTTGTCAATTTATCCCTAATCAAAGGATCTTTCCTTACTGCAGAGACTGTTTGTTTAAAATGTTAAATAGTTGGTGTATGATCGTACTGAGAAATTGTGTTTATTCACATCCTCCACTAGAGGGCGGTGTCAACATTGAAGTTTTCAGGTTGAACGTAATTCATTCGATTTAGAGCGAACGTGAATTCTGAACCCATCTTCCATCAAAACAGAGAGCGTTAACTCGGTCTGTCATCTTGGGCACCAGCCTTGGACACAGCCAACTCTCTTCACCCCCGCAGCACAAGCAACATATGTTTCTATAGCTGTGCATTGCTTCCATTCATTGAGCTCGGTGACGAGAGCCATGAATAATTCAGCCATTGGGAGCACATGTTACAAAATGCAGTATGCATGCTCTTTCCTGCTTCAGTAGCTCAAGGCCTAATGAAGGTCACAGCCCTTCATGTATAGGGGCCCAACATACGGAGAACTTATACTGTCCTGCGCACTGAATATAAGTTGGAACATGCCTGATGAGTGATGCATGATGGGCTGAGGTGGGTTGAGGTGAGTTGAGGTGAGTTGAGGTGAGTTGAGGTGGGTTCAGGTGGGTTCAGGGTGGGTTGAGGTGGGTTGAGGTGTGTTCAGGGTGGGTTGAGGTGGGTTGAGGTGGGTTCAGGGTGGGTTGAGGTGGGTTCAGGGTGGGTTGAGGTGGGTTGAGGTGGGTTGAGGTGGGTTGAGGTGAGTTGAGGTGAGTTGAGGTGGGTTGAGGTGGGTTGAGGTGAGTTGAGGTGGGTTCAGGGTGGGTTCAGGGTGGGTTCAGGGTGGGTTGAGGTGGGTTGAGGTGGGTTGAGGTGAGTTGAGGTGGGTTCAGGGTGGGTTCAGGGTGGGTTGAGGTGGGTTGAGGTGGGTGTTTATGAACTCTGCTGTGATGTGGCTTGTAAAAAGGGCTAAAGAACTACATTTGATTTGAGCCTCCCCTGTGTCACAACCACAAGCAATTCAAGAAGCTGAAAGTCAGAAGTTATCCAAGACTCTCAACTGTCAACTGCTCAGTGATTCAAAGGATTTAGAAGAATGGATTCTTTTTGTTAGTCTACTGTACATCTTTAGTAGACAGAACGATGTCTTCAGGTGGAGGAAAAAGGCTCTTAAGTGAGATTACAGGAGATAATCACTTGGGGTTTTAAGAAAGAAAAGGTGCTTCCTGTTCAAACAGTAATCGTTTTTTCAGAAAGGCTGTTTCCATAAGCGTTACTTGTATTGGCTGAAAGGTTAAACGGTTTCGGCATAACTTGAAATGTTTGTGGCGAAACACATCTAGTCTGTGTTAAACTGTCCAACACTTCTAGTCTGTGTTAAACTGTCCAACACTTCTAGTCTGTGTTAAACTGTCCAACACTTCTAGTCTGTGTTAAACTGTCCAACACTTCTAGTCTGTGTTAAACTGTCCAACACTTCTAGTCTGTGTTAAACTGTCCAACACTTCTAGTCTGTGTGAGATGCCATTCATTTCGACACCTGTTGAGGTTTCCATTGTTTTAAATACATCTTATACATATATTAACTCAGAAGACGGTGTCTGATCCTTCCCACTCTCCACATCCCTTCACACGTTCTCTAAACAAGGCCATCTGGGAGGCCTAAGTGCCCCAAAAGCGAAACCATATCCTCCTCTGCTGTGCGTTCGTCATTGTGTAAGATTAGAGGCAGCCTCTATAGTTTCGCCTTGCCCTCAATACCCAATAGTCATGCTACTCATATTTCACCCTCTGCTTCTTCCTCTCTTTCTCCCCCTATCTCTCTCTCTCTCTCCCTCCCTTCCTCTTTCCCTCCCTCCCTCCCTCCCTCTCTCCCCCCCGCTCTCTGCTCGCCCCAGAGCACCAGCCACCAAGGTTTCCTCGGTTCAGTGGAGCAGGTCGTTCTGTGGTGACTCTGCCAGCACCCAGGGGGCTGGAGGTTACTATACTGTACCATCCAGCTCTGCAGTGTTAAAGGCCTGTTAGAGAAGTCATGTATGGAATCAGGTCACAGCCACACCTCCTCTTCCTCCAGACACCCAGAGAACAGGTCCATATGACCACTGACAGGAAGTGATGCATCTCACTGAATGTTGTTGTTGATCTTTAGTTATCTCTGAGACTAACTGTTCCCACAATGCCTCTGACCTACAGGCTGTACGTAACGCCTAAAAACAGCCAGTTGTCTAGAGAGGGGGGGGGGGGGGGGGATAGAGAGAGGGGGGGAGAGAGGGAAGGGAGATGGGGAGAGAGAATTAACCTCTCCAAGGAGAGTTCTTACTGTAATGAGGGAAGCTGAAAAAGGAAGATTGAGGAGGGGAAAAGGAAGAGACGGAGCAGGGAGGGAGGGCAGAGAGCAGAATGGTAGTAAGGAGACAGGTACAGAGAGCAGGGAGAGAGAGGGGGAAGAGGGAGAGATAAGGGGGAAGGAGAAAGGGAGAGAGAGATAAGGGGGAAGGAGTGAGGGAGAGACAGAAAGAGAGAGAGGGAGAGAGAGAGGAAGGAGAGAGGGAGAGAGAGAGGAAGGAGAGCAGAAATGCAGAACCTGGGGATGATCCAGCAAGGGATAGGACAAGTTGCCACGGCAACCCCCGATCACCCAGACTGGCTGAACAGGGAGGGGTGGGGAGGGAGGGAGGGGCGGGTGGAAGTCTCTGGGCTGGAACCCTGCCAAGGGCTTTGACAACACAGCGTAATGAACAGAGGAGGATAGGGGGAGGGAGGAGGGAGGAGGGGTAGGGTTGACAAGGCGTTCTCCGTAGAGACCCTCAACTAATAGTGAGGGCTGCTCAGAACATCAGCTGTGTGTGCCCTGACAAGGCTGGAACACCGACACACACACACACACACACACACACAGCTCAACACACACAGCTCCTCAAACTAACACACACCTCTTTCTCCTCTCATCCTCCCCCCTGAGTCCTGCTCTCCCCGTCTTCGAAAACAGCACCCAGTGAACCTTGAATCAGCGTTCCTCGTACCCTAGACAAACCCCCTGTGGATTGGCACTAATTTGACTTTTGATTTGACCTTTAACCTCTCCCCTCATTCCATCATCCCAGCCTAGAGACGACCACAGAGCCCATCTGATTGGAAACCAAAGCATGATTTAGCCGACGCTTTTAACCAGAGTTAATAGACTTACAGCAAGTATGGTGAAGTACCTTTCCCAAGGACACAACGTCATGTTGGCCCAGCCAGATTTCAAACCAGGAACCCTCTGACTACCAACCCAACCCCCTAACCGCTCAGCCACCTCACTCCCTTGATGTGAAGAACTGGGTGGTGTAGGAAGAGGGTTTCCCATGGTAACAGATGGCGGTAGCCACGGAGACAGCAGGTGTGTGTCCGGTCCTGGGGCCTCGGAATGGACGTTGAAGCCCAGATGTGTTATGGATTTGTTTGCCCACAGCAACACAGAGTGATTAAAAAATTGGATGAAATGATTTCCCAAGCAAACAAGCAAAAAAGATTTACCTTGTAGCAGAGGGCTTTGTTCAGAGTAATCACGGATGACGATAATTACTGTTGATGTTGACACTATTACTCTTGTAGCCATTACGCGTAAGAGCATGGCTTTAGCTTTAAACTCTCCCTGTAAGGATCGACCCTAAACTCTCTCAGGCACACAAGCGCTTTACACACCTGCTGTGTGTGTCCAGTTTGAGTGTGAATAGAACAGATAATCACGACATGGGTTTGAGATAACAGGCTCGTGTTACTGCTGTCAATTCACTGTTCGCTGCGCTTCGACCGTGTGTCCATGACGACAATAAGACGCAAGGTCAAGTTTCACAATGCAATCAGCGCCGCCGATGCTCTCGAAGTTCTGTCTGTCCGGTTCTGGAACACGAGCCAGCTGTTCTGCTCAGCCTGGTGATGATGTCCCTGGCATCTTAACGCAGACCTGACTAGCAGAGCTATTTCTCGCCCTGTCGTGGTCGGATGACAGCAGATTCTTTGAACAGCATCTGTGTTCGACATTGTGGGCTGTTGACAGCTGACAGCTGTTGCTGTGTTAGGGTACGGTGAGGACTGCAGTACTGCTGGGTGCTGTTGTTCCCTCACTGTCTCTCAGTGTCTCTCCAGGTGTGCAGTGTGGTCAGATGGCTCAATGGTTAAGGCGTTGGCCTCATGATCGGAAGGTTGTGAGTTCAAGCCCCCGCTGTGGCAATATGACTTTGTGTCCTTGGACAAGGCACTTCACCCTACTTCCCTCAGGGAAAATGTCCCTGCACTTACTGTGAGTTGCTTTGGATAAAACCATCTGTCTCCCTCTTTGAACCTCTCTATGTCTCTCGATCATCTCTTTGTCTCTCTCTAAAACGTAGATTTATCAGGGTAAATGGATGGACTGGTCCACCAAATGGCTTCAGAACATTATTTCATTTAGTCATTTAGCAGACGCTCTTATCTAGAGCAACTTACAGCAAGTACAGGGACATTCCCCCCTGAGGCAAGTAGGGTGAAGTGCCTTGCCCAGGGAACACAATATCATGTTGGCACAGCTTCAGAACCTGGTTCAAACCAGGTAGGTTCTGATTACTAACCCGACTCCCCGAGAGCTGCCCGACAACACCGAGTTGTCAAATTAGTGTTTGTTATCCGGAAGGATCCACAGCAGACTGCTACCCAGAGGTGACAGCAGATGAGGAACACACCGTTCAAGTACTTAAGCTACTGTGTATCTGTGGTACATTCCCCCTGCCATGTATCTGTGGTACATTCCCCCATCATGCCCCAACCCATCACCCTGCCTCTGACACAGCCAGACACGCTGACACACATGCAGATGATGATCTCCTGGTGATGAGCCCAGCAGGTCCCTGCAAGGAGCTGTGATGGTGATGGAGGCTGAACGAGAGGGTTAAGGGTCTTCTGCTGGGGGGAGGGGAGGGGGTGGGTGGAGAAGGAGGGGTGGAGTGGGGGACGAGAGGGGCAGTGGGAGAGGAGGGAGGGGATGTGGGGTGGTGGAGAGGCTGAGGCTAACAAGTGGAGACAAAAGGGGGGAGGGGGGGGCAGAAAGGGGGTCGGAGGCGGAGGGGGCCCGTATCTGTGGGTGTCAGCGTGGGCTATCACCAGCACAGGAACCCCCCCCCCCCCCGTCCTAACTTTCCCATGACCCCGCCCTCGACCCCGGGCTGTCCAGAGATAGTGTCCTGTCAGCTGGGTGAGGTGCCACATTCTTCCAGGATGGGAGGAATGCGTACGAAGACATGGGAGCAGGGAGGACCTCTGCTCAGAAGGGGACACTGTCTGCACTGACTCTCTTGACCACCCTTCTACTACTGGAATAGTGTTCTCCTTGTGTGTGTGTGTGTGTGTGTGTGTTTGTCATTTACATTTTAGTCATTTATCAGACGCTCTTATCCAGAGCAACTTACAGCAAGTACAGGGACATTCCCCCCCCGAGGACAGTAGGGTGAAGTGCCTTGCCCAGGGACACAGCGTCATGTAGGGTAACAGAGAGTCATTTACCACTTCTGGATTAAAGGTCAAACTCCAACCACTGGTTGCTAATTGCTTCCCACACTGACAGATGACGCTCAAACTGACTGGATCAACTGAGGCCAGCTGAGCTCACAGAGAGGAGAAACACAGTGAGAAGGTGGAACTCTGCAGTTCACTTCTGTGTGTTTGTTTACAGTATCCTGTCAGTCTATCTCTCCCTACCTGTCTCTCTCTCTACCTGTCTCTCTCTACCTGTCTGTCTCTTTCTCTCCCTCCCTCTCTCTGGCACTCTATCTCTCTTTCTCTCTCTCTCTCTCTCTCTCTCTCTCTCTCTCTCTCTCTCTCTCTCTCTCTACCTGTCTCTCTCTCTACCTGTCTCTCCCTACCACTCTCTCTGTCTACCTACCACTCTCTCTGTCTCCCTCCCTCTCTCTCTCTCTGTCTCTCTCTCTCTTTTCTCTCGCTCACTCTCTCTCTCCACCTCTGTCTCTCACCTCCCTCTCCCACCCCCATCTCTCACACACACAAACATTGTCACACACTCAATCACAAATCCACATCACAGGTAGCTGCTGCCCCCGTCTGTGTTTTTTTTCTTCTTTTCATGAATGAATTTCGTTACTAGTGAGAGGATTAAAACCGTCTGGTTTATTCAGAGAAGGCAGCTCAGTGTCATCGCTGCACCAGGGCTTCTGGAAGATTCTGTGCAGGGAGAGACAGCTCAGACCAGGTCACTGCTGTCTGTCTGTCTGTCCGGTCAGCGCTGAGCTGGATTAGATTGACTGGTTCTGTGCTGGTGGGTCAGCTTGGTTCTAGGTTCTGACCTGGGTGCGAAGCTCGGAAAAAAACAGCTACACACACCCAGTTAGATTTTGAGAGTTGTCAGTCCTTGCAGCTAAGATTAGAGATTCCATTCCTCTCCTCATAGTGAGTCTGACTCATCCGTGTTTCAGACTGAGGGTATACTTAATAGAGCATGTATGATGAATGGTTGTTATTCACTTGAATATACATTGTGGACGGTATATAATTGAATTTACATTTTAGTCATTTATCAGACGCTCTTATTCAGAGTGACTTACAGCAAGTACAGGGACATTCCCCTCTGAGGCAAGTAGGGTGAAGTGCCTTGTCCAAGGACACAACGTCATGTTGACGCAGCCAGGGTTCGAATAGGGAGCCCACCCACACCCCCATGCCCAAACGCTGCATAAAAGCACTATGAAAGCATTTAGCTATCATTAGCTACAACAACAGTGCAATAAAAGGATAATCACTGTAGACCAGGGCGGATCACATGAGACCTTCCGCCTAGTAACCTAATATCCAAAATAATAAATTTTTAATATAACCTCAATATGCGTTAGTTACATCCGGCTCTGCTCCACACCACTCTGATGGACATGTCCCTTCAACTCAGTAGATTTGTTGGACAAAAACCCAACTTTTATTTTCTCTTTTCTCTTTTTAAGCAGAGAAGCCTCAGATCCTGATCTAATCTAGTTCGTCTGTCTGTCTCTACAGTCCAGATTTATTACAGTATCAATGAACCAGATGGCCACTGATCTCGAGACAGATGTGTGTGTGTGTGTGTGTGAGTGTGTGTGTGTGTGTGAGTGTGTGTGTGTGTGTGTGTGTGTGTGTGAGTGCGTGTGTGTGTGTGTGTGTGAGTGTGTGTGTGTGAGTGTGTGTGTGTGAGACAAAGTGTAAAGGTCTCTACACACAGACCCCCTAATGTGACGTGGATCTTCAGCACCACGGACAGCGGCCTCAGCGCGAGCTGCCCCGTTTCTACGTTTTTTTTTTTTTTTTACCGCTGCGATTTTCCTTTCACTTTGTAAACACATGACGGTTGTCACGAACCCCAAGTCAACGTGAGAGGGAAACGCCACGAGGCTTCTCTTTCTCTCTCTCTCTCTCTATTTTCTCTCTCTCCTTTCTCTCTCTCTTTTCTCTCTTTTCTCTCTCTCTCTTTTCTCTCTCCCTCTTTCCCTGTCCCTCTTTCTCTCCTTCCCTCCCCCCCTCCGCCCCCCCTCTCCTCCCTCCCTCCCTCCCCCCACCCCCCTCTCTCTCTCTCTCTCCCCCTCTCTCACTCTCTCTTTCTTTCCCTCCCTCCCCCATTTATCTCTCTCCCTCTCTTTCTCTCTCTCTCTCTCTCTCTCTCTCTCTCTCTCTCTCTCTCTCTCTCTCTCTCGCGGTAATCAGAGGATACACCTGGCTCGTGCCCCAGCGTCACCCCCTCGTGCTTTGTCTACATGGTCTCTTGTTCCCGCGCCGTTACAGTCTCCGAGGAGAGCCGTGATGCGCGCGGAGCTCGAGCTGAGCGCTCAGCAGCAGAACAGCACGTGCCTGCCGGAGGTTCCAGAGCGTCAGTCTTCCAGCAGCTCCGCGAGCGCCCCGCGTGCCCGGACCTCGAGAGGGGGAAATGTGGCTGAAACAGCCGCGTGCAACGCTTCATTCTTCCAGATTCACCCCGGTAAAGGGCGCAGCACCGATATGCGCTTCTGCAGGGACGCTTTGAAGTTCAAATAAAACAGTAGTAAGGACAAAAGAGAAGAGGTGCATCCTCCCTCCCAGGATGACCGTGTGATGAACAGAAGCCCTGCTGGCGCATGGGAGCTGAGAACATCTTTAGAACTTAACTGACGATCTGAGGGTTCTACCTGCTCTCTGATAAGGAACCATGCCTGTGCGGAGGGGTCATGTCGCGCCACAGAACACCTTTCTGGGGATCATTATAAGGAAATTCGAGGGGCAGAGTGAGTACCACGAGATGACTTCCATGGTGGTGTGAATGTTTTTTTGTTGCTATGTCGCCTGGCTGAATGTGTGTGTGAGGTTATTTAAGACACAGGTTTGGTCTGTCAGTAGGAAAGTTCATTAAAGCGCCTTTAGATGTGAGTGTGTGTGTGTGTGTGGGGGGGGGGGGGGGGTGTGGGTGTGTGTGGGTGTGTGTGTGTGTGTGTGTGGCTGAGCGGCTTGATTTGGTGTTTGGTGGAAATGTCACTTTGAAGACCAATTCTACTGAGATGATTACACCAGAAAAAAAACGTAAATCTTACATATCGCAAGGTGGGATTTCTTTCGGGGTCATATCAATCATTTATATAACAAAATCAATAATGCATATTGAGATCATATTTGCCTTTGTTTAAATAGATTGAAGTAAATGGACATACATTAGATCATACATGAGAGAGGATATTACGAATGACGTAGAAGGCATTAGATGTATTATTAATCACCCCCCCCACACCCCCGCTACCCTAACGTCCCCCCATGCAGATAAGAAGTTCCTCATCGCCAATGCCAGAGTGCAGAACTGCGCCATCATCTACTGCAACGACGGCTTCTGTGAAATGACGGGCTTCTCTCGGCCGGACGTCATGCAGAGACCGTGCACCTGCGACTTCCTGCACGGTCAGAGGACCAGCCGCCACGCTGTGGCCCAGGTGGCCCAGGCCCTGCTGGGCTCCGAGGAGCGCAAGGTTGAGATCACCTACCACCGCAAAGATGGTCAGTGACTCTCATCCTCTCCTCCACTCTCTCATCCTCCTCTTCAGTGTCTCTCGTCTCCTCCGCTCTCTCATCCTCCTCGTCAGTGTCTCTCTCCTCTCAATCCTCTCATCGTCCTCTTCAGTGTCTCTCCTCTCCTCCACTCTCATCCTCTCACCCTCCTCACCCTCAAACCCTCACCCCCCCGTCTTACCCTCTTTCTTTCTCATCCTTTGAATCTCCCCTCTCGATCGCCCCTGTAAGCCCCACCTCACCCTTGAGTCAACCCCCCCCCATCCCCTGAACTTCCCACCAACACTGTACCTCAACACAACACTGTACCTTAACACAACACTGTACCTCAACACACAACACTGTACCTCAACACAACACTGTACCTCAACACACAACACTGTACCTCAACACAACACTGCACCTCAACACTGCACCACAACACTGCACCTCAACACAACACTGTACCTCAACACAACACTGCACCTCAACACAACACTGCACCACAACACTGCACCTCAACACAACACTGTACCTCAACACACAACACTGTACCTCAACACAACACTGTACCTCAACACACAACCCTGTACCTCAACACAACACTGTACCTCAACACACAACACTGTACCTCAACACAACACTGCACCTCAACACAACACTGCACCACAACACTGCACCTCAACACAACACTGCACCACAACACTGTACCTCAACACAACACTGTACCTCAACACACAACACTGTACCTCAACACAACACTGTACCTCAAAACACAACACTGTACCTCAACACAGGCCTGTCCGTGACCTCAGACCATGTGTGTGAGGGTAGCTGTTACATGAGGTATGACAGAACAAGCCAGCTAGCATTGTCACACCAAAATAACCCCCTGTGATGAATAGCTGTGTTTACACTGAGGCCTGCCTGCTGTCTGTGAGGAGGGCAGCTGCTTCGTCCGGCCAGGCCGGCGGGTGATTGGCTGGGACAAAGACGTTGGAGGTCACCTCCAACCATGATATTTGTAACCGGATGATTAAGCCGGTTACGCAATGGTGAAAGTGTAATCGGAGGTCTGAGCAGGTGACAAGAGGCCCGACCTGGAGGCAGGGGATAACCATCTGCACCAATCAGGAGGCAGGGATGAATATCCGGACCAATCAGAAGGATGGGCGTCCTCGCAGCAGGAAGGGGAAACATGGCGGGTTATTTCCAGGTGGATGACGTCACGTTAACTTTGACCTCTGCTAGGAGGTGGGAGTGGCTTCTTGTGTACATGTGACCCGTCTCCCGCTGGTCTGATTGGACGTGTTGGACCCTCTGCGGTTGCTCTGGTGCCCGGATGAGGCTCTCTGCCAGCCTATCAGGGGCTGTTTCCTCTGTCACACGGGTCAGAGCTTTAGACGTGTTCTTCATACTTTTAATTACTCGTGCTGTTGCTCAAGAGAGAGAGAGAGAGAGCGAGAGAGAGAGAGAGAGAGAGAGAGACTTGCTGTGAAGGTGCTGTGCTGGAGCAGGATGAAGACCCTTGTGCTGGAGTCCTCCTCTTCCTCTGGCATGTGAGTCATCCGCTGGAGATGACATTTTTAAATACCTCCAGAGATCACTCAGCTGCAGGAACAGCAGCAGATCCCTGAGGAACGTTCTAGAGGAGCTCTTGTGTCAAGTTCACCAGTGAGGTGATTAGTGTTTGGTGCTGCTGTGGAAGGCTGTGTGTGTGGCTGTGGAACGCTGTGTGTGTGGCTGTGGAATGCTGTGTGTGTGACTGTGGAACGCTGTGTGTGTAGCTGTGGAACGCTGTGTGTGTGGCTGTGGAACGCTGTGTATGTAGCTGTGGAACGCTGTGTGTGTAGCTGTGGAACGCTGTGTTTGTGGCTGTGGAACGCTGTGTTTGTGGCTGTGGAACGCTGTGTGTGTGGCTGTGGAACGCTGTGTGTGTGGCTGTGGAACGCTGTGTGTGTAGCTGTGGAACGCTGTGTGTGTTGCTGTGTAACGCTGTGTGTGTGGCTGTGGAACGCTGTGTGTGGCTGTGGAACGCTGTGTGTGTGGCTGTGGAACGCTGCGTGTGTGGCTGTGGAACGCTGTGTGTGTAGCTGTGGAACGGTGTGTGTGTTGCTGTGGAACGCTGTGTGTGTGGCTGTGGAACGCTGTGTGTGTAGCTGTGGAACGCTGTGTGTGTGGCTGTGACGTCCTGCCCAGCTGGAGATGAGATGGACAGAACCAGCCAGAGAGCTCCTCTGTATGGATCTCTGGGCAAACAGTATTAATGAGAGCACAAATACCTTCATGTTCCATTGATCTGGAAACCGGTGTGAATGGAGCAGACAATCTATGCTTCCTCCCTTTCTCTCCCCTCTCCTCTCTCCTCCCCTCCATCCCTCCCTCCCTGTCGCCCTCTCTCCCTCTCCACCCTCCATCTTCCACTCTCTCCCCTCCCCTCCCTCCCTCCCCCTCTCCGTCCCTCCTGGCTGAGGTGAGGGAGGTGAGGAGGGAGAGCTTTGAGGAGGCCCTCACAGATCTTTTCTGAAGGATGGGCCTCATTACTCTGCAGCAGACTCCAGGCTCTAATTACCTGCAGGTTTCCAGTTCCAGACAGCCTCCTGTCTCTTGGGAGGGGCCCCACACCTTTTCAAAAACACAACATATTTTCTCCTCACTAAAAGCATTGATTATGCTTCATGAGCCTTTACAGGACTATTATTCTGCCGTTGGTGAGATGTAGGGAGGTTGTGTTTGTGTGTGCGTGTGTGTGCGCGCGCTTCCATTGAGGATGTTTTGGATGAGGATAGCATCTTCAACTCAGGCCCTCACTCTCTCTCTCTCTCTCTCTCTCTCTCCTCAGTCTTTCTGCCTTGTGTGAAGGTATCTCTCTCTCTCTCTCTCTCTCTTGTGTGTGTGGTTCCTGATCTGATTGGCTGTCGCTCGTCCCACAGGTCTGTTTGTATTTGGAGATACATCTGATTGGTCTCTCTGACACGCCTTTCAGCCAGGCCGCATCTCACTCTCACTCTGAACAATATCGTTGTGTATTACACACAATAATGTGTGTGTGAGTGAGTGTGAGAGAGAGACACACAGAGATAGGGAGAGAGAGAGAGAGAGAGAGAGAGAGAGAGAGAGGGAGTATGTGGGGAGGGTGGCACCCAAGGGCTGCAAACATTGGCTGAGTCAACATCTGAGGGTGAGAGGAGCTGAAAACAAACACACACACATATATGAACAACAACACACACACACACACACATATATAAACAACACACACACACATATATAAACAACAAACACACACAGACATAGACAGCAAGCAGAGGGTGAGAAGGCTGTTTACAGGCTTCCCCTTATACACAGAATTCATTTCCCAATCTCCCCCCCCCATGATTCTCCCGCTCTCTCCCTTTTTCTCTCCCTCCCTCGGTCTCTCTCCTTTTTTTCTCTCTCCTTATTTTCTCCCTCCCTCTCTCTCTCTCTCTGGCTCTCTCTCTCCCCCCTCAGTGCTCCTCTCTCTCTGCTCTCCAGCCAGAGGTGACAGCTGTCACGCTAGTCAAGGCTGCTTGGCTGTGTGTGTGTGTGTGTGTGTGTACCGTACACACTGATGATGCTCCAGAATTGACCTATCACATTACGACACACTAACCTGCTGCTGAACAAATCTTTTTTTGTTACTTCAATACCAACGCGAAATACTGAACTAGTCGTCAAGGGAACCCTGCAGATCGCACGTCTGTTAGATGTGACAAACGATGATCGGCTCGAACCGCTGCAGATTGGATGTGAATATTGGAAGATTGTCCCTGATTGGATGTGAAGATTGGAAGCTTGTTTCTGATTGGATGTGCTCCGTGCAAACAAGATAGAGAGAGACAGAGAGAGACATGGAGAGACATGGAGAGAGAGAGAGACAGAGAGAGAGAGAGAGAGAGACATATATATATATATATATATAGAGAGAGAGAGAGAGAGACATATAGAGAGAGACATATAGAGAGAGACATAGAGAGAGACTGAGAGAGACAGAGAGATAAATCAGCTGCTATAGTCTATTGATTTCTTCCATTCCAGGTACATCTTCTGGAATCCATGAGAGTCTGAGCCAGTTGTCTCCATTATAAATGACTCTGGCTCTTCCCCAAGGCTATCAGCAGTCAAGCCTCTCTCTCTCTCTCTCTCTCTCTCTCTCTCTCTCCTCTCTCTCTCTCTCTCTCTCTCTCTCTCTCTCTCTCTCTCTCTCTGTCTCTCTCTCTCTGTCCTCTGTCTCTGTCTCTCTCTCTCTGTCTCTCTCTGTCTCTCTGTCTCTCTCTGTCTGTCTCTGTCTCTCTCTGTCTCTGTCTGCTCTCTCTCTGTCTCTCTCTCTGTCTCTCTGTCTCCACTGTTAGTCAGCACTAGAAGGTGGACAAAGATAAATGTGGGAGAGGGGGGAAGTGAGAGGGGGAGGGTGTGTGTGTGTCGTTCTCACTCTTGTTCATCCTAAAGACCAAAAAAGCGGTCCGAGAGCGTTGTCAGGGCAACAAATGTTGAGCCGTTGGAACCATGTCCCATTGTTCTCTCCTTGACTGTGGCTCCTCCCAGGTGGGAGAGACCCAGTCCATCAGAGGAGCAGCAGACATCGCTGGGATCAGCTGATCCAGCAGCACGTCACTGTGATGCTCATCCAATCAGAAGCCCCTCTGACGTCACATGACTGAGCACAGAAGACCCTAACCGCCCCCACCCCACACCTCCCACCCCAACTGTAGGTGCCACTTTTTAAAGTTGCCAAGAATCCTCCTCCATGTTTTATTTCCCCCTAACAAGAGTACAGTTTCGTCTTTCGAACCCCCTGTCAGAACCCTGTTCCACCCTGTCAGAACGCTGTTCTACCCTGGCTGCTGTGAATGGAAGGAGAACAGAGGAACCTGCTGTTCTCTGTGAGGACAGATTTAGTCTCATCAGATTTCTGTCGGTGAAACACGGGGGTCTATTTTTAGACCCCATTTCACAGCTTGGCTTTTCTCAGAATGAAGCGAGTCTTTAGTCAGCCACCTAGCATCCCTCAGGGTCTGGGGAGAGGCTCTCTCCAACACCAGCACACGCTTAACACGCTTAACACGCCTAACACAGCACACAGGTAGTGACGCTGTTGCACTCAGAACACGCTTTGATTCCCTTACGATATGTTGTTTCTGCAGCACGGTGACGATGCATGATTGAACCTGAGAGTCATGTGGCGGAGTTGGTAAGGGAGTCGGGCTAGTAATGTAATCAGAAGGTTCCTGGTTCGAACCCTGGCTGTGCCAACATGACGTTGTGTTCTTGGGCAAGGCACTTCACCTTACTTGCCTCAGGGGGAATGTACCTGTACTTGCTGTAAGTCGCTCTGGATAAGAGCGTCTGATAAATGACTGAATGTAGATGTTAGAAGAAAGAAATGATCCCTTATAAGTCCCCTAAAGGGGAAATTCCAGAGGCGCACACATTTATTCAATGCATTGGCTGGGATTCGAACGCCCCACCGGGAATGAAACCCAGGCTTTCTGCACATGGTAGGCAAGAATCCTACCACTGAACCACCACTACACTGTAGCGCTGTAGTATTAGTTAACTGCTTGGTTATCTGAGATGTGGAACCCCAGCTTGTTGGCTGGCTGTGGTAGAAGCTCAGCTTTAATTGAGCGCCTCAGCAGGGCGCTCTGCCAGCTCTCACCTTGCCAGTCACACACAGGCCCTGCACAGGCAGAGGGGATAAGGTAGCACTTTCTCTCTTTCCATCTGAAAACTCATTAGAGACTCTCCCTCCCCTCTCTCCCTGTTTGCTTTCCCTCCCTGCCGTCTCTCCCTCCTCTCTCGCCCTCCTCTCCCTGCCTCCACGCTCCCTCCTCTCTCTCCTCCCAGGTTTCAGGTAGTTCTGTGTGGTTCTGTAGAGCTTCTCCCATCGTGGAAGCGATGTGTGTGTTTACCTATCTTACCTATCCATTCGAGCTGTTACCATGTCAACCGCAGGAAGGGCCATGGGAACTTTGAAAGGCTGAAGCTTCTTATAGCTGCTTAGTTCTGGAGCTGGAATCAGCAGCGATCTTCACTGCTGTGTCCCTGGTTCTGTTCACATGGATGGTCTCATCATGTGTCTCTTTTCTGTCACATCGCAGAGTTAAGGTGGAGGAGATGGTGGATGAAGGATGAAAATAGAGACTGCTTGGACACACACACACACAAAAAAACACACACACACGTACACCTACTGACACACACATAGAGACCAACACCAGCTCCCACACACACTGTGACAGCAGTGTGTGTGTGTGTGCCCTAGGCCTGTCACACACCGCTCAACATCTCTGTACTGCTGAAACCCTCAGCTTGGATTAGTGTCACCCACAGACACACACACAACACAGACACACACACAGGAACAGAGACACTCACACACAACACACTCACAGGAACACAACACATTCACAGGAACAAACACACACACAGGAACACAGACACGCACACAACACAGACACACTCACAACACACACACACAGACAACCTCCACTTCTGTAAGGATGCTCTCTGTTTTTCAGGCTTTCTGTCTGTGTGCGACCCATGGAGGGAGGAAGGGATGGGAGAGGGAGGAGGGAGGGGGGGAGGGAGGGAGGAGAGAGATACAGGGAAGGGAGTTAGTCACTGAAGTGAATACACTACCTGGTTTTACTACATAGGGTGTGCGTGCGTGTGTGTGGGTGTGAGTGTGTGTGTGTGTTTTGTAAGTGTGTGTGTGTGTATGTGTGCATCCTTGTTTTAATTATTGATAGTGGAAATCGAATCTAATGAAATGTCCAGGTTCTGGAAACTGAAACTTAACTTCACTATCTATTTATAAACGCGCACACAACACCAGCACACAGACCACCAGCACACACCCAAGCACACACACACACACTTAAGTCTTGCCTTTCCGCTGGGAGAGGACAAAGCTTCTGAACTTGTGGTGTCCTAACCTGAGGTGTAACTCTGTCCTGAAGCTCAGGTGAAGACGCAACACTGCAACACCTGCAGCCAATCAGCTCTGTTATCAACACACACACACACACACAAGTAAGGTGTTTCCACACTTTAGTTTGACACTGTGTCTGGTAACTGAGATGTGATTATTTTACACTGTGGCTCATAGATACATGCACACACTCACACACACGCACAGACCCACACAATTATCACACACACCCCCAAGTTGAAGACTGAAGTGTATTTTAAGAGTGTTCATTGTTGTATTAGGAGGTGCTTTGAGGTAGATATCTGCTGTCTGATATTGATCCATCCTGTGTAAAGGTGCGTTGTCTTCCCCTGCGCGTAAATGAGCTCTGATACCAGGTTGTTCAATTCAGCTAGACAAGAAGTACTGTTCTAGTAACCAAGGACTCAGGCAGGTTCTGGTGTGTGAGTGTGTGTGTTCCTGCATGTGTGTGTGTAGAAATTGAACGTTGGGGCAGACAGGCAGACATTTGCATTAGCCCTGAGGAATCGTTTGATCTGAGATGTCTATTGTTCCTAGAGAAGAGAGGCCGCTCTGCTTTCAGACAGGGGGGAGGAGAGGAAAGGAGGGCCCAGAGCAGGAATAACTCCCAACAGTACAGGGAGGGAGGGAGGGAGGGGGCATAATTTGCATTTTGCTCCTTTTATTTGAATAGCATTTGTGTATCGCGTTGGTAATAATAAACCAAGAGTAAGAAGCTGATTCACTTGAGCGACTGCTATGATAACCAGGGCCTGCAGACACAACGGAAGAAACACAAACACACGCAACCACTCCGACTCACAAAGCAAGGTCGATGCAGACGCGCGCACACACACACAGCTCATATTGTTAGTTTCATTTTTCTGCCCTAACACAGCTGTCTACGAGGCTTTGCGTAGCGTTATACCAACTTCCTATAAATAATAGATTAAAGGGGATATGTGTCTTATTTATAGGTGCAACACAAACTCATGTTGAGTCAAGTGACTGAAGAGAGTCAAGAGGTGGATCAGTGAGGGAATCACACTAGTAATCTGAAGGTTACGAGTTCAAATCCCGACTGTCACAACGTGACGTGTCCATGGGCAAGGTACTTCACCCTACTTGCCTCAGGGGGGAATCTCCCTGTACTTGAACAGTTGCTCTGTGTGAGTCTTGTACGGTGGCTCAGGAGGGTCATCTAGTCTTTGTTTTCATGCTCATTTGCTAAAACACAACAACACAGTGTCGTCACCTTCACACCGAGATCAAACCCTGCCGGCAGGGCAAGGAGCTTCCTGTCAGCTGACCTCACTATGACACCACTTCCTGTGAAACATGACTCTGTTGATGCTGTGGTGAGGCTGATGATCGAGGAGTGTGATCCAGGACTGTGATCCAGGACTGTGATCCAGGACTGTGATCCAGGACTGTGATCCAGGACTGTGATCCAGCACTTCACTATGAAGCACTTAGCTGTTCACTCAGCTGTTCAGCTTGTTACTGAGGTGTGATGGTGGGTGGAGGTGTTTGTGCATTCATGCGAAGGTGCCTGTTGCAAAGGTGTAAGTGTTTGTGTGTGTGTGTGGGTGGGGTGGGGGGGGGGGTTATGTGAAGGATCTGGTGCATGTGTGTGTGTATGGGTGTGTGTGTGTCCTCTCAGAAATGTGCGCTGGCTGCTAGAGTTGTGGACTCGTGCTTGTGGAGAAGCTGAAAATAGAATAGGATGACTTTGAAGGTGCGAGAGAGAGAGAGAGAGAGCGAGGAGAGAGGGAGAGAGACAGAGAGAGAGAGAGACAGGAGAGAAGGACAGAGAGAGGGAGAGAGGAAAGACAGAGAGAGAGAGGGAGAGACAGAAAGACAGAGAGAGAGGAGAGAGGAAAGACAGAGAGAGAGGGAGAGACAGAGAAAGAAAGAGACAGAGAGAGAGGAGAGAGAGAGAAGGGGGGCAGAGAGAGGAGAGGAGAGGGAGAGAGAGACAGACATAGACAGAGAGGAGAGCGATCAGAAAGAGAGGCAGAGAGACAGACAGACAGAGTCTCTTTAAGTGATGAGGGTATATATAAAACATGAGCCTTCCATCAAAGGCACATTAAATCAATTTCCATCAAAGGGACATAAAATCCAGCACAGTTTGGACTAGGCCAAATGTGTGTCTCATCCTCATCATGTTTGGACTAGGCCCACTCCAACTAATCAAGATCTTCTCTCTGTTCCCACAAACCTAAATCCATCGTGTCCGATCAGAAAACGCCCCCCAAAAAATTATACGTGAAATCTGTACTGAGAACCTAACCCCACGTGTCACTTCCTCCCCGAAGGCTCGGACTTCCTGTGCATCACACACATCATCCCGGTGAAGAACGAGGAGGGCGTGGTCATGATGTTCATCCTCAACTTTGACTACGTTCTGGAGGAAGGAAGCAGCGATTCTCTGGAGAGATTCAACCACACGTCTCCTGCCAAGTCTGACCCCCGTGAGTACAGCAGGCCGGACACACTCCTGTCAGCTGTCACCTTCTCAAAACATATCCATATAATATACACCTATATATATCTATATAGTCATTTGTGGCTGGTGGTCTTTGAAATGGGTTGAACTGAGCCGAATACATTTTACCCGAAAAATATTTTGAGGGCGAGAAATTTAAGGCCTAAACTGTCGACCCGAAGAACAATGGGGTCGTCACTCCGGAAATGACGTCTTAAGGAAAATACAAATCGAGAATGAGACTTTGTTGAAATATAGAGCTAGCTAAGGAAGGGGAACACATTCTTGGCAATACATATTTACTATTTAATATGAAAGTTAATGAATGTAAATATCACTTAGCACGTTTAATTTACAAACTCTTTTGAGATGTCTTGTCTTATTGAAGTGCTCGTAACTAGGCAGCTAGCTTAGCCAGTTTCTATATTTATCCCAGGTTACAGAACTCGAGTTATATTAATTTTCAATGTATTAATATAATTATTTTTTATTACTTGCCGTTTTGTTAGCTGGATAAATATCAAAGCTCAGAGTAAATCATACATGTTTCCATTTCGTTAGCTAGCTAGTTACTTGATATCAAGCTCAATCAAAGCCTGATTGGGGCCCATTGAAGTGAAGCAGGTGTGTTGAAGCAGGGAAACATCAAAAACATTCCTAGCAGGGTGCAGGGGGTTCCTGATGACCAGAATGCACCAATGGAAATGTTCATGATGTGACCTATTTGAAACATCCACCTGGACTCTCCAGCTGTCCAGCTGTCGTCCTGACTAGGAGCCCCAACCTGGGGCCTCTCTCCCTGGTGACACACAGGCCAGCCCCCCCCCCCCCCCCCACCCCCGGCTCTCCCTCAGGCACTGGCCTGTAATACCTCCCAGTGGAGCCTGAGACTCCCTGGCTGTGTGTCCCTCTGCAGCTGATGTTAACCCAGACAGGAGAACCTCAGCTGTGTGTGTCTGTCTGGTGTGTGTGTGTGTGTAAACTGACACGGGTCTCTCCTGTCTGAGGGGCAGCCCTATAATGAAACAGTGAAGCATGAATAAAAGACTAGCCAAGCTTATCTGAATATCTTAGCAGCAACCTTTGTGAACGTGACTGTCACAAAGACTTATTTACAAGGTGAAGTCTTGCTCTAATGCACTGGCCTCGCTCTCTACCCTGCACTGTGTGTGTGTGTGTGTATGTGTGTGTGTGTGTAAGTTTGCGTGTGTGTGTTTTAGTCTCGACGTCCAGAGCGCTCCCTGCTCTCTCTCTCGCTCTCTCTCTCTCTCTCTCTCTCTCTTTGTCTCTACTCTCTCCCTCTCTCAACCGCCCCCCCCCTCTCTCCCTCTCTCAATTCCCCTTTCTCTTTTTCTCTCTATACTCCCCCCATCTCTCTCCCTCTCTCTACTCCCCCCTCCCCATCTCTCTCTACTCTCTCTCCCTTGGTCTCTCCTGTACTCCCTGATATCACTTCACCTCCTGACGTCAAAGAAGGATGGTTCCCAGACCTCTCTCTGCCCTCCTCCCTGTGTCTGGCCCAGAGTGCAGTATGTCTGGGAGGAGGGCAGGACTCAGGTGGGAGGTGTGTCTCCTTGGTTACAGAGAGAGAGACAGCTCACCTCCTCCTGCATCAGAGCTGATTCACAGCGTGTTGACTCACATGTTCGGCCAGACAGATTTCCCTTATGAACCTTCTGCGGTTCCAGCACAGCGTTAATCAGAAAAGGGCAAATCAGCTTTATTCGTCCCAGTCGGAAGGTTTTCTCTCTCTCCCACCTGACGGAAGCTGAAATGTTTACGGAACACTCCGCCACCAGTGTTCCGGAGGCCGTTCCGGCGTGTTCCGTTCTGTCTGTGCTGAGCATTCTAGAACTCTTAGTTCTTTATCTTTATAACGGCTAATGAGGGAAGGACAGAAGGTAGAGAACTCTGCTGCCACTGTCAGCTGAAACACAGAGAGAGGGAATCATGTGTTCTCCTGGTTCTTCCTGTTTTCTTCCACCTTTCTTTCTGCATAGGCAGTTTCTCCTCCCCCCTACCCCTCCCTCCCTCCCTCCTTTTCCAGTCAGCCAGATCAGGAGGTGTGCCTCTGATTACTGTCCCCATACTGCCCAGACTGTAGGAATTGGATGGTTACTGTAATTAGCATTCATTTCCAATATTACTATCCGGTATCATAGCAACAGGGATTCTGCTGTGCGTCCACTAGCTGTACAATCTGCTGGAGAAAATGCCACCAGCAACAACTGCCTGCGCACACACACATACACACAAGATCAAACACACACACACACAATCACACACACATATAAACACAGACACATTCCCACACTCTCCCACACTTTATCTAGCCCTGTAAGGAGCCAAAACCCAAAGTCACCTTTTAAAAATAGTAACTGTTCCCTCTTCTTACTTCAGCGCTTCACACGTTTCCTTAAAGCACTGCAGGATGGAGAAGCAATTAGCAGCGGTGCAGCCGCTAGGCTAGCTCGTTTAGAGGAGCTTAATTAGACAGTTTACAGCAGAGATGAATGAACCAAAGCTGCATTCATGATCTCTGTCTGTCTGTCAAACACCTTCCTCCTCCCCCAGATGTGATTGGTTCTGCTTGTTGGTCCCTTCCTCCTCCCCCAGCTGTGATTGGTTCTGTTTGTTGGCCCCTTCCCCCTCCCTCTGCTGTGATTGGTTCTGCTTGTTGGCCCCTTCCTCCTCCTCCAGATGTGATTAGTTCTGCTTGTTGGTCCCTTCCTCCTCCCCCAGATGTGATTGGTTCTGCTTGTTGGCCCCTTCCTCCTCCCCCAGATGTGATTGGTTCTGCTTGTTGGCCCCTTCCCCCCCCCCCCGCAGATGTGATTGGTTCTGCTTGTTGTTTCATCCACACAGGTGATAATGATTTAATGATCCACACATCCGACTGAGACAGGCTCCCTCTCCCTCTCTCTCTCCCAGGGAAAGGCCGCTTCTTCAGGTTTCGTTTCCCCTCCCTGCACCTCCTGGGTGTCAGCAAGCAGTCTCTCCCCCAGGAGGACCCGGACGCCGTGACCATCGACTCCCCCCGCCGCAGCGATGAGTCTGTGGTCACCCGGGACTACCAGCCCCCCACCAGGGACAGCTGCAGCCCCTCCTACGCTAACGACACCCGCGCCCTCATCGCCCCCAGTCACTGCTCCACCCCGCTGTCCGGCCCCCTGGATCACTCCTCCCCCAAGGGACCCTGGGACAGGCTGTACCCCGCTCCTGGTTCCCCCCAGCCTGCCGCGTCCCCCCGGTCCCCGGCCTCCCCTGGCCTCACCCCTGCAGCCTCCAGGGAGAGCCTGGGGAGGGTCCGCAGAGCTTCTTCCACCCAGGACATGGAGGCTCTGAGCTCCAACAGCAGGATGATGTTCAGGGACCGTCATGCCAGCGAAGGTAGCTTTGTGTGTGTGTGTGTAAAGCACCAGGTCCATCTACAGATGCAACCAAACAGTCTGTTCCTCAACTTAGCTCTCTCCCGACTAGTGCTGTGTTCCTAATATCCCCCCCCTCCTCCCCTCCCCTTCTCTCTCTCTCTCCCTTCACACTGCCTTGCCCATTTGACAGACAATGGTCGTAATATCAAAGGTAAGGACCTCTCTAAAGCTCCGCCCCCCTGCATGCTCACACACCTGTGGCAGCATGAGAGCCCACCTGCTGTGCTGCAAAGGCTGCTGGGAATGCTAGTGCTGGGCAGGGCCTGAGTCACCCCCCTCACGCCCACAGTGTCCCTCCCGACCCCCCCTCACCCCCACCCTGTCCCTCCCGACCCCCCCTCACTCCCCAGACCACCCCCAGAGCCCCCCGCCCCCCCAACAGAGCCATTTCTCTAACCTCTTGCACGACACAGTGTTTTTCCAGCTCCCTCCCTTCTCACCTCCTTACCTCCCTTGGGCCTCCTGTTTTGACTTCCTGCTTTCCCCTTCCTAACACAACATTCCCACGGCGACGGGTCCAAGTGTGTGTTTGTGTGTTAAAGTATACACACCAAGACACCTGCTGTGGGTCTACAGTGCATCAGTAGATCTTGATCTTGACATTTGACCTTCCCCGCATAATTCCACTTCCTCTAGTCTCCACTTCCTGTTTACCTTCTCTCTCTCTCCCCTGATTCGCTAGTTTCTCGTTCCTGGATGGCTGGGGGTATGGCTTGAGCTTCTCCTATTCGTTTCTGTCCGACCACACACTGTTGTGTCGCTCTGTAGCATGCTGTCATGTTGTGCATGCTCTCTCTCTCTCCCCCCTCTCGCCCCATATCTCTCCCTCTCTCTCTCTCCTTCTCTCTCTTCTCTCCCCCATCTCGCCCCATCTCTCTCTCTCTCTCTTCTCTCCCCTCTCTCTCTCCGCCTCTCTGTCGCTCTCTGTCTCTCTTCTCCCCCCTCCCTCTCCCCCCCCCCTCCCCCCTCCTTTCTCTCTCTCCTCTGTTCATCATGGTTTTACAGCATCAGTGCTTCAGTACTGTTTGGTCTCGTACTTGGGTTACTCGTTTTGTTCCAGCAATTGAACACACTCACACACACGCTTTGCACACACACACACTCACACACTTCTTTACACACATTCACACAATCCGAGTCAAACACACACACACTCACTCTGTCACACATGCTTACACACACACACCCACACACTGCCCCACAGTAGACCCCAGGGCTGCTTCCAGCTGCTGTATGGTTCTGCTGGTCTGCTGGTCTGTAGCCAGAGACCCTGAGGACAGACTGGGCCTGTGCCAGAACCCTCCGGACACACTCAGGACAGGACAGTATAGACCAGGCCAGGCCAGACCAGACCAGATAGGGGAGTCAGGTGGCTCAGCGGTTAAGGCGTTGGGCTTGTGATCGGAAGGTTGCGAGTTTGATTCCCGGCTGTGGCTACATGACGTTGTGTCCTTAGGCAAGGCACTTCACCCTACTTGCCTCAGGGGGGGAATGTCCCTGTACTTGCTGTAAATCGCTCTGGATAATCTCTGGAGCATCTGTTAGAGGACTACAAGTTGATGGATCAGACCAGATCAGACTCATTACAGCAGATTCATCAAAGTTGGGTTTTTTTAAGGAAGAAAAAAAAACTATCCAGTAGGGTCTGGTATGAATAATCAATGTTAATCAACGTGAATCCATTCATCAATGAATGGATGGATAGATGACTGATTAATCAATAATCAGCGTAAATCATTTCATCAATGAATGGATTGATTAACACATTAAACAGCTAATCAAGCATGGTAGTTTGTCCGAGGCATCGAGCAGGTCTGGATTTGTTTGTGTGTGTGTGTGTGTGTTGTGTGTGTGTGTGTGTGTGGCTTCCTCAGGTCCCTTCACCCAGATCAGATCCAGTCTTCTTGGCTCCACCTCAGACTCTAACCTGAACAGGTACAGCACCATCAACAAGATCCCCCTGATCACCCTGAACTTCTCAGAGAACAACGACAGGAAGTGCCCCTCCTCCCCCACCTCCGACAAAACCATCATCGCCCCCAAGGTCAAAGACCGCACGCACAACGTCACCGAGAAGGTCACCCAGGTGAGAGCCTCACCCACTCCTCCTCCCACACCCCCTCCCCTCCCCTCCTCCTCCCACACCCCCCTCCCCTCCCCTCCTCCTCCCACACCCCCTCCCCTCCTCCCTCCTCTCAGGTTACCCTGAAGGTCACAGCTGCCTCTCTCCTCCCTCCCTCCTGCCCCATCTCTAGACCGGCCTCCTCAGGGGAGGGTGTGTGTGACTGTGTGTACAGTGTGTGTATAGTGTATGTGTGTGTGAGTGTGTACAGTGTGTGTGTGTGTGTGTGTGTGTGTCCATAGCCTCTCCCCCTCTCATGTTCACCCAGGACCTACAGTCAGACTTCATGTTAGCCCACTGTTATACTAGATTGTTAAATAGCCTTTGCTTCTTGTTTAGTTACCTTTGAAGGGATGAGGTGACAAGCTAACCACCATCAATACCCATTAAATATGTAGTGCTTCAGTAATTAAGTGATCATAACAGCCTCTTAATGTCGCCGGCCCCAGTTACAGTAATAAACGTCCGTCACAGTGAAGCTGTACTCATAACTCCATTGACTTAATGAGGATACAGAGACAATCAGTTCCACCTTAACAAAGTCAGCTTGGTCCTTCAGGACTGTTTGTTAGCAGTTTCACGGGCCGCCTTCAATAATTAAGGCGGATCACTTATTTAGACCCAGATTGGGGAGAGAGGCTCAGCCCAGCCAAGCTGTCGCTACGCTAACCAACTCCCTCCTGCCTTCCCAGCAGGCTCGGCGATAATTTACCCATAATGCCGAGCGGTGAGGAGGAGGAGGAGGTGGAGGGGTGTCAAGGCTGGTTATCTCATCTCTGTGTCTCCTGCAGGACTGTCAGACCCAGGGCTAGCTGTGTGCTAGCTGTGTGCTAGTTGTGTGCTAGCTGTGTGCTAGCTGTGTGCTAGCTGTGTGCTAGCTATGCGCTAGCTATGTGCTAGCTGGTACAGGAGGATACTGTTCTAAATGAGTATCAGTCTGGCTGTCCAGAGCATCTTCAGGGACAAACCTGTTAGCATCTCTAACACACAGGATGAGACAGAGATGTAAGGATAGAGCTCATATATACCAGCGTCTACAGCATGGGTCTGGTAGAAGGGACTTCATGATTGTCTTTCTACTTGCTGAGACCTTTAATAAAAGGCCACATGATGTTTAGGAACATCAATATTGCAAAAGTAATTTTATTTTCTCCATCTCTTCCTGCCTTTTTTCTTGGTTTACGTTAAAGGCTAGGATAAATTGGAAGGGTGCAGTTTGTGACCCTCACCCCCTCCCCAGCACCCAGGGGGATGGGGGTCTAACTAAATCTATTATCAACACTTAACCCCCCCCCCCCACCCCCACCCCCCACCCCCTTTCAAACACGTCAGGTTACCGTGGTGATCCCAGGGTGGGTCTGGTGTTGGCGTGGAGACGGAGGAGGAAGTGGAGGTTTCATCTCTGCCTCCTCTTTAACTCTGAGCTCGGCAGTAATTGCTTATCTGCCCTTGGGGCGAGCGATGCACTCTACCTGTCTCTCTCTCCCCACCCCTCTTTCTCTCCCACTCCATTCCTCTCTCCCACTCCATCCCTCTCTCCCCCTCTCTATCTCTCTCTCTCCCACTCCATCCCTCTCTCCTGCTCTCATTCCCTCTTCTCAGTCTCCCCCCTTCTCCCCCCTCTCTCCCTCAGTTTCCTGTCTGAGTTGGATGAATGGCTGTAATCTAGCTCCCACGGTGATGATGATGCTAGTGAGGTGAAGCCAGATCTACCTGAGATCTTCAATAACCAGAAACTTACACCTCTCCTTCCTCCTCTCCCTCTCTTCTCCTTTCCCTCTCCCTCTCCCTCTCTCTCTTCTCCTCTCCCTCCCCCTCTCCCTCCTCCTCTTCCTCTCCTTCCTCCTCTCTCTCTCTCTCCTCCTCTCCCTCCACCTCTCTCTCCTTCCGCTCCCTTTTTCTCTCTCCTCCTCTCCCTCCTCTCCCTCCTCTCCCTCTCTCTCCCCCTCTTCCTCCTCTCTCCCTCCTCCAGGTGTTGTCTCTAGGAGCTGATGTCCTACCAGAGTACAAGCTCCAGACTCCTCGTATGGACCGCTTCACCATCCTGCACTACAGCCCCTTCAAGGCAGTGTGGGACTGGCTCATCCTGCTGCTGGTCATCTACACGGCCATCCTCACCCCTTACTCTGCCGCCTTCCTCCTCAACGACCTGGAGGAGCAGAAGAGGCGGGAGTGCGGTTACTCCTGCTCCCCTCTCAACGTGGTGGACCTCATGGTGGACATCATGTTCATCGTAGACATCCTCATCAACTTCAGGACCACCTACGTCAACGTCAATGAGGAAGTGGTCAGCCACCCTGCTAAGATCGCCATCCACTACTTCAAAGGCTGGTTCCTCATCGACATGGTGGCCGCCATCCCCTTTGACCTCCTGATCTTCGGGTCGGGGTCAGACGAGGTGAGTCCTGACCTGGCTGCCGTCATCATGACCCTGTTCAGGTGAACTAGCCCCGGGGTCATCAGGTGTGCCTGAGCTGATGACCTCTCTCTGGTCTGCTTGCTTTGAATGCCTCATCCATCCCTGCTACCTGAGGAACGAAACCAGAGGTGCTGCTGGGTTCTGTTCCTGGACTGATTCATGCCTGTTAGCTTTCCTTAAACTGTCAAGCAGCTCATTAAGATGCAGGGGAGCTGGATTAGTGTTGGAGGGAGACCTGCAGGCTGGGATCTCTCCAGGAACAGAGCTGGAGAACCCTGAAGTCTGGACTTATATGGGACTCAAGGACAGCATGTTAGGATGCAGTGTACAGGCTGGTGTTACTGTAAGGACAGCATGTTAGGATGCAGTGTACAGGGTGGTGTGACTGTAAGGACAGCATGTTAGGATGCAGTGTACAGGCTGGTGTTACTGTAAGGACAGCATGTTAGGATGCAGTGTACAGGCTAGTGTTACTGTAAGGACAGCATGATAGGATGCAGTGTACAGGGTGGTGTGACTGTAAGGACAGCATGATAGGATGCAGTGTAGAGGGTGGTGTGACTGTAAGGACAGCATGATAGGATGCAGTGTACAGGCTGGTGTTACTGTAAGGACAGCATGTTAGGATGCCGTGTACAGGCCTGTGCGTCTCTGCTCTCTGGAGGAGCTCGTCTAGACGGTCCGCCTCACCTGGTCTGCAGTAGAACACAAACACCTCTCATGGTTCCTGGAAAGACGTACAAACAGTTTGTCTTAATCCATTTCCTGAGGGAACTTTGATTGACAAAACAAGCATGAAGCATGAAGAACAATTTCAAACAAGCGTGACAAACACATATAACATATCTCAGGTCATTTGATTTAAACCTGCTAACATAATCTTAACCAGTTAAAATTGTATCTGAGGGGGTGAGTGATCTACATACACGGCCCCGAGGCTTGTCAGAGTTATTTTTTCTTCAGTGAAGCACTTTACAGAATAGCTAAAATCTAGCTCTCTACATCTGAATAATTTGTGTCTGTCTGAGAGGAAACGATTCCATCATGCTCCTCTGTGACTAACTAACCCTCAGCTGTGATGGATGTAGCACTGACCCACCCTGCAGAGAAAACATGCCAGCCAATAAGAACCCTGTTCCTTTCGCTCTTCCTCCCCAGACCACCACTCTGATTGGCCTGCTGAAGACAGCACGTCTCCTCCGATTGGTCCGCGTGGCCAGGAAGCTGGACCGCTACTCTGAGTACGGTGCGGCCGTCCTCATGCTGCTCATGTGCATCTTTGCGCTCATCGCTCATTGGCTGGCCTGCATCTGGTACGCCATCGGGAACGTGGAGAAGCCGTATCTGGAGCACAAGATTGGCTGGCTGGACAACCTGGGCGTGTCCATCGGGAAGCGCTACAACTACAGCGACCCGGGGTCGGGTCCCTCCATCAAGGACAAGTACGTGACGGCTCTGTACTTCACCTTCAGCAGCCTGACCAGCGTGGGGTTCGGGAACGTCTCCCCCAACACCAACTCTGAGAAGATCTTCTCTATCTGCGTCATGCTCATCGGCTGTGAGTCTAACACACACACACACAAGAACGCACACACACAAGAACACACACACACACACAAGAACGCACACACACAAGAACGCACACACACAAGAACACACACACACACACACAAGAACACACACACACAAGAACACACACACAAGAACACACACACACACATTCTCAGGTGCTGAGCCACCTCTCTGACCTCTGACCCCTCTCCTCCCCAGCCCTCATGTACGCCAGCATCTTTGGGAACGTGTCGGCCATCATCCAGCGTCTGTACTCCGGCACGGCTCGGTACCACCTGCAGATGCTGCGGGTCAAGGAGTTCATCCGCTTTCACCAGATCCCCAACCCGCTCCGCCAGCGCCTGGAGGAATACTTCCAGCACGCCTGGTCCTACACCAACGGCATCGACATGAACATGGTACGGACAGGGGGTTGGGGGGTGGGGGGGGGGGAGGTGGAGAGGTAGGGTAGGAGGGAGATGGGAGAGGGTGGGAGTGGTGGGAGAGGGTGGGAGTTAAGAGACTCAGATTAAAGGATTTAAAGGAGCACAATTTTTGGGAAAGTTTAGCTAAATGAGACATAATAATGTGTTGATATTATGGATTTAATATTTTGCAATTTTTGTGTTTTCCCTTTCTGTCATCTGTTTGTAAAACGGGGGTGGGGGGAGGGGGGGGGTGTTAGCATGGGTTAGCCTGTGTTAGTGTGAGTGTTGAGGTTGTCAGTGTTAAGTGTTTGACTGGAGTTCAGATGTGCTTCACATTAGGACAGCTGTCTTGTTTGTCTGCTTTATCCTTGATGTGTTTCTAACACATGCTTGTTTCTTCCATGCCTGCCCTCTCATCACATGGACCTCTCCGCTGCTCTGGTAAGAACAGGAGGTGTGTGTTACACAGCTCACATGATCAAAGGTCACATGGTCACACTGTAGCAGATCACATGATCCCAGTTCACATCATCCCAGGTCACATGATTCCAGGTCACATCATCCCAGATCACATGATCCCAGGTCACATGATCCCAGCTCATTCCACAGCCCTCCTGTAGACCGTGACACAGTGTTGGTTTACCTGCAGGAGGTCATGTGTGTCATGTGACGTGTTAAACCAACACCTCCACTCACATGTCCACCTGTGGGCGTGGTCTGTGCTGGGTTAGATGTTACTGTGGGCGTGGTCTGTCTGACAGCTAGCTGCCTCCTGCAGTTGCCAAGTGTTGTTCAGTCTTTCCAAATCTTCTCCTCGTCTGCCTGGTTTCTTCCTGTAAGAGAACAAACAGCCTCTTTGTTCTAGAAAAGCAGTTTAGTTCAGCTCCCTGTTCTCTGTAGTGTTGGTTTGAGCTTCTGTTGTCTGACAAGAGAAGGGGGGTGTCTGTCTCTGAAGTTTCCCCCCTCCTCTCTCACTCTCTGTCTCTCTCTGTCTCTCTGTCTCTCTCTCCCCCTCCTCTCTGTCTCTCTCTCTCTCTCTCTCCCCCTCCTCTCTTTCTGTCTCTCTATCCCCTCCTCTCTCTCTGTCTCACTCTCCCCCTCCTCTCTCCCCCTCCTCTGTCCCCCCTCCTCTCTCTGTCTTGTTGTGCTGGTGTCTGCCACAGTCTGTTGCGGTTAACAACATTCAACACTCATCAGCCCTGGAAAGCAGGTTCCTTCCTGCAGGTTCACAGAGAGACGATCTGTTAGTGTTCATCAGAATGTTAGCAGAGCCACCAGAGCAACAGGCCACGCCCCCCTGGCTTTTATTCAAGCAGGTAGCAGGTTAACACAGTCACCTCCTCCTCCTCCTCCTCTCGTCTGTAGTCAGACAGACGAGCAGAGGGCCTCAGCTCTGGGTAAGTGTCTTGAATTTCTTGAAGTTCACACATCAAGACTTTGAGATATGACGGAGTCATGGAGAACTAACATTGTTTAATCAGCAGCACTGACGTTAAGTCATTTGGTTCTAGATCCAGACGGAAACACAGAAATAGCTGTCCCCTCCCCTCCCCCTCCCCCCCCCCCCCCCCCCCACCTCCACTAACACCATGTTGACGTCTCGTTCTGTCTCGTACTGACTGTTTGTCCAGCCTGCCGGTCACCCTGGCAGAAGCAGCCAGTTCAGGGTCAGTTCATGAGCAGCCAGTCAGGATCCGCTGTGCATGAAAGCTTTGGAGAAGATGGAGAAACTCCAAATGGCAACTGGATGAGATGATGCCCCTCCACCCCCTCCACCCTCCGCCCCCCCCACCCACCCCCACACTCTGGATCAGATGCCCCTTCCCCACCCGGCTTCTAACATGCCCTCAGACTCAGATCACATGGATGTTCCTCTCCCACTGATCTCAGCTGACCTGTGTCTCATCTGCTCCTCTGGCCTGTACCCCTCCCTCCTCCCCTACACTCACCCCCCACCCTCACCCTCCCCTCCCCACTCCCCCACCCTCCTTCCAACCCTCTCCTACTACTTACCCACCTCTTCTACCCCTTACCCCATTCCTTCTACCCCTACCCACCCTTCCACCCCTCTCCCTCCCTCCCTCCCTCCCACCCCTCTCCCTCCCCCCTCCACCCCGTCCTCCCCCAGGTCCTGAAGGGCTTCCCTGAGTGTCTCCAGGCAGACATCTGCCTTCACCTCAACCAGAGTCTCCTCCAGGACTGCAGGGCCTTCCGAGGGGCCACCAAGGGCTGCCTGCGGGCGCTGGCCATGAGGTTCAAGAGCACCCACTCCCCCCCCGGAGACACGCTGGTCCACTGCGGGGACGTGCTCACGGCCCTCTACTTCCTGGCCCGTGGCTCCATCGAGATCCTGAAGGAGGATGTTGTCGTGGCCATACTGGGTAAGAACACACACAACACGTGGGGTGGGGGGGGAGGGTGGGGGGGGTCTTTACCTGCTGCTGTTTGTCTCCCTACCCACTCCTCTCTGTTCTATAAATCTTCATTCTTCTCCTCCCCCCTCTCGCTCCCTTCTCTCCCCCTCCCTCCCTTCCTCCTCCAGGGAAGAACGACATCTTTGGAGAGATGATCCACCTGTACGCCAAGCCTGGGAAGGCTAACGCAGACGTTCGAGCGCTGAGCTACTGTGACCTGCACACCATCCAGAGGGAGGAACTGCTGGAGGTGTTGGACATGTACCCAGAGTTCGCTGACCTCTTCCTGACTAACCTGGAGCTGACCTTTAACCTCCGGGACGAGTACGCCAAGGTGAACAAACGTCAGTGTGTGTGTGTGTGTGTGCCGTCTGTGTGTGTGCGTACATTTGTGTGTGTAGTGTGTTGTGTTGAGCTCCTGTTCCTGTGGTTCCACTCTGTGCTTCAGACCACGATCCCCCAGAACAGCGACTCAGACTCGGAGGAGGCCAGGTACAGGAGGAGGCGTCCCCACAGGAGAACCTCATCTGCAGGTGAGGGGGAACCCTGGCTGACCCCAGCCCTGTGCATGTATTGAACCTTCTCTTAACTCAGAAGGGCTGACAGAGATCTGGTATCTCTTTCCTGCTTAACACAGGAGGAAGGAGAGTGTGAATTACACTTCAGTGTACTGGACAGAGTCTGTCCTGTGTATTCTAGGGGTGGAGGAGAGGAGGAGGAGAGGAGGAGGAGAGGAGGGGAGGAGAGGAGGGGAGGGGAGGAGAGGAGGAGGGGTGGAGGATGAGAGGAGAGAGGAGGAGAGGAGGGGAGGAGGAGAGGGGAGGGGAGGAGAGGAGGAGGGGTGGAGGATGAGAGGAGAGGAGAGAGGAGGAGAGGAGGATGAGAGGAAGAGAGGAGGGGTGGAGGAGGGGAGGAGGGGAGTGTGCTTGTGAGAGTCTGGGCTGGGATACAATACTGAGAGACTTGGCATCCATTCACACAAACGGTAGAGAAGAAAAAGAGAGAGAGAGATCTAATTGGTCACCATGGTAACAGGCTTTAGGGAGAAGTATGTCTTCACTTTAAAGGACAAAGAGTTGAAAATAGATAGTTTGAGATTAGTTTGAAACTTCTGCTCTCTGGGTTATTCATAATATGAATGATGGATGTGATTGAGTTCCCTGTGCTTTCATCTAAAGAACAATTTAACTGAGAGGCTTTTAAAGGGAAGAGTTTCTACTGCAAGGAATGGAGGGAACAAGGGGGGAGGAGGGGGGTAAGAGGAGGAGGGGGGGAGGAGGAGGAGAGGGGAGGGGGAGGAGGAAGGGTGGTGGAGGACCCACCCCTGTGTATTGTTCCACCTCTAGTCCTGTGTAACGTTCCACCTGTTCCCCTCCATCCCCCAGGGAACCCCAGCAACAAGGAGGTTCTGTCGTCGTGCTGCGACAGGGGCCAGGTCAGACCACTGTTCCCCCGCTCCCGCACCTCCTCCCGGAAGGAGAGGAGTGACAGGAGGAGCAGGAGGGCGAGGAGGGAGTCAGCGGTGGAGGGGGGGGATGAAGAGGAGGAGGGCAGAGAGGAGGAGGAGGAGCAGAGGCCGCTGTGTTCGGGGGTGCTGGGGTACCCCTCTGTGAGGGAGGAGTCTCTGACTCTGACAACCTCAGTCTCTTCCCACCAGCAGGGCGGCGCTCACACAGACACGGCTTATAAAGGTAAGAGATCTGGATGCTCTTGTTAGTCAGTTAATAACAACAATAATAATAATCATAAATGATTGTACTCACTGTAAAATATATTATTGTTACTAGCTTTTCTTCAGGTAAACTCCTGCCCTTTTTGAGGTTCATGTTGTTTAACAGTAACATGTTTTAACTGAAGGCTCCTGTGATTCTTCCCTTTTAGCACTTGTTTGGTTTCAATGGTTTCATAATCTGACAATTATGAAACCATAATCATAACGTTGTCATGCTCAGTGACCGATGCACGTTTGTAAAGCTCTCTCTCGGAAGCGGCTTTGGATAAAAGCTTCTGCTAAATGAATACGTGTAAATATAGCTCTCTTTAGACACTGTGTTGTTGCATTTAGCTTTTATTTCATCTTCCCTAGCAACTGAAACCTGCATGTAGCGACCAATCTGGCGACTACCACTTCTTGGCAATCTCTGTTGTTGTAAAATAGCCTTGTTCTCCGGTTCTGAGTCACGAAGAACCTTCCTCAGTGTTCTAATGTTCCGAACGATTCTAGAAGCTGTTAGATCTGTGATTGTACTTAGTACGTCAGCAGATCTAAAGGTTGATGACCCAGTATATGACATCATCAGGTCGTCTTGATGATTTTTTAGACATTTCAGAAAGACTTGTGGTGTGATTTTTTTTGGGGGGGGCGGTACTGCCCCCTGCAGGTCAGGCACCCTGTACTGCCCCCTGCAGGTCAGGTACCCCCCCCCCCCCACACACACACACACACACACACACACACCTGGACCAGGTAACGTCTGACCCCACATGGAGACGACTCTGACTGGAAGCCCTCCAGGTCTGTGCGTGAAGGCACCGTGTTCTGCTGCCTGAACCGTCACGCATCATACATGACCTTCACATGATCTGCGGGGGTCCCAGGACGCGCCCGTGGGGGAGGGATCACATCTGCGGCGTCTCGCTGAGCTAATTTAGCGAGCTCAGCCGTCGGATGTCACACCTATTAAAGAACCGCCAGCGTGGATTATGTGGCATCAGGCTGACGATAAAACAGCCGGTTAAGAGGATTAGAGTGTCCAGGGTGACCGATGTGGAGGAGCCATGTTCAGGGAGTCCAGAGGAGGCAGGAGCCTCCTGCTCTGACCTCAGTCAGGGTGAGACCACACACACACATCCGAGGGTCTCTCTATAATAATGCTTCATTTAGCAGACGCTTTTATCCAAAGCAACTTACAATTTTTACAGGGGCAATCACCCTGAGGCAAGTAGGGTGAAGTGCCTTGCCCAAGGACACAACATCACATAGCCACAGCCGGGGTTCGAACTCACAACCTTCCGATCACGAGGCCAACGCCTTGACCCGTTAAGCCATGTGACGGCCTAGGGGGACAGGTCAGACAGCACAGCATGGCTGTGATCACAGCAGAGCTCTGAGATGGAGGCTCCTCTCATGGAGGTCTGACGCCCCACCCCACCACCCCGCCCCCCCTCTCAGGGAGATGGTTCCCAGGCAGCAGAGAGGAGCCTGGAGCCTATTGATCCCTGTAATCACCACAGCAAGGTGCGCGTCACTGGAAATGTCATCCCTCTCCCTCCGGCTCGCGTCACTAAGGTTCCTAGAGACCGGGACAAAGTCACCTGACCATGTCACCTGACCAGCTTCATGTGGAACCAAAAACTTACTTTCTTCTTTGTCCCTCCTTCCTTCCTTTTTTCCCTCCCTGTCCTCCCTCCATCCCTCCCTTCATCCTTCCCCTCCTCCCTCCGTCTTTTGCAGTGTATTTTCTTCCCCTCCCTCCCTATTACTCTGTCTTTCCAAAACTTGTCGTATCTGACTGAGGCCGAAGCATCGGAACTAATCCAGGACTAACCTGACCTGCCCTCACTTTCAGGCAAATTACCAGCAGGAGTGTGTGTGTTTTCATATATATGTGTGCATATCCATGTGTTTGTGTGTGTATTCATGCATGTGTGTGTTGTGTGAGTGCAGAGGGCTGGGGCTGTGGGAGACCCAGGGGGGTGGAGCAGGCTGGCCCAGCAGAGGAGCCCCGCGGCGGGGAGGAGGACAGCGACACTGACCTCACTTACGGAGAGGTGGAGCAACGCCTGGACCTGCTGCAGGAGCACCTGACCAGGTGAGCAGCATCAGAACAGCCCTTCCCTGACTCCCTACACCTCTCTCTGTCTCTCTCTCCACCCCTCTCTCTCTCCACCCCTCTCTCTCCACCCCTCTCTGTCTCTCTCTCTCTACCCCTCTCTGTCTCTCTCTCTCCACCCCGCTCTGTCTCTCTCTCCACCCCTCTCTCTCTCCACCCCTCTCTCTCTCCACCCCTCTCTGTCTCTCTCTCTCCACCCCTCTCTGTCTCTCTCTCCACCCCTCTCTCTCTCCACCCCTCTCTCTCTCCACCCCTCTCTGTCTCTCTCTCTCCACCCCTCTCTGTCTCTCTCTCCACCCCTCTCTCTCTCCACCCCTCTCTCTCTCCACCCCTCTCTGTCTCTCTCTCTCCACCCCTCTCTCTCTCCACCCCTCTCTCTCTCCACCCCTCTCTGTCTCTCTCTCTCCACCCCTCTCTGTCTCTCTCTCTCCACCCCTCTCTGTCTCCCTCTCTCTACCTCTCGCTCTGTCTCTCTCTCTACCTCACTGTCTTTGTCTCTCTGTCACTATCTCTCTCTCTCTGTCTACCTCTCTCTACCTCTCTTTCTCTCTCCCTCCTCTCTCTCATCTCAGACTGCATCCTGGGGGGGAGAGGGGGGAGGGACAGACGGGGGAGGGGCAGGGGGGGAGGGGCAGAATGGGGGAGGGGGACAGAGTCAGGTGGTTTTCAGCACAGACAGAACAATGGAGATGCTGGTCTCTTTGTACTGGCTAGCCAGCCATGCTGTGATTGGTTGTGACTGGCTGGAGTGCTAACACATTGAGGGGGAACTGAACCCTGGGAGTGGTCTAGCCTGGTCCGTAACTATGGTAACCATGGATGTGAGCACTGGTTTAACCTGGTACGTAACTATGGTAACTATGGAAGTGAGCACTGGTCTATAGTAGCTATGGTAAATATGGTTCCTGTAGGGATGACATCACACACCCCAAGTATCACAAGCTGTGAGGCAGCTTCCACAGCCTCACACAGGGAGGACAACTTAGATCAGCTTCCAGAAAATATCACTATATTACAGCCATTTGGCTGGCATGTGGTGCCCCCCAGTGGACTCAGTGAGAACTGACTTAGAGCTTGATAGCACAAACCCAGGTGCTGTGTGTGTTCTGTGCTGTGGCTAGCCTGGCAGCAGCTAGCACAGGGACTGTGTGTGGTCTGTGTGTGGTCTGTGTGTGGTCTGTGTTTGGTCTGTGTTTGGTCTGTGTGTAGTCTGTGTGTGGTCTGTGTGTGGTCTGTGTGGTCTGTGTGTGGTCTGTGTGTGGTCCCTGACGTCACTGTGATCAGCCCTTCCACCCCACCTGGAACGTGAGCATGAGCATGGTGTGTTTGCGTTGCCGTGTGAACAGGCTGGAGTCCCAGATGACATCAGACATCCAGGCTATCCTGCAGCTGCTGCAGAGGCAGGCAGCTCTGGGTCCCCCTGCCTACAGCACTGTAGCCTCCAGCCCCGACTACCAGAGACCAGCTGCCACAGTCCAGCCAGACCCTGCCACCCCCAGCCCCCCCACAGCCCCCCAGGTAAGACCATTCTGTACGTTAGTCCGTGTTCTCGACCGTAGGAGATCTCCATCCTGCTAACCAGCTTGTGTTCCTGACTTGTTCTCCAGAGCCCCGACACAGAGGAACCCCAGATCAAATCCAAAGATTCCACGCCCAGCGCTGTCTCCGCGGAAACAGTTCCGGAAGGAGAACAGTCGGAAGAATCGGAACAGCCGGAGATAGCTGGTGACACGGAGCACAGACACCACAGACCAGAACATCTTAAAGACTTCCCACAGAACCAGGACCAGGAACCAGCCCAGAACCCAGCCCAGAACCCAGCCCAGAACCCAGCCCAGGCCCCAGCCCAGGACCCAGCCCAGGCCCCAGCCCAGGCCCAGGCCCCCAGACCCTGCCTCCCCTCCTCCAGACAGGCCTCTCTCCCAGACACTCCCTCCTGCTGCTCCACAGCTCCAGGCCTCCACCGCCCCCTCTCTGATCCAGGGTTTCCAGGGAAGGAGGTTCCTTAACCTGCGTCTTCCCCTCCCTCCCTCTCACCTTACCTCCCCCCTCCCTCCCTCCCTGTCTTTTCAGAGTAATGGAGGTACTTTCTTAAGTGTGACTCAGGGTCTAAGGAGACTGTGTTATGCAAGGAAAAAATATGTTTAACTCTCTTCCATTCCTTTTTCAACAACAACAACAAACAAAAAACACACGATGTCTCCCTCCCCCCTCATGTAGAGCATGACCACATCACACGACACACAGTTCAAGTTCCTTTACACTGCCAGACAGACGAGCCTCAGGCTGGTTGTGAAAACAGGACTGCATGTTTTCTGTCGCCCACACCCACCTCTCACAGTGTAGTCACGGTAACGGCCGACTGCCGCGCGGTCAACCCGCACCACATCTCACTGCCGTAGTCACGGTGACGAGCGTAGTCACGGTAACCACTGATATCTCCTTTGATCACCGTTCCTGTTCTCTTGGGACGAAGCTACTTGAAAAATCTCAGATTTCTTTTTTACTGAGCATCTTTAAGATGTGCAGTTAAAAGCCTGTCACAGGTTTAACTGACACCATGTATGTATTTCAATACTTCTTATGTACTTGATGAACACCCAACTAGCCAGATATTTGATTCTAGTCTAGAAGATATACTGTGCCTAAACACAACATCGACATCCTTCAGAATCATGAAATTTCAGTAGATGTAGAACCACTGGTTTTTAAAGATGGCTTTAGCTTACAGGGAGTGTACTTGACCACGAAACTAAAATTTTGCAGTTTCAAAGTGCAGTTTTCTGTACTGGACTGTAAGTCCATTAGGATCAAATATTCTGAATCACAATCCCTCTAGTTAAAAGAACATTTACTAAATGTTCAGTGTATGTTGACACAAGAATCTGAATCTTTGTTCAACTTTATTAGCCTCTTGAAAGCAATAATAGCAACACAACATATTAAATTAATTTGACGTTTTATCTAAAAAAGAAAATCCGTAAAGAATTTGGTACAGTTACATTTGTGGCACGCATATCACTGTAAACATTTTGTAATGCTACTTGTAGCAAAACAGTTGATTTATTCTCCTAGTTAGTTATTCTCATATTCTTACTCCTAAGAATATTATTGACATTATTTTGACATGAAGTGTTTGTATGTGTGTACTTGTGTTCACATCTTCCACAGGTTTGATGTTCAGTATATTAACACTGACGCACATCACAGGACACAAGGACATGTGGACAGATATGTCATATTGAAAATATTTTAGTACTCCAGTCTTACCATGCATGATTAGTCTTCCAGAATTTTCCAGATGAACACATTTTGTATCAACCGTTTTAAGCCAAGCGAAGAAAAAAAATACTTGTCTTATATATATAAACATTCTAATAATAATATTTAGCAACTACAAAAAAAATGGTTCACTTTCAACCCCAAAAAAACTTGTTTTCTAAAAGCCTCTTGAACACTTTAGCCTTTCACCCTCCATCACATCCAGGTCCCTGTATGCATCTAACACCCCCATAGCAAGTTTCCTGAACAATGTTAACGTTCGATCCGTATGTGTGAATTGCATGTTATAAATGAATTAGTCATGTTAGTTTTATAAGAATGAACACAAACGCAACAATCGTTGGAGGGTGTGTGTGACTGCATGAACACACACACACTGACGGTGTGTTTGAAATAACTTAGAACATGTTTTTGATGTTAAGCTGATCGTCGAGGAGAGAATCAAAATATACTGGTATAACCCTATTTTTCTAAAAGTTGAAACGTAATTTTTCCATGATTATGACTTTTATATGTGGTTTGTGGTAATGACGCTTTTGTAAGCCCCAGTTGAAGTGCAGCAGAGTCATAACCTCACATCATCTCCTTCTATGTAGCAGAAACACCAGAAGTCTCACAAACATCTGATCTCCGCATGTTTTTTGTTGGGAGTTTTCAGACCTTCCTGCTCTGACACGCTGTCCACCCGCAGGAGAACATGGAACGCTCGCTGCTGAATTCCTACCCCCTCCCCTCCTCCCCCCTCCGCATTCTACCTCTCGTTTCCTAGACAACCGTAGAATTCAAGCAGTTGAGATGACGTCAGCAGTAGATCTTCCAAGAGTCGCGGAGAGAGAGAGAGAGAGAGAGAGAGAGAGAAGTGAATTAAAGTATTACCCTGCCCTGACCCTGCCCTGTATCTGAGGGGGGATTTAGAATTCAGCTACAGTAAAACCAGTGTATGTAAATAATGAAACATCCTGTCACACATGGGTGGGGGCTCTGCGAAAACCTAACTAAACATGTTATTTCAACACGCTGTCTGAGAAACACATGTGCTTGGTATGTTCACAATCTGAACGAAGGCCGTGGATTTAGGGGGATTTTGCAGACGTTTGCACAGAAA
Source organism: Protosalanx chinensis (assembly GCA_030340685.1). Lineage (NCBI taxonomy): Eukaryota > Metazoa > Chordata > Actinopteri > Osmeriformes > Salangidae > Protosalanx > Protosalanx chinensis. The sequence goes on from CM059333.1 coordinate 6,422,517, forward strand.
TTAGAAACCTGCTTTACTGGATAGAAATGTCACTTTTTGAATCTAGTTCTGTTCGATTGTTTTTATGCATTTTTTTTTTTTAATGTTTGCCACTGTATTTTATACAATGCAACACTTAACAGCTCATTTGAATGTTTCTGTTCTTGAAATATTTAAAGTAATGAAATATGATGTACATACTTTTAAACATTTGCGCAATTGTATACGTCAATAAACAGAATGCACACTCAATACAAAGAGTTTATTGTGATTTACTGCAACAAAACCAGCACTGGCAATATCATTTTAGTAACGTAATAAAATAATTTCTCAACAAAATAACTCGTCTTCAGGCAACATACAGAAAAATGAACACTACCATAATTATAAAATAATGTTTTCAATTCACAGTTACTTTACCACACGCAACATAGTATAAGTATACTGTATGATTCTCTATGGTTTACAGTGCTACTTTGCCTGAGTTACAATTGGGTTAGTTATTGACCAAATAAAGATGTTAAATCAGTATATTCAGTCAGAACATGCTCATGGACACGTGCACACAGATTAAAGGGTTTTATTTATGCAAGTTTTTTTTCTTGCATACTAACATTAACAGAAGGCCTCAAAAGAATACAAACATAATGCAAAGCACTTTAAAAAAAGAAAGCATAGCATTATATATTTTTTTAAAAAATATATCTATTGTATTTATATATGAACTATTTACTAAAATTTGACACAAGATGCATATATGGTTGATACTAGTTTTTATATTGTTATATAAAAGACGAGGTAACAGGTGAGGGAATAAATATCTAAAAGATTGTAATGGCACATAACCCTCACTTTTTAATCGGCACATTTCCAGACTATTATCCCTTTGTTTTCATTATTCTTGGGTTTCAACTGCAACAAAACTGACAACAAGCGCTGTGTACGTTCAGCATTTCACCCTTAAGGGCTTGATGATCCTCTTTCACTGCATACAAGATAATAAGGCAGGCAAGAAAAGATGACTCAGGTGTAGCAACATCCTGGTCAGTTATACTTAAGTCGACCTCTGAACCCTAATAGTGGTGAATAGGCTGACAGTGATTGGTTCCTTTCCCCTTCCGCGGTGGTCATGGTTATAAGACTGGCAGTCACAGATCCAATCCTGCAGTCTTCTCCGCACGCGCTCAGATGGACATCGTGCACTGCAGGAACTGAGAAGACAGAAGCAGTGAGTGTGTAAAGTAGTGAGTGTGTAATGCAGTGAGTCTGTAGAGTAGTGAGTGTGTAAAGTAGTGACACCGTGTCAGATGTCTTCAGTGGCTCTCTGTCCACTCTGTCTCTGAACTCACATCATCGTACTGGAAGTTGACCGCCCCCTGCTGCATGGTGTCTCTCCTTCGGAAGCTCTCTAGAAGACAGCAGAGAAGATTCACGTTCAGTGACAAGATCAAACATAACATCACCTCCATAAACACCACCAGGCAAAGGCTTGGACACGTCCCATTCATTTGAATTGGAATAAATGTAGCGTTTGCCAAATGATATCTGGTACTAATGCTGTTAGACATGCGTTTTCATTGTGAGCTCTTGAAGACGCCATAGAAGAAGTAGTGTGTGAGTGAGTGAGTGTGTGTGTTTACCTGTCAGAGCCCTGAGTCTCACACAGCACGCCACATAGTCGTCAAAGTAGATCCGTCCAGCTCTACTGTAGCGTTTGATGATGCCGTTCAGCGCTTGGGAACTAACCCGATAGCCTAGTGAACAACCAAAACATTTATTCGTTTAGCAGATGCTTTATCACGATTTATTCCCTTATTTTCACTGAACACTGGGGGTTAGGGTTTTATATCAAATATACCATGTTCAATACTACAAGGATATTGGTGATGTGGAAAACAATCTGATGGTTAATCTCTTTAGTAGTCTTCTATGTTTAAAAGGCCTGCGTTTAAAACAATGAACTTAACCTCGTCCTCAAATCAACAAAAAAACCCTGGACCGTTCCATTGATCTGGCTCTTTAGGGGCTGCTCACCCATAGAGGAGATGGACTGAGCCATCTCCTGCGGTTCCACAGTTCCACTCCTGTCCCGGTCGAACATCATGAAGTTTTGCTTCCAGCCGTTCAGAGCAGCGAAGAGCTCCTTAAACTCATTGAATCCCAACTTCCCTGTCATGTCCCTCTGCAGAGGACTGGAGTCAAGGTAAACACACACACACACACACAAAGTGTTGACAGGGCGTGCACACACACACACACCAACACAGCAAACACACACTTACATTCTCCTGCCACTCCAGACAGGACGCAGCAAGTTAAACACGACTCATGCTGTATAATTTACTGTTCTTCAGGAGCAGCAAGAATAAACTTGTCTCGCTGCACTAAGCTGCTAACTTTCACTCTCGGCTCCTGAACACATCTGACCACATCCTGTCACAGCAGCTGCAGCGAGCAGAGCAAGCTGAGCTGGAGGTCCAACTGGAAACAAGCTGACTCACTGGAGAGTCACCCTGTCACATTCATCCCTCCACCACAGCCACACAGAAAGGATACATCCAGCATGGCGATCATGATTCTGCAGGTATCCAAGCTGAAAGCTGCCAAAGGAGAAAGAACGAGTCACTGCCGTTTTGAACCCTCACACAGACATGATGTTACTGAGCCACTAGGGAGCGCTGTGAGCTGTACTCACGGGTGTAGCTGCCACTGATGCCTGTCTGAGTCAGGCACCGCTGCAGTTCCTCTGCATCGATCTCTGCATCCTGCCCAGAGGAAGAACAAGAAATGATCACAGACCCTGAAGATGACCTGGGTCACCCTGTCCTGGGTCAACCCTGACCTGACCTGGGTCACCCCTGATCTGGGTCGACCGGGAAACTCTGATGGTGGGAGACCCATTACTCCAGCTGGGCCACATTGGGTTGATGTTACAGTAAAACAGTGTGTGAAACAAACAAACTAAAAACAAGTATAATTTGGTTCAAATAACATTCATGTGTCTATATCTAATATTCAGCCTCTCTCACCTGGCCTGCTATGGCTGTGAAATACCCCCACATGGGATCTGCTTGTTGCTGAGGGGCCCCAAATGTTCCTGGGTAGCCCCCTCCGTACTGGGGGTATCCTGCTGGGGGTGGGCCCCCCATCGGGCCCCCCATAGGGTTCCCCATGGGCATTCCTTGTTGTGGCATTCCTGGCATTGGACCCCCATACTGAAATTGGAGAGAAAACACAGCTGGTACATTATTTTCTATTTTAAACTACCAGCTTTACAGGTGGCAGATGAGAGCCACATGTAGGAGCTCTGAACAGGCTTAACACCAGTGAAACTGTGACCATTTTCCAGAAAGACTGCGGACTGACGTCAGTCCAATAGAAACGGGAAGAGACTCGAAAATGACCCAAGAAAAGATCTAAATCTGTTCTGGTTTCAGAAGTTTTTTTCAGATTAAACATTGATGTGATTTCAGTTCCCCCAAAAAACATTGATAATAAAATCCTGTCGGTGCCACCTCTAACTCTGTCCACTGTCTAACGCGTTGATCAGGATCTCCAGTTTATGACTTTTATCAGTCGTGTCGTTTGACTCCATAAAACTCAAACACAGATTAACTTTATAACTCATTAAACCCTGCAGGCGACATTTTATTATCTTATATTAGATTATATCTCCAGGGCCATCCTTACACTGCTGTCTTTACATCCCAAGCTACACGGACATACTCACCCCTCCATATCCCGAGTAAGCCATTTTTTCAGAAATATAACAAATAGTAACAAGTATAAAGATTCACTGTATTAGAGTTACTATTTTAAACTATTAAATCAGATGTTCTTCTAACATTCAGCAGTTTAACTCTTCTCTAGCGAGCTAGCTTCCGGTGACGTAACATCCGAGGTGATGAAAGAAGGCGGAAGTCAAGGGCAGATGATTGACTGACAGCAATGATAGCCAATCAGGAAGCAGCATGGGTGGGCGGATGGTCGTCAACTTATATATATTATATATTATGGATATTATGTTGTATATCTCCTTGTATACATTTATAATTCATTGATGTTTTACTACTATCTGCAGATTTGTTATGTTTATTCTGACATTAGTAATAATAAAACAATTAAAATATACTTAAGGAATTCTGCCACAAGATGGCGCTTTAGATAGTTTTGGTCTTTCGGAGAATTCAGTTCCCTTGTTGCGGTTGTTTATTTTTTGCTTAATTATAAATTGTGTTGTTGCATATCTTGTTGTGGTTGTTGTTATGGTACTGTAATATAAGTAATCAAGTCAGTATAATAATTTTCTGCTCATATAAAATGTATTTACAGTGATCATCAACATTTCCAAAAATAATGTTATGAACTTTTTTCGAAAATATTTTACTTTCAAAACCTTCATTTTGTCGCCGTTGTTTATTTCTGCTTCCAGAACAACATTGCATTTCCTAAACAAAATGAAGATTGTCAGATAAACAGTAGCCTAACATTCAGCCACAAATGTTACCCTGAATTATAGTGATGATCATCCATCCATCTGTCTATCAATGGGAATAAACATTTGCTTTGCAGCAACAGTGAGCCTCAATCTTCAGGCAATGATTCACCACACACAAGTAGAAGCACACACACACTCTCTCTCTCTCACACACACACACACTCTCTCTCTCTCTCTCTCACACAGACTCTCTCTCTTTCTCTCTCTCTTTCTCTCTCTCTCTCTCTCTCTCTCTCTCTCTCTTTCTCTCTCTCTCTCTCTCTCACACACACACACACACACACACACGCACATTCACATCTGAGTCCAATAAAAACCCTTAATGTGCACAAAGTGTGATCTGTAAACCATTTCATTAGCGTTCAGTGTCATGCAAAAGCGCCTCAAATGGAAGTGATGGACAGTGAAACTCTCCAGCTCTGCTGCTTTGGGTTAAACGAGTGTCTATTTGTTTGCAAAAGGATATCCTGCCTAGGGTGCTCACATGCACACCCCATAAAAAGAGAGAGAGTAAAATATTTGTTAAGCTTTTAACAGGCTTTTAGCTTTCATCATCTTGGAGTCATGGTGTGTGTGTTCATACAGTAAGTGATCATTTAGTTTGAAGATGGGCCTACCTTACTTTGAGGTGCAGTCAAATTGTATATCTCTTAAGATCAAAATGACTCACTCAAAAGAGCTTTGAGTGCAAATAAATAAATAAAGCTATTTTGGTTTTTAATATACCCCCTGTAAAAGGTTTGTCTGCATATGGTCGCATGTATCACACTGTAAACCGCTTCTTTGCTGCACAAAGGTCACTGTGAGCTTATATGGTGTGAGTGACAACATACAGGAACAATATCAACCATATAATGTTGTTAAAGCTTCAAAACAGCTCAATGATTCAAGGTTAGAATCAGAATCAGAATTACTCAAGAGGATAATGGTGATTGTGACGTCATGATATGGAAACAGTGACATCGTGAAGTGGATGAATAAGTGGAGATGAAGTTTAATCATCTGCCACTGTTGTGTAGAATATGATCAGTGTTCTGTTCTTCGACAATGCTGCAGTGAAAGGGACTTGACCTGGACACTCCAAAAATGAAGTTCATTAATGTCTGTGTCAACATCATTTATGACTCCTCAGCCCTGCAATGCAGGGACACACACTGCAGAGGAGATGGGTGATCATTCAAGAGTCATAGCCCATGTTGACCAATTATTAAGATTTTTTTTTAATTTGTTTGTTAGTCATAAATAGTCATTATTCATAATCAAACCAGTATTTGCTGACCTCAAACGGCTCCGTCATATAAGTAGATTATGATGTTCTCATTACCACGTGCTGGAGAGCAGCGATTAGTCCCAATATACAGTAAGATTAACCAATAAACCCTGTTTTAAATAAACTGCGAGTTAAAGCAATTGTTTGTATTTTCCTTTTCAATAAAAAAAAGGTTATTTCAAACCCGTATTTCAAAAGGTGCCAATGAATAAACAGCTCCAACTTTATGAACTTTAGTCCAGCAGAATTTTATTGTCCCACCTTTGAAATGGTGGGATAATGTTTAACAGAAATACCCTCAGCTGAGAAACACTCCTTAATACAACATCATTTTGAACAGGAACCTGGACAGGACTTTTTGTTTGACCTCTTAATGATATTTTATTTACACAAAACATCTGCTGAGAATCATCTCTCACCATGGTTTGTTCATGTCATTATTAATGGATACAATATTAATCAAAATATGCTTATCATTTATTTTCTGCATGAATAAGTAGCTGATTGTTCTGGTTCAGATCAAGGTAAGTAACCTGTGTTCACATCAGGTTTTATATTTCCATTTCTCAGCTCCCCATAGGAAAGTTGCTGCTGGGTCTCTTGGGTTTGACTGTGGTTGTCACGTTAATAGCAGTTCCAACAGCAATCTTTTTAAAAGGTAAGTTTTTCTCTCTCCATATAGTTGAACTAGTCCCAAACATTGTACGGATGTATCCGTAAATACAAGCAGTATGTGGTGAAACTGTGCTTTTCCTCACGAATCTACTGTTTAAAAGATGTCATGTCCATAAAAATGTCCAGTCATACTGCTGTTATCAGTTCATTTTCCCAGATCATTATCACTCCTTTATCTCATCTTTATGCTGCGTGCTGTTCTAAACCAACACATATTTCACCAGCCTATAAGTTCCCCATGTCCATTTAGTCACTAAAAAGTACTAAAAGTTATTTCAAACTACTTATGTTTCAGAGGAGAAAAACCCAAAGCTAAGAACTTTCACCTTGAATGATGTCTTCAACAGCTCAATGCGGGTCAGGTCATATAACCTGCGCTGGATCTCAGGTACATCAGGGGGATTTAGAGTGTTTCACCTGGGGAGGCACAGGGGTGGGTGGAAGTGGGGGTGGGTGGGGGTGGGTGGGGGTGACCTGATGGCATCATAAACGAATATAACATCGTAGGTTCAAAAAGGGCAATATTAATAATATGAATGAGACATTATTGAATGAAATGTCACTAAAATGTCAAAAAGTCATATTTAAGCATGAGGAGCCTGGGGTTGGATGGGCCACTGTGTACAACGAGGCCTGTTTGTCAAATCTAATTAGAATGTATTTGTGTATCTTTGTTGATTATCTTCTCTTTCTCCTTTTCTGCAGACCACGAATATCTCCATAAAAAAGATGGCTCAGTGTTCCTCTATGACATGACAACAAGAAACGTCTCAGAATTCTTGAACAGCGCCACATTTGTAAGATAATCTCCTATGTGTGTGAGTGAGAGTATGTGTGTGAGACTGAATGTGTGTATGAGTGTGTGTGTGAGCGTGAGCGTGTGTACGTGTGAGTGTGTGTGTGAGCGTGTGTATGTGTGTATGAGTGTGTGCGTAAGCGTGTGTATGAGTGTGTGTGTGAGCGTGTGTATGTGTGTATGAGTGTGTGAGTGTGTGTATGAGTGCGTGTGTGAGCATGTGTATGTGTGTATGAGTGTGTATGTGTGTATGAGTGTGTATGTGTGTATGAGTGTGAGCGTGTGTATGTGTGCATATCACTAAATATAACACACATTTTCTTTTGCCCCCCCCCCCAGGCTCAAGTCGCTGCCTATGATTACTCGCTGTCTGCAGATCGTAAATATGTAGCTTTCATGAGCAACTACTCAAAGGTGAAGCTTTCATGAACATGTGGTCGGTATGTTAGCGTGTGAAACAGGTCATGTAAATAACGGTCTCCTTCCTCATTCCTGACAGGTGTGGAGACACTCCTACACGGTCTCTCTCTCCCTCTACGACCTGACCACCTCGTAAGATCTCTCTCTCTCCTCTCAGAGAACATTTCAGCGATATTTCACTAAATATTAGTTTATTCATGTAAAAACCTATTCATTGTTTACATTTTGTCAAAGGGAATTCCTCCCAATAGACATTCCACAAGAGGTGCAGTTCTTCTCTTGGGCTCCGGAGGGGAACCGGCTGGTAGGTTGAAGGTTTTTGTTGTGTAAGAACAAGACACGTTCTATTCCTGTAAAAGACACGAGATCTGGAACCATGTTAAGGTTCTGTTGGAGTCACACCTGTTCAGAGCAGACAGACAGCCAGAACACGGTGCAGAACCAGAACTTCTTGACCTGAGAGGGTTGATGTCTGTTCCTCAGGCGTTCGTTTGGCGTAACAACGTTTACACGAAGGCCGGCCCTCGTGTGCCAGCCGAGAGGGTGACAGAAAATGGGCGGGAAAACGTCCTCCTTAACGGCATCCCTGACTGGGTTTACGAGGGTGAGAGATTATGACCGTAAACATTAAGATAACGTAACATCAGAACTCTTCAGAACTTCAACCTGCACCAACCCTCTAACCATGCTGAGGTGTGACACCCCCCCCCCCCCCCCCCCCCCCCCCCCCTCCCAGGGTGGTAACAAGGTGCTGTTTGGTTTCTGTGTGCTCAGAGGAGATGTTCTCGTCCAACGAGGGCTTGTGGTGGTCACCAGGGGGGAGGTATGTGGCCTTTGCTGAGTTTAACGACACGCAAGTCCACACCATCGAGTACTCCTGGTACGGGAAGGAACAGTATCCCAAGACGGTGGTTATCCCGTATCCAAAGGTAACACGGACGTCAGCTGATCATGTAGCTTTTAACCAAAGAGACACGCAGACAGGGATTTGAACCTGGAACCTTTGCAATCAAACCTCTGACATATTCATGGGTGTGGTCACAGGTCAAAAGCAGAACGTTCGGGGCTCACAGGTTGTAGGTTCAAATCCCATCCTAAACGTTATTTAGGATGAAAGCATCTGCTAAAGGAACATGTAATCATGACTGTATTGTCCAATGATTCAGCACATGTTCTCTGTCTTCCAGCCTGGAACCCCAAACCCTGTGGTGAAACTGTTTGTGGTCGATGCGACCAACACTTCAAAGGTTTTACCTGTCCTCGTTCCCTCTTCCATTGGCGCAGGGTACACATCACTTTAGAAAGAAAAGATTATTTACATGCTTCTTCATTTGAAAAACCACCCAAAGCAAACCAAAGTTGTGTGTGTATGTGTATGTGTGTGTGTTGGTGTGTGTTTCAGTGATCATTATTTAAGCACAGTCACCTGGGTCACGGATGAGCGGGTAGCTGTTCAGTGGCTGAGCAGAAGCCAGAATCATCTGGTCCTGCAGATCTACGACTTTGATGGAAATAGATGGAGCGAGAATGACGTATGTCACAAGCCCAAGCCGAACCTCCCCTCCCTCTCTCATTCTCTCCCTCCTCCCTCTCTATCTCTGAGTTTGTGTGACACCAACTGTAAAAAAAAAAAAGAAAAAAAAAAAGAACTGACAATTTCAATTTTTCTGTTTCCTCTCAGACATTTCAGCTGAAGAGCCTGACTGGCTGGATTGGACGGGTACGAGTTTCGTCATGAATAAACCAGTTAAATCTCATTTAATTACGTTCGGTTCTAGTTATGTCTCATCTGCTTCCGTTCTGTGTTCTAAGAAGAGATGTGCAATCTTTCGGTTCTCAGTTTTCCCCTCCCAGTCCTTCCTTTGCTGCGGATAAGAGAAGCTTTTACCTGGTGATGAGTAACGCTGCTGGTTATAAGCACCTCCATCATGTGACGGGTGTAAGTAGTGTGTGTTCACTCTCACAACAAGAACATTTACATTCGGTCATTTATCAGACGCTCTTATCCAGAGTGAAGTGCCTTACCCAAGGATACAACATCATGTTGGCACGGCCGGGCATTGAACCTGGCAAACATCTGATTACTAACCCGACTATGTGTGTGAACTTGCTGTGATGCTACACACACACACCTCTCTCCCTCTGCCTGTGATCACAGGGTAAAGCCACAGCACTAACCTCAGGAGAATGGGAGGTCCTTAACATTTTAAAAGTTACTCATAACGCGGTGTAAGTTATGACACGCGCACGCATACTATACACACACACACACAGACTATAAACACACACACAGATAACACCTATATAACCTCTGAATGTGCTTGTTCTGCACAGGTACTACAGCAGTAACCAGCATGATGGGAAACCAGGAGGGAGGAACGTCTACAAGTAGGACCATCACAGATTCACTTCAGTCACCACACTGGGGATCGGCTTACCTAACGTACTGTGTGTGTCTGTGTCTGTGTGTGTCTGTGTGTGTCTGTGTGTGTAGGATCTCTATTGGAGGCCCCCCCTCCGCCCCCCAGTGTCTAACCTGCACCCTCCATGGGGACAGATGTCAGTACAACTCAGTGTACTTCAGCAGAGACGCCTCCTTCTTCCGGCTGGACTGTTCCGGTTTGTCTCCCCCCTCCTTCCCCCTCCTCACCCCCCCCCCCTCCCCCTCCTCACCCTCCACACTTCACAAGCCCACTCAGGCCTGCTGTCACGTCATAGAAGCAGCGTTTTAACACCCGCGCTCCTGAACACGACCTCCTCCTCCGACAAACAAACCCCCCCCCGTCACTCACACGCACATCACTGACCATCCACACATGTGGGGCCCATTTAAACACGCTACATGAATCAGCCATCTGAGAACACAAATTACTTGGTAAGCTTACAAAAACAAATATTATAAAAATATATATATTCTGTCAGATATAAGGGAATCAGGTGGCTGAGCGGTTAGGGAATCAAGGCTAGTAATCAGAAAGTTGCCAGGTTAAATTCCCCACTGTGCCAACATGACGTTGTGTCCTTGGGCAAGGCACTTCACCCTACTTGACTCAGGGGGAATGTCCTTGTACTTACTGTGAGTCACTCTGGATGAGAGAATCTAATAAATGTGATCTTCCACAGGTCCTGGTCTTCCTCTGCAAACTCTGAGAGACAATCGCGTCGACGGGCCAGGTGGGTCAACTGAATCTGAACAGGAAATCTGAGTGGAAACCTGTGTTCCTTCCCATCACACCTTCACTTCCTGCTTCTTCTTTTTGTCTTCACAGTGTCTGTGGAGATCCAGACCCTGGAGGATAACAGCATCCTGGACAGCATTCTGTCAAACATTCACATCCCCTCCATGCAGAGAGGCACCATCAAGCTAGGAGGATACAGTACGGATTCTTATCGTTTGATTACACACTGTAAAAGTGTTACGACTCAGTGCTGCTTATCTTGGCCCCCGGTGGTGTTCAAGAGCGATGTCTAATCTCAGCGAACGCTTTCTGGTTATAGCATGGTTATGTTTCGTTAATTGAATCGATCCCTGTGATGATGGAACCCAGTACCTGAGGTCGTGGTGGATTAATGATGAGGGGGGGGGATGATGTTCCTGTCTCTAGACCTCTGGTACCAGATGACGTTGCCTCCAGGATTTGACAAATCAAAGAAGTATCCATTACTCATAGATGTGTAAGGTCTTTCAACTTAAATACTTATAGACCTAAAAAAGTGAATTTGTCAAAACAAACACAAGCTACACTCTTAAGTGTCCACCCATCACGTTATGTAAAGCACTGGTGATTTAACTTGTGATGATGTTTGTTTTGAAGTTATGCAGGACCCTGCAGTCAGAAGGCAGACTTCAGGTACCGGCTGAGCTGGGCCACATACCTGGCGAGCACCGAGAAAATCATCGTCGCCAGCTTTGACGGCCGAGGAAGCGGTTACCAAGGCGATGAACTGATGCACTCCATCTACCGGCGCCTGGGAACGTATGAAGTGGAAGATCAGATAACAGCCGCAAAGTAAGGAAAATACTGGGTTGTTTTTAATTACACAGACCGCCGTTATAATCTCACCTCGGTATTCCAAGCGTGATAGTGAAACACTTCTGTGTTGATTGTGGAGCTGACGTAAGACGTCAGTTGGTATTAGAGGTGAGGGGGTGACGTGATTGTGTTTTAAGGTCCGGTGAGCGCGTCTCCCGCACCTTCTTCCCGCTGCTTCAGCGTCATCGCTTACCGTTAGAGAGAGACGCCACGTCACAGCTGGGTCACATCACGACCTTTAACCTTTAGGATTACTGCATGGAATCACAAATATGATTATTATTATTCTTCTCTCTCGTATCTTTAGGGAGTTCACAAACATGGGATTCATTGATAAAGAACGAATCGCAATTTGGGGTTGGGTAAGTTTGTCTCTGACTAGCTAGTTGATCATATGTTGGGCCCGTGTGGGTTAAAATGTCAAATTCAGTCGTGAAAATATCAGTGATTTTTTTCAGTCTTACGGAGGTTATGTCGCCTCGATGGTTTTGGGAGCTGGAAGTGGAGTTTTCAAATGTGGAATGGCAGTTGCTCCTGTGTCCAAGTGGGAATATTATGGTATGTCATCATCTAATGAAAATTTTACTCATTTAATTGTTCATTTCAGTCTCAACGTGTATTTAACGGTCTCATCATTCTAGATACGATCTACACCGAACGCTACATGAATCAGCCATCTGAGAACACAAACTACTTGGTAAGTTTACCCCCCAAAAAATGATTAAAAAAAAGAATATTCTGTCAGATATAATTTCATAGAAAGAACTGAATTTTGCAAATACTTTCCAGAACTCCACGGTTACTGAAAGGGCCAAGAATTTCAAATCAGTTCAGTACCTTCTGGTCCATGGTACAGCAGATGGTAAGTTCATCTGGAAGAAAGATGATTTAAAACTGTGGTTCTTAACCCTGGTCCTCAGGGCCCACTGTCCTGCATGTTTTAGATCTTTCCCCTTGTAACACACCTGATTCTAATAAATGGTCATTATCAGGCTTCTGCTGAGCTTCCTAAGGACCAATTCATTTGAATCAGGTGTGTTGGAGCAGGGAAACATCTTAAACATGCAGGACAGTGGGCCCTGAGGACCAGGGTTAAGAACCACTGATTTAAAAGATCATTCTGATAACTCCATCAGGACCTAAGTTATTATGGGGCAGGTCTTCGACAAAGGTCAACAGCAAACGTCTTCGTTTCAGATAATGTTCACTTCCAGCAAGCTGCTCAGATATCTAAAGCTTTGGTGGATGAACAGGTGGACTTCGATGCGATGGTTCGTATTCTGAGGGATGTTCTGCACGACTTTCAGATCTTTTTCAAAGTTCCATTTGAGAGATTTCTTCTTCCTGTATTTATGTTACTTCCTGTGTCTCCCTAGTGGTACACAGATGAGGACCATGGCCTTGGAGGATCAGCCAATCAGCACGTCTACACTCACATGAGTCACTTCCTGCTCAAGTGCTTTGCCTGAAGCCATAAGAGCATCCCTAGTTATTATTTTATGTTGGATAAATAAGAAAATTATATTTTTACTGAAAAATGAAATTGTGTTTTTAATGACTTAATGAGGCATGAATATGTACAATAAAGATGAACAACCTTTTATAAAAGGTTTACTTAGTGTGATTTCATGGATTGACTGTAGGTTTGTCTAGACTTTCAGAGGAAAAAGGAAAATATGTTATAAATATTGAGAAACATGATGATTACACAAAATATTGTGATGTGATGAGAATTATGTAAATAAATCCAGTACTTGTGACTAAATATATTTGTCATTGAATGTAAAGATTGTACGTTGTTTTTGAAACAAATGTTCACTATACAAATATGTATATATTGTCGTATATTTTACAAAAAGAATTGTACGCTACATGACATTTTAATATTAATAAAACAATCCTGGTCAATTATTCTGGCTAATATGAAGTAACTGTACTATTTAATCTTTTTTTTTTCTCCATTTAAAGAATCATGTTTCCATGGTCAGAATCATTTTTCCATGGTTAAAAATGAATGCGTATAAGGAACACACTTAAGTGTTTGTCCCAAGTATACGAAAACAAGCATGGCAGAAACCTGACCTTTTCTCAAATGACATTGAAAGGAAAATTACTGCACCAGATTCGTAAAACTTTCCACTCCCTGTCTTAAAAAAAAAAAAAAAAAAGATTGAAAAACACCTGACACTTGATAACTTGATATTGTGTGTCAGCTCTACATGATTCCAGTAAATAACACAACCATCAGTGACACAGTAGCACTCAGTCTATTTTGTGTGTCTTATTTGCCAGGATGTCACCTTGTGTGATTTCTTCACCTAAGTGGCAGCTGTTATCTCATGGATACTGACCGCATCTTCAGCATTTAAACAAACGTTTCACTGCAGATTCTGCCAACGCAGACGAATGAACAGGAGAGTAATGGGTTGAGAGTAATGAGGGTGAGTGTGTGTGAGTGCATGCGTGTGTGTGTGTGAGTGTGTCAGTGTGTGTGTGAGGACAGAGAGGGGGGGTTTTAGGCAGACCTGGGTAAACGTGTCCTCACCCCTGCTATATAAAACCCCACTACCTGTCTGGCTACCACGATACAACAGCACCCACACACAGGGACTCAACCAGCAGTTTAACACCTGAGGTGGATCTACAGGAACAGGTGAGATGATGGAAGCCAGCGAGGTCTCAGTCCGTTACCTGAGACAAACCTCTTTATTTCTAGGTTTGAATTTGTAATTATTATCTGAGTTTGGGTTCTGAAAAGTGTGGTATGAGCTTTGAACAGTAAAACTACACTGGGACCAAGGGATGCAGTAAAGTGGGACTTCATACAGTGTGTGTGTCTGTGTGTGTGTGTGTGTGTGTGTCTGCGGTCCGTTGGCAGGTTGTAACAATGAAAGGAATCAGCTGCCTTGTGTCTCTTCTACTGTTGCTCATCATTCAGAAAAGCTGGCAAGTTCCTCTACAAGCAGGAGAGAACTCCAGGTACAGCACCTATACTGTTCTACATGAAAAAGGATTTTAGGATTTTACCTGAGATAACTTTTTTTTTATTGTATTGTTATCATAAGGTCCTTTAAAATAACTAGTCAAACTATGAACATGTGCAGCAAGATGCAGGCTGATGTTGTTTTCCTGCAGCTTACAGACAGCAGACAGGATGGTGGATGAGGAGAAGGATCTGTCTGACATGAAGAGGCACTCTGAAGGAACCTTCTCCAACGACTACAGCAACTACATGGAGGAGAGGAGGGCTCAGGACTTCGTCCAGTGGCTGATGAACTCAAAGAGAAGCGGGTGAGTGGGTCAACATGGGCAACCTGTATCAGAAGATCTCCCAACACAACAGTTAGTAGCTGACATCCCTTCGCATGGATCATTTATCATTCAGTAGTTCAGGAGCTCTTGTTTTCTGTTCTGTTCGTGCACATTACTCTCTCTCTCTCTTTCGGGTTTATGTGAGGAGTTGGTTTGTACACAGAGCTGTAACTGATTATGGGGAGTCAGGTGGCTAAGCGGTGAGGAAATCGGGTTTAGTAATAGAAGTTTGCAAGTTCGAATCAGGCCATGCCAACATGACGTTGTGTCCTTGGGCAAGGCACTTCACCCTACTTGCCTCAGGAAGGAGAGGTCCCTGTACTTGCTGTACTAAGTCGCACTGGATAAGAGCGTCTGATAAAATGTCAAAAATTTAACTTTGCTCATTCTAAACAGATTTTGTTTGTCTCCTCCTCCTGTTCTTACTGTGGCTCTCCTCAGCACCGCCTCTAAACGGCACGCAGACGGGACCTACACCAGCGACGTGAGCTCCTACCTGCAGGACCAGGCGGCCAAAGACTTTGTCACCTGGCTGAAGTCGGGACGGACCAGGAGAGAGTAGGAAATAACCCCAACTACCTACAGTACCAACTACCTACAATACCAACTACCTACAACTTAATCATGAAGAAGAAATACAGAGACACAGAGAGAGAGAGAGAGAGAGAGAGAGAGAGAATTCCAGAACCTCCCATTTCCTTGCTTCTATTCTTCATTCTTCAGGCTTGTGTTGATATTTCTTGTGCTCGTGCAAATAAACCCTCTGAAACATTGCACTGCGTTTACTCATATTTGAACGTATGAGTGTCGTCATGGGTTTTCAAAAGATGATTACGAACGGACAGGTAGAAATGCAGAAAACGATTGTGGCGTCTAGACTAGACCTGCATAAACACCTCCAAATCAAAGGTGTCGTCTCACGATGCATATATATATATATATACACGATTCCTGAAAAATCATTGCTTCCTGATCAGTGGCGTTGACTAGGTTACTCACACCTCATCGTTAGATGAGTTGTTGATCAGTTGTTATATTCTTCATGTGATATTTGTGCACTTCAAATCCATCACAAGCCAATTGGTTTTCCCGCCGCTGACCCCCCATGTTAACACTGTGTACCATCTGCTCATCAGATTTGCGGAGGACACTGGGAAGGTGAGAGGAGACAGCAGAAGACATGTGGACGCTGGGGAGGTGAGAGGAGACAGAAGAAGACATGTGGACGGAAGCTTCACCAGCGACGTGACCAAAGTTCTAGACAGCATGGCTGCCAAAGAGTATTTACACTGGGTTATGACCTCAAAAAAACCCTCAGGGACAAGGTAATGACCTGAACCTAATTTAAGTTACACATTGGGCAACGTAACCCTTCGGTGGCTGAAAAAACAACTAATTTTGGATCAATCTTTTTGTCTTGTCTAGCTCGTAGGCCTATTTGAAGCACAGCCTTTATTTGAATGAATTATACATCCTTGTGTCGCATAGATTCTGAACTTTGTATGTTTCCATCTAATGCTCTGCTGTAATAATAGGTCATTACTTTTCATTTTGTTTTAGTAACAAGCGACAAGCACATCTCTGAAAGAAGACCACCCTCCGGAATCCAAGACATCTAGTACTGTACACAAGATTAGACGCCTTCAAGGAATTTAAGCCATTACTGCTTAAGCATGTCGCAACATTAGGTTTGATGTAAAGGTTAAGGTTTATTTACTGATCCGGAATATAATGTAACACAAAGAGCTTTCTCAGGCAGTCATCAAATTAAGAGAAATATTTTTTTCTACAATTCTAAATTATTTTCTATATTTGTATAGTTGAGAAGAAACGAACATGGCAAAACTCAGGTATAATGTCCTAATTTATCAAATAGCAGGAAAATTTTGTTTTATCGTATAGGCTATTTGTATCAAAATGCCATAAATGTGGTCATATGCTCTGCAAAGAAAAAAATAAACTATTTAATTGTGGTTGTTGTATCACATAAAACTTAGCATTTTTCCTTTTTTAGCAAAGTCTGAATATCAATAGTTAGATGTTAATTGAGGTTTTTCTATAACACTGAAAGAAGTTGATGATGTTGCTGTGGTGTTTGTCCACTGCAGTGTCTCTTTTTAAGGCTCTGACCCAGCCTCCCTCCCCCAGCCTCCCCCAGCCTCCCCCAGCCTCCCTCCCTCAGCCTCCCTCCCCCAGCTCCCTCCCCCAGCCTCCCTCCCCCAGCCCCCTCCCCCAGCTCCCTCCCCCAGCCTCCCTCCCCCAGCTCCCTCCCCCAGCCTCCCTCCCCCAGCTCCCTCCCCCAGCTCCCTCCCCCAGCCCCCCTCCCCCAGCTCCCTCCCCCAGCCTCCCTCCCCCAGCTCCCTCCCCCAGCCCCCTCCCCCAGCTCCCTCCCCCAGCCTCCCTCCCCCAGCTCCCTCCCCCAGCTCCCTCACCCCAGCCCCCCCAGTAAATAAAAACACAAACTGTAACTATAACAAAAATAATTTTTAGGAACCCAATTTCAGATCAGTGTTGCTTTATTTTAATTGGCTCACACAACCTTTTCTCTAACGCTCCGTGTCGTGTAGCAGATCACATTTCACACAGATAACTCCAAACACTTGAGTGAAAGTCTTCGTCTATTAATACGACATTTTAAGGCAGAATTCCACACTGAAGTGGCCAAAAGTTTCTATTGATATTTTTGACCTCTCCATGTTTTTTTTCTTACCTAACAAAAGAATCCAATACAACACTACAATGGGACAGACCTACAACAAAATTATTATTTTTTTCAATCTTGTAACATCAATTCAAAGTTAGTAATATACTAGTTAACATTTTACATGAATAAAATATACTATGTATTATACATCAATCTTTACTATTTATTATTTTTTCCTTTTTTGTCGTCAAAGGTGTATTGCATCTCTCAGAGAAACCTCACATCCAGAAACAAGATTAGTCTGGATGGGGTTTCATGCTAGCCAGCTAACCCCGCCTGACCTTTGACCTTCCTGTTCCTCTAGCTCAGGGTGCGAGGGGGGCAGGGTCAGAGGTGAGTTAGCAGGCTACCTTGTGCAGGTGTTTGACAGGAACAGTTTGAAACAGACACAACAGAGCTGCTTTGGAGTGTTTAGGTGTGCAAGGCAGTGACGTCATGACGATGACACACGCGAGAAGAACAAAATGCGAATGAAAATATACACGACTACTTTCTACAACTTCTGTAAAGAATCGTTTGAGAAATCAAACTGAATGAGCGATGACAACATTTTGTTTGTTTGTTGACGTAGCTAGTTAAATGTACAGTACCTTAATAACTTCAGAGCTGTGGTTTAGTAACAGCCACTACCTCCAACAGGTGCCTTAAAAACACTGTCCTAAACTCACTGCTTAATACAGTGCTATTAACATACAGTATCAACTGTAAAATAGTAATGATAAAATACTTCATGAAATACTGTTTTAAAACATTTAGATATACAGTGTATATGTAGATATATATAAAAAAAGGTTTAACCTTCCAAATGTTCCAAACTATACCCCACAAGTTTCCATGTTAAATGTAGGTTAGTAGTGGCAAATATCTAGATATTTTTTTTAAAGAATCTTTTGTATCAAGTGCATCTATTCAATAGTAATTTCCCGTTATAACACCAAACCATAAATTCCGTTAACTGGTGGTTTTGTTCTGATAGGTTATTGTAAGGATCATAAAGAGTTATATTGTTGGAAAAATAGAAAAAACATACAAAATACAAATAATTTCGTCAAAAAGTAAGTACGTTTCTTTAAAACCGGCATTGAAAATTGTTGCTGAATTGGCCCATAATCGACACAACATCACCAGAGTGTCAGTAAACTTGCTTTTCTCTCATCTTCACCAAACATTGTAAAACACATAAAAAAGAAGACAAAGAAACACTGAATGGTTCTTGGTTTTTCGCTAAAAAGGTTAACGATTTCCTAACATAACCTTGTTCACACATACGAGTTGTACAGGCAGACAGACAGGCAGACAGGGAGATAGACAGACAGGCAGGACAGTGAAGGTCTCGCAGCACGTTCTCTCCTGATAGAGCAGCAGAACCAGAGAGAGGAAACATCACAAACTCGTCTCCCGATCTAAACTTTTCTCTCTGTTGTTCCTCCGCTTGAATCTTTTCTCACCTCCTGGGGACGAACTGCGGAAGACAAGGGGGACATGGGCGGAGTCACAGATTGCAGGGGGGTGGAGTCAAAGAGGCAGAGGGGCGGAGTTGTAGATTGTCAGGGCGGGTAGTCACACAGATGAGGGGCGGAGCTTCACAGTCTGAGGGGTGGAGTTACAGTTACTGTAAGGGCTGAAGGTGTGATAAGGGGTGCGTTATGAGTGGATGTAATCAACGCATGCATCAAATGACATCACTCTTAATACACGACACGCTGTGTATTGGAACAAGCTGAACTCAGAAGCAGACAGGGCATAGAGCTGCAGTACAGCTCTCAGACTGTAGGGGGCGACGCTGCCATGCGCTTCCTGTTTACGGACAAACAAGTACACCATGCTTTACAGTCCTCATGCGCGCACGTGTGTGTGTGAGCAGGCCTTATCACCACGGTAACACAGCAGAGCAGGAAACCAAGGTAACACGATCAGACAGGGTTTCCTTGCGTTCAGAAACATGCAGAAACGAGGTCTCCTGTGATTGGTCAGAGAGACTCTGCCTGCTGAGAGGCACTTACCTCAGACCAGGAAGATCTGGGAGGTTTAGGTAGGGGAGCTTATGAACAGGACAGGATGACAAAGGAAGTGAACGGGTTAATCTCCAAAGGAACAGATTTCGTCAACATTTTCGTCGTCTTTCTTCCTTTCTCTCTCTCTCTTTTTTTTTACATATATCTTGTTGGTCGTTCTGTGGCACTGTTTGGTGTTGAGTGGCATATGGGCCCTGGTGACTAGAGGGAGGATGAGGGTAGATGAGGGTGGATGAGGGTAGATGAGGGTGGATGAGGGTGGATGATGGTGGATGAGATGGAGGCTGGATGAGATGGAGGCTGGATGAGATGGAGGCCGGGGTGTTTTACCTCTTAGCGCTGGGATCCTTCTTCTTCTCTGTGCTCTCAGGGTTCACACTCTTCCAGACGTTTCCAAACGAGCCCTTGGACATCTCGTCTGTGATGTTCACTGTCGCCGGGTCACTAAGGTCCGTCCTGTTAAACACCAGGGAACAAAAGCTAGCGTCTTCAGGACGCTCTATGGCTCTAGTTTGACACCACCGCGCTACTTGTCAGTCACACTAAAAGCCTCTCTTGAATAAACTTAAATGTAATGTGCGATATCAGACGTACTTGTAGTGTCCCTCCATCGGCACCTGGATGATGCCCTCCTCCTCTGCGATGATACTGTGCTCCTCCTGGGGTGGATGGGGGGGGGGGGGGGGGTGGGGGGGGTGGGAGGGGGAGGTGAGGACAACAACGTCAAAACAGGAGCCTCTAAAGAGCCCTGAGGCTCACCTCCACAGTACGACATCACAGAGAGACGTTCCAACCTATTTTGACCCGGAATCCAAAGTGTCCTTAAGACAGTTACCTGCTGAACACCTAAGCTAGACGCCTCTCAGTGTTTTCACCCCACATGAGCCAGGAAACAGCAGGAAGAGTTTCTACATCACCTCCTCCTCTGCATCTTCCAGCTTCTTCTTCTTCCACTCTGGGATGAGGTCATCCAGCCAGCTCAGCTCCCGCTTGGTGAAGAAGAAGTCCAGCAGCTTCCTGATGAATACCAGGGCCAAGACCTTCAGGAGGAGAACATGACAGAAGAGTGAGGAAGACCTTCAGGAGGAGAACATGACAGAAGAGTGAGGAAGACCTTCAGGAGGAGAACATGACAGAAGAGTGAGGAAGACTTTCAGGAGAACATGACAGAAGAGTGAGGAAGACTTTCAGGAGAACATGACAGAAGAGTGAGGAAGACTTTCAGGAGGAGAACATGACAGAAGAGTGAGGAAGACTTTCAGGAGGAGAACATCACAAATGCAGGATTTTCAAAACAGAAAAGCTTTGAAAAACAATCACAGAGACTCAACAAATACAACCATTAACACATCTAGACTTCAACACAAGAACAGACACACATCTTCATCTTCATCTCCACACACGCACCATCATGGGGAAGACGATGGCAGCCTTGGAGGTCTTGATGATCCAGAGCAGAGCCAGACAGCTGAGCTGGACGATGGTGAACAGGTGCACCTTCCTCAAGGGAACATGGCGCAGGTAGATGAAGTCTGGCTGGTGTTTGGCCGGCATGCCGAACAGCTTCAGACGGTCGAAGAACTGGACACAAAAACACAACAGAGAGAAGTCAAATCTGGCTGTGTCTGATAAACCATGTCAACTGGGAAGTCAGGTGGCTGAGCGGTTAAGGCGTTGGGCTAGTGATCAGAAAGTTGTGAGTTCGATTCCCGGCTGGTACTTCACCCTACATGCCTCAGGGGGGAATGTCCCTGTACTTGCTGTAAGTCGCTAACTATGTCGCTCTTTAACACTCCAGGTGAGCAGGTGTGACCCTGTGACCCACCTGGAGGCATGACCCCTCTAGGTGTGACATGTCACAGTATCCAGGTACCACAGAGAGCCTCACCTGCTGCATCTATGCAGTACTAGCCTCCTACCACTGGGGGAGCACTCACCTGGATGCCCCTCAGAGAAGAAGCTCCCATGTACAAGAAGACCCCATACAGCACCGGCATCGGGATGAACTGGGAACACAAACACACACAGACACCCTGTCAACAGACTGGCACACACACTGGTATACTGCTGTACACAGTGGACAACACACTTTTTATGGGAGAATTGTCCATGATGCTGCACGAATCACAACTCGATTTTCTCTCTTTTCCTCCCCCTGACCTTTCACCCCCCTGACCTCACCTTGAGCACGGAGGTCATGAACACAGAGCAGCCCATGAGCAGGAAGATCATGAGGCCGGTGAAGCGCTGCTCTCTGATGCCCAGGAAACGTGGCTGCTCTCCGGGGGCGGAGCACTCGGACTCCAGCTTCAGGCTGTTGACGTGGGAGATGGAGAGGACAGTGGCAGCCACAAACCAGGGCAGCCCCATGAGGGAGCACACGCCCAGCATGACCCCCACCACGAACAGGTCCAGGTGGTAACCACAGCCTTTCTGTTACCACGGAGAGAGGAGAACACATGGAGGAGTTAAGAGAAGCCACTCTAAGACAAAACCAGGGATGGTATTGGTGTGTTTAACGGAGGGTTTCGATTGGTGCAGAGATACTGGGGGATTTGACAAGTCGCCCCGACTAAATAATGAGTTTGTTTAGTGAACACTTTCATCCTGAAGTCATTTTATTATATTTTGGTGTTGATTTGTTAACACCAAATCTGGATTTGTAGTACAGGGTCCAGGAAGGTCTCCTGCTGATTGGAGGATGGTACCTTGAGCTTGTGCTCCTTCCTGTTGATGATGACAGCGGTGATCTGCTGGTCCATGAAGATGAGGATGGTGCAGAGCAGAGCGGGGATCACCGTGATGATCGTGGTCCACCAGGGGTTAGGACCCACCGGGTTGACGAACCATCCACGGTCGTCTCTGGTCGGCTGGAGACGACCACGCAACACAAGACGTTTTTAAGTCACGTAAAATTGCTCGTTTTATTAATGTGCAAAAGTGATAAGAGTTATGTGAGTGTGTGTGTGTGTGTGCGCTTACTTTAAACTTGCTGGGGACCTGTAGTTTGGGAGAGGGGATTCCCAGGCCGTAGTCGACCAGCACCATGGTGAGGATGGTGATGAAGACAGCAAAGTCACTGATGATCGCCCTCACCTGGAGAGGAGGACCCACACGGTTACATTTAATCATTTAGCAGATGCTTATTATCCAGAGCAAGATAGAAATAGAGCGAGTTTTATGAAGGGATTAATCATAGCTATCAATGTGTGATATATATAGATATATGTGTGATCTACATAGATATATGTGTGATCTACATAGATATATATATATATATATATATATCATTCATTATATAACCATGATGGCTCATCACTTGGAAAGGGGAGAAGTCTGGACTACTGGCTGAATGCGGTTGTGTGTGCAGTACTGCTGTTTCACCACCAGGTGGTGACGGTCAACCATGGATGGAAGTCTAAATCTTTCCACACGAACCAAACGGTTTTCTGAATTGACACCTGGGATTAAGTACTGTACTCTGGATGAGCACAAACCACTGAAACTAAAGGACTGTGAGGGCTGTGAACAGGGAAGCTGCTTCTCACTGACTGAGAGGCTAGGCTAAGAGGGTAGGATACTAGGAGGCAAAGTGAACCGGATTTAAGGTGGCTAGGAAGGGTAGCATGTTAAGAGGCCAGGACACAAGATGACAAGGAAGGAGGCAAAGAAGAAGGAGGTGTGTCGTGCCTTAGTGGGGAAGTAGCGACTGGTCTTGAACTCTTTGAGGAAGGAGGACATGGCCACAGTAGAGAAGAACAGGACCACAGACCAGAAGAGAACGTCAGGAATGTAGGGGCCATGAGGGCCACAGGCACTGCCCTCGAAGTGGCCCCGGAACACCTCACACTCCTGCAGGGGGTCAGGAGAGAGAGCAGAACAGCTGTGGTGACTCAAACCAGGAGAGAGGAGAGATGGAGAGAGAGGAGATGGAGAGAGAGGAGATGGAGAGAGAGGAGAGATGGAGAGAGGAGAGATGGAGAGAGAGGAGTGATGGAGAGAGAGGATTGATGGAGAGAGAGGAGATGGAGAGAGAGGAGCAATGGAGTGAGGAGCGATGGAGAGGATTGATGGAGAGAGAGGAAATGGACAGAGAGGAGCAATGGAGTGAGGAGTAATGGAGAGGAGAGATGGAGAGAGAGGAGAAATGGAGAGAGAGGAGATGGAGAGAGAGGAGATGGAGAGAGAGGAGAGATGGAGAGAGAGGAGATAGAGAGATCGATAGAGAGGAGTGATGGAGAGAGGAGATGGAGAGACATTCTCTTTGTCTCTCCTGGCTACAACCACACACAGCAACACACACATAAACATACACACACACACACACACATCCTTCCACCAACACACAGTGCTCAGTACCGAGACTTCCAGGGAGGTCCAGTTGATGTTGGAGGCTGTGATGTTCCTCTCATCCCAGTACCTCAGGGTCTCGTTGCTAGGGTGGCTGGGCTCCACACACACACACCTGGGAACACACACACACACGCACACACATTAACAGATCCTTATCCACCTTCATGGTTCCAGGCCAAACATGTCTTTCCTAGTATGTAGTTAATCTATGGGATTTACCCAAATGTAAAAGAATAATGATAAAAACATTTATAAAGAGTGGCCCTCATCTCGACCTACAGTAGATTACACAGCACACTAATGCAAGCCTTCCCTGGGATTATTCTACATAAAATAATCTTGTAGAATTACTGAAAGGCAAGATGAGGAAGACATAATGCCTGTAGCTTAACGCTGGACTTGTTTTGTAACACGTGCACACTGCCAACACACGCACACGCAACCACACATGACTACACACACACACAGCATTAGTGTGTGATGCCATGAAGCGCAGATTTGTTTGTGTGTTCTCTTGTGAGTGTGTGTGTTCTCGTGTGTGTGTGTTCTCTTGTGTGTGTGTGTTCTCTTGTGTGTGTGTATGTTCTCTTGTGTGTGTGTGTTCTCTTGTGTGTGTGTGTGTGTGTGTGTGTGACTCACGAGTACTGGGTCAGCTTCTCCAGGTTGTTGTTCATGTTGACAGGGTAGTGTTCTCCCAGGTGGACCAGCTTCTCCAGAGCCTCATAGATGAAGATGATGCAGATGAGGGAGGCGAACGCCTCCTCCGTGAAGCGAGTGATGTAACACACCAGCGAGCTGGCGTCCGTGGCAACCAGGAGCATACACAGAAAGGCCGTCCACAGACCGATACAGGCTCTCAGGGAGAGATAGGACAAGCCGTAATCCCTGGGAGAAGGAGAGGAGAAGTGTAGCATTAAAGTACTGTAACAGGTGTAGCATCATTGGGGACAGGTGTAACATCATTGGGGACAGGTGTAACATCATTGGGGACAGGTGTAACATCATTGGGGACAGGTGTAACTGTACTTTGGACCCACTTGCAGAACTTGAAGAGGATCTTCTCAAATACCAGGACGGGTCCAGTGCTGCCCAGGATGGTGAGGGGCTGGCCGGCAAACAGGGAGTAGGCGATGCCCGTCATGGAGGCTCCAAACAGGGACTCAATGGCACTCTGGAAGAGCCAATCACATACTGGATCATACTGGTGGGTGTGTGTATGTGTGTGTGCGTGGGATGACTGCTGTGATCGGTCTACACAAAGGTGTGCTTGTCGCAACTTACTATGCGTCCCTCTGTGGCCTCCCCCAGCAGTCCTCCGAAGGTGATGACGGGGGACATGCAGGCGCAGTAGAGGAACAGGAAGGAGGCCAGACACTGCAGGCTGAGGGCGTCTGTGTAGTCAGACAGGTAGTGAGGAGCCTTCCGCTTGATGTCCACGAAGAAACCGCCAAAAAACCTGCCGGCGCCACGAGAACACGTGAGCTGGTGTGACTGCACGGCTCGACACGCAGGAAGTGACACGCACAGACAGGATATGAGACACGTGGATGGTGTGCCTGCACACATGGCTGGTTTCTCATTGAGTTCACATGAATGCTGCATCAACTAGGGGAGGGAGGGGGGGAGGGAGAGGGATGAGGAGGGAGAGAGCGGGAAGTGAGTAAGTGAGTGGGTGAGGGAGGGAGGGAAGCAAGAAAACGGTGGAGACAATGGATGGATGTAGGTATGGGAGAATGAAGGGGGAGGGAGGGGGGATGGATCATCCGACAGCCTCCCCCTGTCCCCCCCCCCCCCCCCCCCCCCCCCCCCCCCGCAGCATGGCTGCTTCGCTGGAGGTGGTTTCCGGAGCAACGGTGGGACCGTATCCGTCAGTGGCATTTACCCCTCCCCTGGGGAGGCTGGTAGCAGAGCTGGGCTCCGAGCCAAACCCCCCGTCCAGACGAGAGTGAGGCCAGCGGGATCGTTACTCACAGACCTGCTAGTCTGCACCGGACCAGAGAATACAGCCTCTGATCTCTGCATCCTCAGAGTCTGGGTCTTAACCCACCGGGTCTGGGAACAGTCCTGCCCAAGAGTTTAATGGAGAATAATGTTCTTAATGCTACAGTCCCTGGGAATGACTCACCCTATCTGGTGAGTTTTACACTAAGTATGTGCAGAGCAGGTGAGGTTGTGAGCAAAACGCTGTAGTGTTGATCAATAATGAACAATGTGAGGATGTATTTAAAGCTCCACAGGGAGGAAGACTGGGGGGGGTGGGGTGGATAACTGGCTGCTTAACCCCGGGAGGGCTGGGGGGGAGGGCTGGAGTGGAGGGCTGGCGGGGAGGCCTGAGGGGAGGGCAAGTAGGAAGAGGCAACACAAACACACACACAGATTGAGAGAAACCACACACGCACAAACACACACCTCCCAGTGCGCTGCAGCTCTGGTCCTCCATGGCCTCCAGACTCCTCTGCTTCTCCCAGATCCGTCACCCCATTGGGCATGGGAGGGACCTTCCTCTTCTCCTGATAGGGTAAGAAAAACTGTCAATCAATCATGCCGAACGTCAGACCTGCCTCTTCCTGTAGCGCTGAAAGCTTCTCAGCGACTTCCTGTGTGCTGAGCGCTGGGAACACAGACTCAGGTCAAAGGGGACGGTTAGTGTACTGCTGTAAAAACCAAGGCTGTTTCTGCCAAGACTAACATGAAGCTCGTATTTGAAGTATGAATCTTCCTCCTGTCCCAGAATAACTGGTATGAGTGAGGCCAGAAACTGCTGTAAAAAGGATTGAGAGCGGATCTCTGGGGAGAGTTCTGTGAGTCCAGCGGGTCTGGGATCGAGGGGTGAGGGGGTAAGGGGGTAAGGGGGTGAGGTAGAGGGGAAGGGTCTGACCTGTGAGGGGACGTTCTTGGGCGGCTCTATCCTGATGGAGGGATCCCACTCCCCTGGAGGCAAGACCGTCACCTGGTCCAGGAACTCATCGATGCCGGCCACCAGGTCCTTCCTGTCCTTGGCTTTGTAAGCTACGTCATGGAAGACCTGCCAAGAGAGAGGAGCGGTCAGTCACTTCAGTCTGTTCTTGACCGTCCTCTCTGGCCCTACTTAGGGGAGGGAGGTGGCTGAGCGGTTAGGGAATCTGGCTGATAATCAGAAGGTTGACGGTTAGATTCCCGCCCCCCTGGCCCCGCCCACCTCGTCAGTCATCAACGTGGCGATGGAACGGCCGATCTCGTGGTACTGGGGTCCCTTACCCAGAGGCCCTAGCAGGATGAAGAGGAACCTGGGAGAACACAGACAGAGTGATGATCGCTCAGGATCCATCAGGTACCTGGTGGTGATGCTAACAGCTACCTGGTGGTGATGCTAACAGCTACCTGGTGGTGATGCTAACAGGTAACTGGTGGTGATGCTAACAGGTACCTGGTGGTGATGCTAACAGGTAACTGGTGGTGATGCTAACAGGTACCTGGTGGTGATGCTAACAGCTACCTGGTGGTGATGCTAACAGGTACCTGGTGGTGATGGGCACCTCAGCCAGGCCATTGAGCAGCACGGCAGGAGCCAGGCGTATGAACGCCACGACAGGACGCTCCAGAAACTCTAGCTCCCCCACCAGGACGTTGGAGGCCTCTGCACCTGCTGGGATCTTCTTCATGAAGTGGAGGTCTATCTACAGCAGATGGACAGCACAGTTAGCATCCGTGCTAAGCTACAGCAGCATGTAGGTCACATCGGTGTTAGCGTACCTGCTAAGCTAACTTAGCATTATTACTAACTATTACCGCTTGAAATTGACACCTGGGAATCAATAACATTACAATCTATCAAGACAGTAATGTACAAGCAAAAAATCCAATCTAATACTAATAGTCCACAAGAGCCTCATCCCTATAGCTTATGTTGCCAGCTATTCCCCGCTATGTGGTCTTACTTTACTAAAGTCCACAGCGCTGTTTTCCCTGCTCACGTCTCCCTTGACCTCCATGCTGGCCGGCTGGGACTGGGGGGAGACCGTCTGGCCTGGAAGACCACAGGAGAGGAGAGATTAGACACAGTTACACATCCATGGGTCTGTGTTCAGCAAGAGGCCGCTAGGCTCAGCTATCCAGAGAAGCAGAGTGGAGGATGACCTTGATGATCATCCATGATGATGAGCTACTGGGACATCGAGCTACACAGGATGCAGATCTGGGTCAATGACTCTGAAATGAACTGAAATACTACGATTCGATGTGTATCATACATGTGTTTGAAAGATACTTTCATTCAGGGTTAGGGTTAGGTTCACAGGGTTCAACCTGTGACCCATCTCCAGATCAGTACACTGTCGTCATTAACACCATGTTTTATCATAATGAATCAGTGCTACTGTCCCCAGATCTGAATCAGTGTGAGAGCTACGATCAGACACAAATAAAACAAAAAACACCCTGTGAGGTCTGAGGCAAACAAACAGATGGGAGTTAAGAGTTGTTTTAGTGCAGAAGTCACCGTGATGCTGGTACACATCCACATCGAGGTTAAGAATGGATGTGAGTGGGTTGAATAACAGCGAGGGGGGGGGGCGGCCCTGTTATCCTGGGACGTGATATGCCGTGTGTCTACGTTCTGAAGCACATCGAGGCGATGGTTCTAGAGACGCTAGCATCTACACAGGAGAACGTGTTAAGGGGGGTCAGTGAGTCAAGAGAAGACGTCGTGTCTAGTTGCCTGTGAGGCCGTCCTGGTCTGTGTCCAGCAGGGGGACAGGAGAGTATCCCTGAGACAGAGCCTGGAGGACACTGAGACGGTCTGCCTGGGCTCTGCTGGGGAGACGGCTGGACGGGAGTGAGGGGGGAGGGACAGGGGAGGCAGGGGTGGAGACACACGTCTGGAGACACACACAGCGTGGCCAGAGCCAGTGAGAGGTGGGCCTGCTGGCGGGACAGGCTCTGGGCTCTGAGGCCCACAGGAAGGAGGTCTCTGGAGGGGTCATACACCAAGATACACATGGATAAGAGATACACACACACACACACAACACTGTGAGACACATCACAAATGCAGTGACACACACACAGACACATATGGACAAAAACGGCATCTTATGGAGATTTTTCGAGACTGGTGAACAGCAGCTGTGTCATCTGTTAAAACAGACCACACCTCTCCCAGAGGGCGGGGCTTACGCAGCACAGAGTAGCATAAATATCTGAGTTCTCAGACCACTTTCTCTGATTGAGAATGACTTGTCGATGGGAGGTCGAAACGTCTCGATTTTGAAACAGCATCCAGATGACTACTCTCTGAACCCTTTGCTACGGCGGGCCTCACCGTTCTTGTCCATGGAGTGCGGTTCTGACTGCTTCTTGCCGATGTCAGCGAAGGACCTCACGATGGGGATGCGATTGGCCAGCTTCTTGTGGTTCTGATGGTGGTGCTGCTTCAGAAGGGCCTCTCGTATCCGGCGACGGGCGTCCTCACCCAGGGGGCCTGACACCTCGTGCTGGTCCAGGACCATGTCTGAGGAACACACACACGTAGACGTAACACACAGACACACGCACACATCATAAGCCAGTCCACCACATCTCCAAGCCCAACCCTGTCCCAGACCCCAGGCTGGTGTTGTGCGTCCAGTGCAGCCGCACCTGCGATCTCCTCCAGGGATCCAGCCCTCATGTCCAGCAGCACGGTGCCGTTCAGGATGCAGCTCCGCAGCTCAAACAGGCTGTGGAGGGACAGCGTGGCTACGTAGGGCTTACTCCACCTCTCTCCTCCATCCTCCACGTCTTCCTCGAACTTCAGCCACCTGGAGAACAGGCACACACAAACACACACACACACACACACACGTGTGAGTCTTCTTAACAGTCCCAGAAAATATTTCCTGTGCTGTGACTGGACCTTACATACGGCCTCAGTAGCGCTGGTTGGCTAAAGGATGTGTCACATGAGCGTTTACCTGGCGGTCTCCTTCCACTCAGCATCCTCCCCCTCGTGGAGGCAGATCTCATCTAGCTCTGTGAACAGAGCATGGGGGATGTGCTCCTCATCGCCATCCTCAGTCCCCAGCAGGAACTGCACCCTCTGGGCTGGAGTGTCCACTGTGGAGGAGGGATGGAGGGGGGGGAGAGAAAAGAAAGGAATTATTATTCTGAGACACCCAATCTCAGCCCATCACAACAACCCTTAACATCATACACACACACCTCACAAAAGCGCAGACAGTATAGGCCACACCCCCTACTCTACAGGCCACACCCTCTAGTCTTACTATGGGAGGGTGACTCTCTCCCGTCGTCCACCTCGGAGTCTCTCTCCCTTGACCTCTTCCTGTGCCGGTGACCATGGTGACGGTGGCGGCGGTGAGATCGGCGTCCCAGTGGGACGTGGACCCCAATGTAGAGAGTCCGGTGACCTGGACACAGACAGACAGAGAGTCAACGTTGGGGAACTACAATACCCACAATCCCCCCTGGCTGAGGAACGAAAGATCGTCCAAGAGGAAGCACTGTTGTTGATGGATGGTTGTGGTTACTGGTCCTTACAGGAACTGGAGGACATTCTATCTATCGACCTCCCTCCCTTCCTCCCTCAGTCTTCTCATTTTCCTTCCCCTCACAGTTTTCTGTGTGTGTGTGCCAGCATGTGTGGTAGTTTGTGTGTGTGCTAGCGTGTGTTTGTGTGTGTATCCCAGATCAGGGGCAGTATAGCCCTGATATGGGCAGGGTGTTCAGGCTCTGGCCCCAGGCCTGGTGTGTCTGAGTGAGAGGCTGCTGACTGGAACAAGATGACACCCCTCCACAGAGCCCTGCCTCTCTGCAGACACGACCAGTCAGCACAGCGCAGGGGAACTGACTCCATAAGAACTGGGAAACTGACTCCATAAGAACTGGGGAACTGACTCCATAAGAACTGGGGAACTGACTCCATAAGAACAGGGGTACGACTCCATAAGAACCGGGGAACTGACTCCATAAGAACAGGGGAACTGACTCCATAAGAACAGGGGAACTGACTCCATAAGAACAGGGGAACGGACTCCATAAGAACAGGGGAACGGACTCCATAAGAACAGGGGAACTGACTCCATAAGAACTGCAGGTGGCTGGGAATGTGCCAGTCTATAAACAGTGAGGACCCGATGGTGAGTCAAGATGAGAAGCATTGTGTTTAACTAGAACACCTCCTAAGGCATGGGCACATGCTCAGTGAGTGTGTGTGTGTGTGTGTGTGTGTGTGAACCCACACATTAAGTATCTAGAGTGTGTGTGTGGAATTTCCATTCCCTACACCTACTCAAAAACACGTGTGTGTGTTTGTGTGTATGTGTGTGTGTGTGTTCGCTGAGTAGGATTCCACTCTCCACTCTCTCTCTTGCCAATTTTTTTATTGATGTTCCCATAGCGACGTTGTGAGGGGTTTGCCACGGTAACGGCGAGTGTGAGAGTGTCAGTGGTGAAGCTCTACCTTCTAACTCCTCCTTCTCGAAGTTGGTGTTGAGCATGGAGCGAGTTCCCCCCCTGTCCACCACCGCCTCTTCATCTGCTCTCTGTGGGGAGACAGTGAGTCACACACACACACGTTATAAAGACCTGGACACACACACACAGTCAAACACACACACGTTCTAAAGACCTGGAAACACACAGACACACACACACACCTTATAAAGACCTGGACACACAGTCATACACACACACACTTGATATAAAAGACCTCTTGGACACACACACACATCGTACAAAGACCCCTAGGACAGACACACTCATAAAGATCCCTACAACACACACACACCTCTGAATTCATCCTCCACACGGACAAACTGAAGCTCACTCATCACGCAGCATCAAGGTCAGTTTCTCTTGGTGTTCAAACATGGAACTGTGTAGCTACAGTCGTGACCATTCAACATGCCAAGGCCACAGTTCCCCTTCCCAACACCGCAGGCACGTAATCACAAGCCCCGGTGTTATGTCACCTCCCCCCTCACCACCGCCCGCCTCCTCGCCCCCTCCCTCCCTCCCTCCCTCACCCCCATCCCCGGCTCACTCTTGGCAGCGCAGCTCATCAAAGATGACGGTTCCGGAAATAAACACACACAAGAGTTACGTGAGGATAACTCTGCAAGACAGTTGCCACGGTAACCAGCGTGTCCTACTAACTCCATTAACCTCCGCTTCGTCTCTCCGAGCGGATGACAGATTCAGATGTTTCAGACTGTCTCTCATTTTAAATGTTTCTTCTCTAGAAACGCTCCCTGGTGTTGAGGATGATTTGTGTCAGATTTGTTTGGCAAGGTTGCAGTAAGACGGGCGGTAAAACAGCACCAAGGGATGTTTACTGTGCTGTATTGTGCTGTACTGTGCTGTACTGTGCTGTACTGTGCTGTACTGTGCTGTACTGTGCTGTACTGTGCTCTACTGTGCTCTACTGTGCTGTATTGTGCTGTACTGTGCTGTACTGTGCTGTACTGTGCTGTATTGTGCTGTACTGTGCTGTACTGTGCTGTACTGTGCTGTACTGTGCTGTAATGTGCTCTGCTGTGCTGTACTGTGCTGTGCTGTACTGTGCTGTGCTGTACTGTACTGTATTGTGCTGTACTGTGCTGTACTGTGCTGTACTGTGCTGTACTGTGCTGTAATGTGCTCTGCTGTGCTGTACTGTGCTCTGCTGTACTGTGCTGTGCTGTGCTGTACTGTGTTCTGCTGTACTGTGCTCTGCTGTGCTGTAATGTGCTATACTGTGCTATACTGTGCTGTGCTGTACTGTGCTCTGCTGTACTGTGCTGTACTATGCTGTGCTCTGCTGTGCTGTACTGTGCTGTACTGTGCTGTGCTCTGCTGTACTGTGCTGTACTGTGCTGTACTGTGCTGTGCTCTGCTGTGCTGTAATGTGCTATACTGTGCTATACTGTGCTGTGCTGTACTGTGCTCTGCTGTACTGTGCTGTACTATGCTGTGCTCTGCTGTGCTGTACTGTGCTGTACTGTGCTGTACTGTGCTGTACTGTGCTGTACTGTGCTGTATTGTGCTGTACTGTGCTGTACTGTGCTGTAATGTGCTCTGCTGTGCTGTACTGTGCTCTGCTGTACTGTGCTGTGCTGTGCTGTACTGTGTTCTGCTGTACTGTGCTCTGCTGTGCTGTAATGTGCTATACTGTGCTATACTGTGCTGTGCTGTACTGTGCTCTGCTGTACTGTGCTGTACTATGCTGTGCTCTGCTGTGCTGTACTGTGCTGTACTGTGCTGTGCTCTGCTGTACTGTGCTGTACTGTGCTGTACTGTGCTGTGCTCTGCTGTGCTCTGCTGTGCTGTACTGTGCTGTACTGTGCTGTGCTCTGCTGTGCTCTGCTGTACTGTGCTGTACTGTGCTGTACTGTACTGTGCTCTGCTGTGCTGCACTGTACTGTGCTGTGCTCTGCTGTGCTGTACTGTGCTGTGCTCTGCTGTGCTGTATTGTACTGTGCTGTACTGTACTGTATTGTATTGTACTGTGCTGTGCTGTATTGTACTGTGCTGTACTGTATTGTACTGTGCTGTGCTGTGCTGTACTTTGCTGTGCTGTACTGTATTGTGCTGTGCTGTACTGTGTTGTATTATACTGTGCTGTGCTGTACTGTGCTGTACTGTACTGTGCTGTGCTGTACTGTGCTGTGCTGTACTGTGCTGTGCTGTACTGTATTGTGCTGTGCTGTGCTGTACTGTACTGTACTGTATTGTACTGTGCTGTGCTGTATTGTACTGTGCTGTACTGTATTGTACTGTGCTGTGCTGTACTTTTCTGTGCTGTGCTGTACTGTGCTGTACTGTACTGTGCTGTGCTGTGCTGTAATGTATTGTACTGTGCGGTGCTGTACTGTAAGGAGAGCTCTGCACTCAGATAGCAGAGATGCTCTTATTGCGCTTCATGACTCAACTTTCTGTACAAACCGGTGACCAAGCAAATAAACGAAGCCTTGTCTCGCTTTGGTTTCTCTGAGCGTTTGAATTTCTAAAGAACGATCAGAGGATAAATGTATTTTTAATTTGCCACTCACTGTACCTCACATCACATCCCTTCATTGGCACAGCTGTGTCCGTGTAATATGATTGTAAGAGCGGCAGCTTAACGCTGGATAATGCTGGTCCTTGGCACGATGCGGTCTGTAATCGCCTAAAACATCCCAGCGACGCCGTTCTCACACCATCAAACTTAATTCATAATCATCTCAAAACACAAACATGTCGCTGTCAAATCTGAACACCTGCCGGACACTGACTATTCTCCATATTGTGTTCGTTTGACGATTTAATTGGACTACGTGTTGTGGGCACTTAACATGATTACAAAACACAGCATAAACATCATAGAGGCCGCTTGGTTGGACCGAACTATCGTGATAACTGAGAGTCACGCCTCAGTCTAATGGCTGTGTGCATCGTTACTCTGCATTCATACACAGCCTTGGTGGTATGTGACCTTAAATCTCAAACCCCAAGAGGAGGGGAGGAAGAGGAGGGGAAGGGGGGGGGGGGGGGGGCAGGCTTCAGGGATATCATTAGAGCAATAATGTGTAATATAATTAGAGCTTGCTCGCTCTCTCTGTCTCGCTGTGTGTGTGTGTGTCTCTCTCTCTGTCTCTCACGCGCACACACACACACACACACAGCTGCCATGCATTCCTTGAGACATAAAGAGAGAGCATCCCTTTTCAACCTGCCCTGATTTGATCAAAACAAAACTGGTGAAGAATCAAATGTCATGTGGCACCGTTGTACCGTAACACAATAGAACATCTTTGATCGTTGTTCCCCTACCGAGACGTTCAGCATCACAGCATGAATCCTGAAGCTCCCTAAATAATACAGCAGATCTGGGGCTGGTGTGAGCAATGAGAACACACTCCTGCCTGTGGGGCTCTGAATCTATTTATAGACCTGAGGTCTGAATCCAAACCAAGACTAGGCCAGGGGCCAGTACATGTCCGTGCTTTCATTACAGCACAGTAATCTGTGATCAGATTAATCTCCCCCAAATCCTGCCCATCACCATGGCACAGCATAACTTCAAATCTGACCTGGAATCAGATTTGAATAGGGTCATCTAACATTATATCTTTTTTTCTATTCGAAAATAAAACCAGATCCAAGCATGCACTTCTGCTGCTAACCAGGGTCATGTGACTCTGCTCAACGCTTGAGGAGGTGGAGGAGGGGTGACGACACACACACACGCACACAGTCATAAGCAAACTGGCTTCCAGAGACATGAACACATATGCTAACATGTCAAGCTGTGTGCAGCAGGCTGGATGAGTGAGCATCCTGGGAGGGGAAACCTGGAGAAACCTGCTCTGTGATTGGAGGACTGGAGCATGGAACCTGGCGGGCCTGCTCTGTGATTGGAGGACTGGAGCATGGAAGCTGCAGGGTCTGCTCTGCGATTGGAGGAGAGGAGCACCATGTTGACCTTCCGGGGGGGGGGAGGGCTGACATTGGGACAGTGTCATTCCTCAGGGCATCCGAACACACAAGCAGAATGACACAAACTCAGTCCTATGATATCCATTTAGCAGATATTAAACACACACACACACGCACACACACACACACACACGGCAGGATATGGGCTCAAAACACAATTGCCTTTTAATCCTTAAAGACTCCAATCCACTTAGTGGTTCAGTTGTTGTGATGTGTGGAGTTGAAGATGGGCTGACAATCAAGGGCTTTCAAATACATATAATTTATATATATACATATACATCTATATATATATATCTTGGCATATATATCTATATATCCTAGCTGAAAGCTGACACAGGTGCTCATCAAACCTTGCTAACGCAGTCTACTCACTTAAGATTCCCCCTCTCTTCACACTCTTCTTTAGTCATTATATTCCACCATTTTCTATTTCCCCCCGGCAGCAACAAAACAAACCGGAGAAAATAACAAACTAAATCCTCCAAGACTGAAATCCCCAAAAGGATTAAAACATTCTCCAGCAGTGGAGCAGGTGACCTAGAACCTAGAACCTGGTAGAACCGCTTCAGCTTCCAGGTGCTGCTTTTCAATCCCTCATCCATCTATCTCTGCAACACTGCCCCGAATCACACACACACACACACACACAGGGTCAGAGAGAGATGCAGGTGATCCATTTGTCAGCGGTGTAAGCACTCGTGGAGAGGAGGGTGGTTGAGACTTCACTGGGCTGTAGCACAGGGCCCTGAGGGACAACATGATGATGACCTAGATGAACACAGCTATCTGTGAGCAGCAAGGACAGGGGGTAGGAGCTGGAGAGATGATATACCTGGAATAACACACAAGACAGACACACACTCAGAGACACATAGACACACACACACACAGAGACACATGGATACACACACAGACATTTATACACACACAGAGACACATACACACACACAGACACACACTTCTCCCTGAATGTGCGTCCTGCTACTCTACCCCTCACAATAAAACACACAAGTCACCTGAGAGTCTCTCATCTAATAACAATGTACAGGAGATTCAAACATGTAACCTTTTGATCTGTAATCAGAAATGTTTTAACCACTAAACTACACTCATCCCAAAGCTCTACCCCCCTTGGTTGATATCACTTCCTGTTAAAACAGGCTTGGTTTCCCCTCTGAATGACCCCCAGGGAGCTGGAGACACTAGGACTGACAGACAGAGGCAGCAGGAACTGTTTCCCCAGTCAGGAGAACAACAAACACAACCCATCTCTCCTGTGTTGATGTAAAGGTGGGTCTGGCTCTGGTTCTGTTATGCTAGCTAGAACCATCATCACCACACGCAGAGGAAGACTCCTCACAGACGGGCTCCTGGAGAGCCTGAGGGTCCAGCGCTCTCTCCACAGATCTCCCAGAAGGTTCTCTGACGCACAGAACCGCAGGGTTGATCCTTGTTTACGTTCACACGATATCCAGTCGGAATGCGTAGCGTACCTTTTCGATCACCTGTCACTGGGAGCAGATGCACATGGATCCTTTGGGTCTGTCCTAGGCTGAGTGAACATGTGATATGGCCCCTATGGCTTTTTCAAGCATCTTCAGTCTATAGGAGATTTACCATAAATCTGCCACAGATCAGCCACTGTACTGAGAGAGAGGGAGGGAGGCGGATTAGCGAGGGGAGGACGGAGCCGCGCCATTGGTCATCGGCGGGTGTCGTCGTGGCTCTGATCCCTTCAGATGGCTGCGGTTACCGTGGCGATGGCAGCAGGATCAGCCTCAGCATCACGTTAGAGAAGATGGAGATGGAAAGAAGGAGGGAGATCCACACACAGAAGAGACGTGATGTCTGTGCTGCTATGACAAATAAAACTCTACGTCTAGCCAGAAAAGACACACACACACACACACAGTCACCATACACACACACTCACCATCCAAACAGATGCATAGGACACACACCACACAAACTACATACTTGTTTACCCTTGGCCTCGCTCAAAGATCAATGGGTTGGAGCAGCAGGTTTTAAGCTGACAGAATGAGAGTCCTTTCAGCCCATCTGGCAGAGTCTCTCATCAGAACCTTCCAGATCCCTCCTGGGACAGCAGCGTGTGCGCGCACACACACAAACACAGAACCCTTTACACCAGCAGCAAACACACACAACCCCCTACACCAGCAGCACGCACACACAACCCCCTACACCAGCAGCACGCACACACACAAACACACATCCCTCTAAACCAGCAACACACACACACACAATACCCTCTACACCAGCAGCACACACACACAACCCTCTCTACACCATCACACACACGCAGCCCTCTACACCAGCAGCACACACAGTAAACACAACTCTCATTCACACTGCAGGACCTCTAAGCTCCATCAGAGCTCAGGGTCATCCATCGAACAGTGGAGACATGACCCTGTCTCTGGACCGCGTGGGTCCCATCCTAACAGCACAGTTCGTGTCCCATCACAGCCCTAAAACACCAGATCCATCCAAGGAGCCGGATGAGGAAACAAACCAGAGAGCTCCAGCTCTCCTCCCTGTCCCAGGCTGATCTCAGCATCGTACCTGACAGATGAAGCCATTCTGGGGGTCCAGACCAGCAGGCAGCATGTCCCCTGCTCCCTGATCCGGAGGCTAGCCGGGCACTGCTGTAGCCGAACGCTGAGAGGTGGAGGCACAAGGCCCCTTCAGTCCCTCGGACGTCTGTCTCCTGCCTCTGACCTTCGCACGGAGGGTTTGTCCGTGCCGGAGAATTCTACTGTTTCTCACCCAGGCAGAGGCTCCTCTCTCTGGTCTGACTACAGCAGCTCTGGGCTCAGCTTGGCAGAGGCTTTCATTCAGACAGCCTCCGATGTTCCTGACAAGCCTCCATCCACCAATCCCCTGGTGAGATTAGTGCGCTGACATCACGGGTGATGTGCAGGGCTGGTGCACTGTTTTCAAAGGGAGGCTCCGTCTAAGTCACAGGAAACCAAAGCTAGCTAGCTCCCCCCTCCTCCTCCTCTTCTCCTCCTCCTCCTCCTGCTGCTTCTCCTCCTCGCTCCAGGTGCCGGTGTGGGGGGAGGGGTAGGGGGGGTTCCATCCGGTGGGTTCCACGCTGGAAGCCCATGTTACGACGGAATGTAAGGCAGAGTGGCAGAACAGAACTGGGGGGAGATGCTGAATAAGGAGGCTTTGATATCCGCAGCCCACCTCTGATCTAGCCTCACCTGAGGCAGCTGCCTCTCTGCCTCTCTGCCTCTCAGCCTCTTTGCAGCGTCAGCAGCACAGGCAGGACTAAAAATAGACCAGCGCACCAAAAGCATGCTACTCCTGCTACACTGCTGATTAGAAGCCAGCAGCATTTCTCACAGCCTGTCTGGGATAGGAAGGAAGGACTCAACTGAAACACTTGGAGAAGCACTGATGACTTCAGTTTAATTCACCATCTCTCTCTCTCTCTCTCTTTCCATTACACTCTTATACACAGCATGCATTCCTGTCTCTCCCCCTCCCCATCTCTCTCTCTCCAACCATCTCTCACGCCATCTCTCCCCCTCCCCCTCTCTCTCTTTCTTCTTCGCTCTTATTCACACAACTTTCGTTCCTCTGTCTCTTCTCAGTCTCCTCTTCCTTCACTCCGTCCCCCTCCCCCCACCTCCCTTCCCTGCACACGCACACGGACACACATACACAGGGCAGAAGCGGAGATATTTCACAGCTATAGCAGGGAGCCATCAGGTCCCGCTCAGCCAAACAGACAGGAACAGGACAGTCTGTCCAGTCTGTTCAGTCTGTCCAGTCTGTCCTGGCCCCCGTCCAGCCACACATCCTCAGAACACAGGGGCTTCCAGAACCGCTTGTCACATAAGGAGAACCCTCTCTCAAGTAGAACCTGTGATCATGTCTGCACCATTTACACCAAACACAATGCTTCTCTCTCTCTACCTCCCTCTCTACCTCCCTCCCTCCCTCTCTATCTCTCTATCTCTCTCTCTCCCTCTCTCAGATCCCTCCAGCTTGTTCCATGAAACAAACATCCCAACTCAGTCTTCAAATTAGGCCATCCGCTCCTTTTAGAAATGAGATCCACACTCCTGAGGCAACAAGAGTCGCTCCTGACTTATCTCTGGCGCAGGAACAGAACTTCATCAGGAACAGTTATTTATCCATCAACATGACTGAAGGCAAAAGTCCTTAAGACAAAAGCAGTCGATTTAGGGGGAAATAACCTCAATGTACTCACCACAGACTTTTCTGCTTGGGAACTTGGTTCCTGTAAAAGAGAAGCATATAAATCAGAGTAGGGTTCCTGGTAACAAGGGCCACATCACAGGGCCCCTAGTAACAAGAGCCACATCACAGGGCCCCTAGCAGGGCCTGAAGGTCTCTGGGTCAAAGGACCCTGCAGAAACATGTCTCCAACACTAAAACAAGATTATAGCACTTAAATATTGTCAAAAGGGATTTGTCTAAACAAAACTATACACTTCTGGGAAAAACTAAAATAAATATAATCCAATGAAGGTCTGGTTACAAAAATAATCCTTCCAGTGTGGCTAAACAATAGTCATACTGGAATGTTAATATAACCCTAACTGACCTATAATCAACTCCAGGAGCTGGCTTACTGTTAAATAAATTCATGAGAAATGAATTAATTAAATCAATTATAATTATGAAAGAGATCAATTGAAAACCCACCAATTTGGTGGTGTTTACATTTCAATATTAAGTATTCGATGCCTTTTAAATGTAAAACCTTGTCACTGATTTGCTTCCTTCGACAGTACAGATCAAATGTTTTACTACACATGCTCCGGATTCACTCACGTTGTTTATGCTCATCAATTCACATTCCACCACACAGCCCTTAGGTAACCATGACGACGCATTAAGATGCAGCGCATGTGAGACTGAGGAAGGATGTGTGACTGTACATCCAACAGCACTGGACAGAGCAGCTGGATCCTTCCTTTAGAGACTCTGAGGTCGTCCTGCCAAGTCTGCTGTCAGCTCTGTTCCTTTACTGAACCTCAAATACTATCAGTGTCCCACAGGTGGGCCATGTTCAGAGATGAACTCTGTAGGTAGGATGCTGTGTGTGGAGCTTGACCATCAAAATAGGCCTACTTGGTGCATTACTGATCCCAGATCTTCTGCTGTGGTCTAGTTTGTAGTCCTTATTTATTTAACAAAGTGAATGGGGAAATTAAAAACAAGTAAATTAACTGTTGGGACACATTTCGAGACAGAGAATAGAGACTGTCCTGTTGGAAACCTCTGTTCAGGATGGCAGTTAAATGAAACGCCATATTTCTCTCCCTCCCCTCCCTTCCCTTCTTCTCCTCTCCTCCCCTCCTACAGCCCTGAGCCGCCATTTCTCAACACGCAACCTGAATACTGATTAGCCCCCACTGCTGTGCTGGACATGAATAGTAATCTGGATCATAAAACCGGTGGGCCAACATTATCCAGTACAACGCCTGCGCACATCACCATTAAATTGAGTGTTAGGACCATTTTTGGCGCATCTGAGATATAAACCCTAGAAAAGATCACAAACGATTCAAAAAACAAAACACATACAAGGTCTATATGACTTGAATGTGAGTCCTATCTGGTAGGTTTACATGTGATCTGTGTTCAAGAGGTTTCAAACAGACCGTTTTTTTAAGGCTATAGATTTATTTTATTATGTCAAGTGTCTCCATCTGTCCTTCCTCTGCAGTTCACCTCTCAGGAGAGCAGCTTCATAAAGACACACAGAACTGGAATTCAACAGGTGAGGTCAGAGAGCTTCCAGAGAGGAGAACACGACCCAGACTGGACCACACTGGACTACAGTCTACACCAGGATGAAACTATCAACATGAAACTCCTCTGAGATGAGACGGTTCACCTGCAGACACACAATCACTCATTAACGGTAAATTAAAAGGCTGGAACACCTTTTAGAACCGCGTCTCTACTGACGCACCGGGAATCCAATCAGTGTCGAGGTCTAATTGACAGCTGACCATCATCATTGAGATCTGACTTATAGATCTATATAAATGCAATCATTAGTCCAGTGTGCCTAATTAAATATGTAACATGCTTGTGTTGTGTGTCTGTGTGAGGCGTAGACAAGCATATCCATACATTTGCATTAAGCTTGGGTTGACTTAATTAAGCAGCTAAACAGCCAATATGGCAGACCTTAAAGAGGAGGTGAGACCGGCTCAGTCTAGTCTACAAACTGCGCAAGACGTCGTGTGGCCCCATGTGGAACATAAAACCATTGTCTATTAAATAATACTTTGATTTAGACACACCGAGACACGATACAGACACATTTAGAGGTTTTTCAAATGCGGTTGGTCATTTTAAAATAAGAAGCGAACCAACTGATTGAGCTTAATTGTTTATGGGTCATAATTGATGAGTGTTATGAACCACATCATATTTTATCATCTCTAACCATGGCGACACGGAAACTATATTTGCTCATAGACCAAAATACAGATTTCATTACAATTTAATGCATCATCTGTAGGCATCTTATCCAAACAGTGAGCATCCTTACCGTCGGTAACAGAGGCTCCATTTGGGCTCCTTGGTCGGTTATGTCCATCTTATTCCCGGTGCACTGAGCCTGCAGTGGTGCTGTTCTCCAGTTATGTTCTCCGGTTATGTTCTCCTGTTATGTTCTCCTGTTATACAGACTACAACAGGTGATCTTTCTCATGTAAATCTGTTAAGAGGTTTTTTTCCTTCTTCCAAATCGAAGTAAAGCATCATGGTTGTTGTCCTACATAATGTGCACGGTGATGAAAGAAGATCCCCATTCACATGTTCAAGCTGGAAGCATGTCTGCAGCTCCTGCAGCGCACGTGAGATCATTAGGAGGCACGCATCATCCAGGCTCGCGCTCTTTGAGCTGTTTCAGATATCCAACTCAATATTTTAAATAAAATCCCATCATGTCATATAGTCTATCTCTGAGTAAAGGGGGAAATATAAACAGTTTTTTCTTTCTGTTGATTCGGTTTGAGATTCGTGACCACAAATGTGCATATAGGAGTCTGTCCAACAACATATATGAATATAATCTATTAAGAGAAGCATATCTGGTGACATCTCATCACGTTTACACGGAACTGATATTTAGCTTTTGCTATTTTAGAAGATTTTGATTTCTATCGTAGTTTATGTGGTAAATGCGCTCATTCATTCCGATAGATCCAATAATTTAATCAATGTCCTCAACCATTTTTTACTGTTCTTCCCTCTGATTATATTGTGATCTTGTGATTACAGTAGGTTAATACTCATAACATGGTTTATATTCGGCTGTATCTGTAAATATGGTGGGTCAGAGAAGGATGCATTCATTTTCCATCAACCAGATTTTGTTCCGCTTCTCTCTGGTGTCACTGACTGAACAGTGACGCCATCTGATGGTGAACTGGGGGAACAACGACTTTTAGCAGATGCATCTGTGAGGAGATTGTAAAGGCTTCTCTAGGCCCTATAACGTCAGAGAACGCCAAGATTTTTCAATAACTTATTTCCTGGGCTACGATTTCACAAACGTGAACATAAATATGTCATCATTTCATGAAAAATAACTGTGGTCTAAAACTGCAATTTTATACAATTTAATTTAACACAATAAGGACAATAAACAGTTCAATCTATACGCACTTTACAAACAAAACAAAACAAAAATAACATTTACCAAAGATAAGTAATTAACAACTCTTATTTGACACAAGCAAGTTTGAATTCCAAAGTTAAATAAAGAAAGCCATTAATGGCCCGCTTATATCAAGTTGACCTATTGACCCAAAATATCAAGTCTCTGTTGTGATTATGATGAGGTTCCGAGCCACCTACATTCTGATTGGTTAGTTTGTTTGGCGTCAACATCTGTTTGCAAACCATCCTCCGGGCGCGCGCTCTCCACATCCGGCCCGCAGTCCACCGCCCCGGTGTGTCCGGTAATCCAAGGCGCGAGAGGAGAGCTTGACGAGCCACAGTACTGGAGAGGAGGAGGGCGCGTGAACCCCGTAGCTTCGGTGTAATAACCCAGATTCCCCCCTGTGCACTCTGCAGCGGAGGACGGGATGGGGAGGGCCACAGCGGCATAAGAGGCCAGATCAAAGGAGGAGGCCCCCTCGTACGCGCGTGAGGTCAAGTCAAGTCTGTCGTTGCCAAACCACCTTGGGGGGGCTGCAGGGTTCTCCTGCACGCTCTGGGGTGAAAGCATGCTGCTGGTTTGGTTGAACGGGACATAACTAAACCCTGAAAGTGGATTAAAACCAGACCTGCTGTAAGTGTTGTAGAACTGATGCTGCAGGAAAGAGTTTGCAATGGCGTATCTAGCACTTGGCACGAGCTTGGAGTA
The DNA here is from genome assembly GCA_030340685.1 of Protosalanx chinensis. Classification (NCBI taxonomy): domain Eukaryota; kingdom Metazoa; phylum Chordata; class Actinopteri; order Osmeriformes; family Salangidae; genus Protosalanx; species Protosalanx chinensis. The sequence continues at coordinate 6,466,401 of CM059333.1, forward strand.
TGAGTCACTAGGAGGTGTTAACCTGTCAGAGTCACATCCGGTGTAGAACCTGCATGGAGGAGGAGAACAAGCAGAACCATATTATGAAAATACAATCTAAATATATAACCTGACGATAATGAAATACGTGTCAAATTCCTGAAATTATGGGGTTTATTCTATGGACAAATGTGTTAAGCGCGTGCGTATTAGCAGAGGCCTGGAGCTCATCCTTGTGACAGTGTTCAAATGTATTGATGGCTTTTCAGGTTTAAAGGAAAGTTCAATGTAATTTATTTTTATTTATTCATACAACTACAGCCATATTAGGCAATATAAAATGATCTATCACGGTCTATTATTTAGTATATTAGTATTCAACTACTTTTAACAGCTTCATTTCAAACTGGAAAAACATGAATTAACCTACCTGTCATAATTGTCCCGAAAGCCTTTGGCAAATGGATTGTGGTCAATTTTCAATTGCGTTATCTGTAAGCAAATATATCACAATCATTATACTGTATATGACAATATGGATTAATTGTAATAGCAATCCAAAATATTGCCATGGTAACTCTTTTGTTTTCCTTACATCTGTGTTTTGATAAGCTGTAACAGCAACAAACTGAGTCTCTGGGAAGGTGAACGTCTGAACCCCTCTGGAGTGGCAGGTGCTCTCCGTGCCGTCTTCTCTGACCTCCACCACGTTCAGCCTGGGCTGGTACTTATGAAGAGACTGAACAACCACCATCTGAACACAGGGACAGAGACTGAACCACCACCATCTGAACACAGGGACAGAGACTGAACCACCACCATCTGAACACATGGACAGAGAATGAACCACCACCATCTGAACACAGGGACAAAGACTGAACCACCACCATCTGAACACAGGGACAGAGACTGAAACACCACCATCTGAACACAAGGACAGAGACTGAACCACCACCATCTGAACACAGGGACAGAGACTGAACCACCACCATCTGAACACAGGGACAGAGACTGAAGCGCCACCATCTGAACACAAGGACAGAGTCTGAACCACCATCATCTGAACACAGGGACAGAGACTGAAGCGCCACCATCTGAACACTGAACCACCACCATCTGAACACTGAACCACCACAATCTGAACATGAGGACAGAAAACCGGGAGGATGAAGGGAGGCAGGGGGCTGAGCGGTTAGGGAATCAGACTCAGAATGTTGACGGTTCGATTCCCGGCCATCCCATGCCAAAATGACACTGTGTCCTTGGGCAAGGTACTTCACTCTATTTGCCTCAGGGGGGAATGTCCCTGTACTTGCTGTAAGTTTCTCTGGATAAGAGCATCTGCTAAATGACTAAATGTAAATATAAGACATCGGTTCTGAACGTTGGAAAATCCCAAAGGGCGTTATTCTTTCATTTTGTTCTATTTTAAATTATTTAATAAATCACAGTTTTTCTATTTTTCTTCAGTTTTTTAAGCTTTATTCCAGTTTTACCAGTTGTCCACACATCTCACCTGTCCTGGTCCATCCAGAGCTCCTTTATTATTCGCTAGTTTCAGTTTTCCAAATGAGATCTCCTGACGCATCCAGTGCGCTCCGGTGTTAGGAGAGTCAGGGTGGAGATACGACTTGTTCCCTGGACACACACACACATTTCCATTAATATTTAAACGTTTTATTAAGCATTTTTGCATTTATTAACAAACACAAAATGAGTGAAAAGCGTTAGATCTTCGTTAGATTAGACCTACCTGTTATATTAGTGTCTGCCTTCCCACTTGGCACCCACTGCCCCCCCTGGAAGCGCCAGTGATTCGGGTCTGCGAGGCTCAGATCCACGAACACGTTGTAGTGCGCAGATGGATCCAGTCCAGATATATTAAAACTCAAAATTGGGAACATTCGTCTACAGGAAGCAGAAGATGAAGAAAAATAGTTTTTTTTGTGTGTGTTTTTTCTCTCTCACAAAGAAACACCTCTGATAAGACTAAATCCTGGATTTATATTAGAACTATCCCCCCCCCCCCATACTTGTCTATAACCTACAATCTCTCCTATAAACGGAATATTGGCTCCAGTACTCACCTCCCCTGTTTGGTGATGATCATTTCTGTCTGGTGTCTGTGAAAGGTGAGCCACAGAGCTCTGTTACACAGAAACACCTGAGCTGGTCCAGGATAAGAGTCTCCTCTGTGTCCACGGCTGTGAGGCTGTGCGTAAAAGTAACTGGAACCTGGAAAACCTGGAGCAGTAGAGGCCAAGATGCTGTTAAAGGTCCCCTGTGCTGTTAGAGGATAGTGAGGCATCTGAGCAGTGGAAGAGCCGGGTGGAGGGTGCTGTCCGGGTGGAGGGTGCTGTGGAAACATGGTGCTGTGCTGTGGGAACATGGTGCTGTGCAGAGTGTGTGTTCAGCTGCGCACAGACAGAAGGCGCAGATCCTCAGTGACTCCATGGATGATGTGACGAGTGTGTGACATTGTCTTCTGACTGATCCGGTGCAGGAGCGCGTGTGTTCTCAGAAGAAAAAGGGAGAAATAAATAATCCTGATCCCTTGTGTTCCGTTACCGAATGAGTTAAGGAAAAATATATTCTGTTCCTACATTTAATACTTATTTTCAAAATATTGGCATCCATTGATTAAAAATGTCCATCACCCTTCCTGTCACATTAGACTAAGAGCCTAAACCAGGTTCACCTGCTCACCTGCTGCCTCGCGAGCTGAACTGTTATTGGATGAGACCAAATAGAATGGAGCAGCACGCGCAACAAAAGGGAGTGGTAAAAGCAAGACACGCGACCTTTATCATTTTAATATGTTAAATGCAAGCGTGCGCATTTCATACTCGGTGTAATACACCGTGCTAGCACAAACAGTGCACACAAGTGTCACATGTCTTTATTAAGCTACATTGCAAACTACGAAACGTGCGCGCCCCGCCCCCCCCACCCTTCCACCCCCAAAAACAATTGCAGTTCCAGCAGCCAAAACCTTGCTTGTTTATCTTTCTCTCCTTACAACAAACGAATCAATTCAAATACAGGAAAGAGGTCCAAAAGAAGATAATTTAAAACTTCTCATCCTTGGAAACTTGTCAGAATAATCCACCAAGAGTCCGAAACAGACCTTTCATACACATTTATTTTATATAAAAGAAAAACAAGGGATTGGGATATTAACAGTTCTGAACAATGGCTCTTCACTGGAAGACCACAGTATCCAACATGGCTGCTAGGCACTGGACGATGTTAGAGGTCATCAGAACATCTACATGCTCCTCCAGGTGCCTCTTAGGATCCTGAGGAAGACAGAGAGACAGACAGACAGGCAGAGAGACAGACGTCAGGGTGGTCAATATTCCCACCTATATGGGGACCCACCTAACTCACATTATTTCAGTCTATGAGATTCAGAGTAAGTATATACTACAGTGGCAGGTAGGTGAAAGGGCATTTCGACTGCTTAGGTTCGAATATACCACATTATGACATCATTACCTGCTTTCCAACGTTCTTGATGGCGAGCTGTTCAGGGGTCATCTTATCTTCCTCCTCTACTGCCTGGACACACGAGTGCATCAAAAGCATCAGCGTTATTCTCCAACACACAAGCCACCATCATTCTACACTTCCTCTTCAGGAAGTGACTGGTTGAACCGAACAGGCTCCACTTCCTGCTTACCTTGTTGTAGTTCTTAGCCAGCTCCAGCATCTCCTTGACGACGGTCTCGTTGAGCTTGCAGTGCTCGCTGTAGTCCTGCAGGGTCAGGCCCTCCATCCAGCTCTTCTTGTGCAGGTTCAACAGCATCTGGGGTCACAGGTCAAATGGTTTCATCACTTACCTTCATATTTGTGACACCTGACCCCTGACATTGGAGTTAAGTCTTAAAAAGGCCTAAAAACACGAATTTGCGTCCAAATTGTTCGAACCTTTTGCTCCAGTTCGTTCTTCCTGTAGTTGATGGTGATGGAGTAATAATGTCTGTTCAGTCCATGTATGAGAGCCTGAGAGGAGGGAGGAAGGGAGGGGGGGAGAGGAGGGAGAGAAATGAGCAATGAGCAGAAATCTCCAGGAGATCCCCGGTCCTGAGGTACAGACAGAGATGGTTCCCAGCAGTAGCAGCCTTGACGTCAGGAGGGAGGCAGGGAGGGTGGGGGCAGGGTGGCAGCAGCCTACCTGGATGGACGGCTTGTTCAGGTGACCCAGGTTAGAGGTGGTCTGTCTGGGTTCATGACCCAGAACCATCATGTTGGCGTTAATCAGTCTGAAGGCGTCAATTACAACCTGCAACACACATTGGAATGTGTTTAGACTCGCTCATCTTCACGGTCCTGTAGAGGACGGATCAGGACATGTCCGTCTGGACACACGCGCACACGCACACACACACACACACAGACACAGACACACAGAGCACCCTGGTGTGCAACAGTAGACATTGGGCCAGTCCTACAGCAGAAAGCAGCTTTTCCATTTAGGGAGGATTTGAACCAGGGACAGTTCCTGTCACTATAACTGACTCTTCCAGTCACATGGACATGGGCAGAGCACTCCCAATGATCCAGCAGCAGTGACCAGACCCTCAAGCTGGTGACTGAGGCCATGTCTTCACGTCTTCACTGGCTCTGGGAGCCCGACACAGCAGCCACACCAGCCAGGAGAACATGGCTCGCTTCGAGGCGCTACAGAGATTTAACGACACATTTCTGGAGACAGCGATGACTAATTAATGAAAGGTTTACCAGATGTCACCATGGAAGCCAGGTCCATAAATCACTGATCTCTCTTGTCACGACCAACAGACCCCCAAAACATTGGTGCTAATGCACTGTTCCCCCTGCCAGGGTGGGACACCGTCACCTCGCCCCACCGCTCAGATTAAGCTGTTGTTGTTCTGGTCCATGTAACCATCACAGTACCTGTGCCACACCCACACTGCCCCCTCTCTGGGCGGGCGAGGTTCACTGTGTTAATCCAGATCAGATTTAATAGGAACTATCATGATGGGTGGCTGATAGAGAATAAGACTTGGCAACAACATGTTCATTGTGTGCTTTCCCCTCGCATGGTCTCTTTCTGTGGAAGAGAACACATTTCCTACAGCGGGGCTGGAACATGCAAACACCTCACCATGAATAATTCACAGATACGGCGTAGAATTTGTACATTTACAGTATTTTCTTTTTTTGGGGGGTGGGGATGCTGGTATTCTTTGTGATAATATGGGGCTGTTAGATGAATATGCAAGTCTGGTTAATATTCTTCATAGTCAGACAGGCAGTACAAACAACGACTTTCAAACTCCCATAATTAGTTATTTTCTATTAAAAAAAATATCTAAAGAATTGATGTAAAAGAAAGAAAACAAAACGACCAAAAAAGAATCCCAATGTAAAACCCTGGGAAAGCTAGTTCTCATTTCTAGTGGTGGATTCTCTCTCGGAGCGGATCACACATTGAGATTGAGTTGGCTCTCACACCCACACCCTGCCAGGGGAAGGTGTTAATGGAACACTCCCTGTCACACGGGCAGGAAGTGAAGAAGGCCATATGGGGCCAGAAGAAGAAGAAAAGAGACCACAGAAAGGAAAAGAGAGAGGAGAGAGAAAGAGAGAGGGGGGAAATAAGAGAGAGAGTGGGAGAGAGGGAGAGAAATATAAAAAGAAACGGGTGTGTGTGTTGAGGGATGGGGGATGGGTGTTAATCATATAGGTGTTGACGATCAAGATGAAGACATCTTGATTCAAACATGCCCTCCTTTGTGCATGTTTGACATGACATGGTGTATTTTATGGAGCCTATGTCTCTTTAAAATAAGCTCTCATGATCACCATTTAATTATTAAAGTCACACTAAAGATAGTTGGTGCTGTGATTGGTGCTGTGAGAGGTGGTCTGGAGCTATGATTGGTTGTCTGGTGCTGTCCACCATACCTTCCCCTTCACACTCTGGATGGGGTCCACCACCACTGCCACAGCTCGCTCTGACAGAGCCTCGAAGCTCTGCTGGGTGTTGATATCCACGCCTGACAGCCAGCAGCCGAAGCCAGGGTGACTGTGGTACCAGCCCACCACCATCTCAGGCCTGGGGGACACAAGGGGGGAGGGAGGGGAGGGAGGGAGGATGAGGGGAAGGGGAACCAGACATGTGAGGGAACGTCAAGCTGACAAGATAATACGGCTCCTGGTTTCTCATTGTTGTTGTTGTTAAAATAGGTTTCATCACCTGCCGGTCTGTTTTAGCATATCCAACATTTTTGCCTGGAATACAGGATCCACAGCTTCAACACTGACACCCTATTGGATAAGAAAAATCCATTCAGAACACAGCTGGGGGGGAGGAGGGGCGGGGGCTTTCACAGAGCTGAAGCTGTTAAATAAGATGAGTTGGAAACCTTTGGACACTTACAGTTCCAGACTGGGGCATAGCGAACACGTCAATGACTCGCACAGTGTAATCATCCACAAACTCCCCGAGCATGAGACCCATCACCTCCATGGGCACGCCAGCACGGCCGTGCTTCAGCATCTGAGCAGGGGCACAAACACAAACAGCAGCTCCTTCAGATCTAACGGAACATCCAGGACTTCAGGGCTCCAAATGGAACCTCAGAGCAGACAGAATTCCACTTAATATTTCCAACGTTCCAGAACTTTCCTCAAAAGTGTGGAATGCCTGATAGTGCCTGAGGAATGACACTTTATATATGTACATACACAATGTAATATTCCTATGTATATACTGTGTGCGTATATATATATATATATATATATATATATATATACACATACATATATATATATATATATATACATACATGTACGTAAAATATACCAAACTTTTACAGCAACAGTATAGTATTTTTTACTATTATGACACTGCTATTAAGCACATGAATTTGTGCCAAATAACACGCCTAAACAGTGTTTATAAACAAAACCAAGTATATGTCAAACTGTATTGAAGTAGCAACTCATTTGTTTCCTCAGTTGTTACTGAAATTAGATTTCATAAATTTAGAATGGAGCTCTTGTTTCTATCCAAAGTATCTGGAGGGTCCTGAGAGAGTCACCTCCTGATCTGCAGCCCAATACTCTAACCACTGAACTCTACTTGTCCCTAACTCGAGTCCAGCCTTTGCTTACCTTTAGCAGAGCCAAAGAGGAGATGTACACCTGCTCAGCCGTGTCCACAGCAGGGGCGTCTGTGGGGGGACCCTGATCACATGGGGGGGGGGGGGGGGGGGGGGGGTCCGTTCATTTGATACCAACAATCATAGGTACAAACGGCTACGACTAAAACTGCCAAAGTATATCTAACCTTTTAAAGATATTTAAAGAATTTTTTTTTAAAAATCAAGTTTTTATTTTTATTAGTTGGAGAACTCTAGACAATTTTTTACATCTCAATCTGAAGGCTAAAATTCTAACAAATCCTAACTGACTGGATAAATAATTATCCTAAACTATCCAGAACATGAACACTGGGATCACGTTTTGAGATGTGATCTTTACCTGACCCAGTCCCGGCATTCCCCCTCCGAGCCTCAGAAGCCGGTCCATTTCTACCAACAAAAAAAGAAAATTGGTACAATTCAAACACAAATTAACACCATTTATTATGACACATCAACCCTGTCTCCACTGATGTCTTGTTAACTAAACTGAGATGAACATGACTGCTTGTCTATTAACTGTTATCCTTCACTTTAGCAAACGACAGCCTAAAACTTACCACTGTGATTTTGCACCACTGTTTGCACTACTATGTATATAACCCCCCCCCCCATTATATATATATATATATATATATATATATATATATTCTTCTCTATACTCTCTCACTTACTATAGTTGTATTCCCCCCATCTATACAGCTACTAGTGCCCACTTTTATCTTATTTGTATTTATATGACATTTATAAATTATCTTTTTATCTACCCTTATTATGTTCCATATATGTTCTATGTTTGCTCTCTCCTAACATAGTAAATTCTGTGTTTATTGATCTTGTATAGAGAATAAAAACAGATTCTCAACCTCATTCTGATTCTCTGACAAGCTAGACTAGCTAAGCTAAGGCATCCAAGAGAGCTTCAGATCACTTGAATCAGTAAAACAAGTCTAAAGACTGTTTTTAAAACCCTCAATAAGATAGAATGTGTCATTCCCGACTAATATATCTGTAATATTGTCTGATTATAATTGTTTTTATTCAGTGAAATAACGTTGACTAGCCACAAGCTAACTAGCCAGATAGCACCTAAGAACATCTAGAAAGTTCAATAAAAACACACTAACCCAGCAAAAATTAAGTCAACATAACGTGTCTCGTATTGCAACGCATGTGGTTAAATAAATAATGTAGGTGTTTAAACTCACCTTTTGTTAAATTTGGCTAAAAATAAAGATAGTTTAGATGAAGAATCAGAAGAGCAACGATGAATCAGCCAGAATACAGACAGTTCTACTTCCGGCGCATGTGTTAGACCTTCCGCTACGTTATTAATAATAATAATAACACATTTTATTTATATTAAGCTTTACGTTCCACACTGTCATCAAATCCTTTTTAGTTTTATTTAAATGAGGAAAAAATTGCATCATATTATAAACAGGCTATATATCATATCGATGTATACTATGTTATTTAGTAAAATATAAAAATATATAGTTCTTAAGTGCATTATTTAAATAATACAGGATATAGGAGGGTGGGGCAGAAGGGATTTATTCATAGACATCATATGAGATGTCTATGGATTTATTTACATTTTCCACATTTTATATGATGTCTATGGATTTATTTAAATTTTCCACATTTTATATGATGTCTATGGATTTATTTTCATTTTCCACACGTGTTAACAGCTGGAGAACATCAAATGTATAGTCCTCATCAGCTTGCTCACAATATGATATGGTCTAATTACATATTCACTTAAGAAACACCCTTTTCTTTGCTACTTTTGACAATGATGACATCACACAGTCTGTGTTCATACCTTCCATCTCAGATGACATTGTCACCTGTACTGTCTATATCTCAGAGCATTTAGACTCTCAAAGCGCCCCCCAGGCATAGAGGTTGGTTCTCTTCCCTCCTCCTCCTTTACATTTGATGTTCTTCCCCACACATCTCACCTCTTAGTTTTTCACCACACCTTTTAATTGGAAAGCGGCATTTTTCTATGCGTCATTTTGCTCCCTTGAGATCCAGCCTACATATTTACAAAGGAAGTTATGTTGATACCAGGTGTATGAATGTACCTTACCTGTACATGCATGCATGCACCCAGAGGGAAAATTATATATATTCCATTGATGAAACTCCTGATTTCTCCCACAGGGAATAAATAAAGCAAACATATTTTTATAGTGATGAGTTATCACATTATGACAACTTCACAGCAGTGACCACTTCGTTGTAGGTGTTCTGTTACGCAATTATCACATTTCACAAACCTATTTTCTTGACGATAGAACAATTAAAGAGCTTAAATTGCAAATTGTCAAGGGAACAACAGTCCCTGTAATCAGGAATCACTAAGAAAACCAACAGTATAGTGTAGTTTTACTTATTACTCTATAATAAGTAGGTAGCCTAGGTTACACAACACATTTAAAAAGAATCCCGTGAAAACACACAATGTGTGATTCATGTATGTGACACCTCCAGGATGATAACCAGAACTGCCCCTCCACACACACACACACACACAAAGACAGACACACACACGAGTCAATCATAGAAGGGGTGGGAACGCTAACCTGTACCACCCTACCTGTCTATCTCCTTACCCCACCCCCACCAGCTGCTCCTCAGGGTCACGTCACATCCAGGGGTGGGTGGGTCCCCCCACACTTAATGTGGTCCATCATCCACACACCATCTGTTTATGGCTCTGCTCGTCCTGTAGAGATGATGATGTTCGTGTAATGAAAGTATATCAGGGTTGTTTGATTTCGTGTGAAAATGCAGAGAGAATTTGTGGATTTAATGAACATGCAGAAAGTGTCAAAGTGTGACAACTACCAAGAGACACTTCATTACAGGAATCCAGGCAGACGTTCAACTTGTTCCCAACACATTATAAATCAGTGGCTGTGATATTTAAATGAGTGAATGTTTGAATAAAGTCTGAACAAGAAATATGTTTAAATCTGCGTTTTGTAAACAATAGACTACTTTAGCTTCCATTTCTTATATTGTTCTGTACAGCACGTTTTTTATTTTTACAAACTTCTACTGTAAAATACAAAATCTGATAGTTACTCATATAACTTTAACCAGTAGATGGAAACATTGTAACATTCATGGTAAACGATCCAGAGGGGTAAATGCTGTGGGCCCACTAGTGGTCTGCTAGGGTACTACAGTTGGGCAGCCAAACCAATGAAAACTCAAGTATGAAAAATTAATACAAAAATATTCTATGAATATACTGTTTCTAATCAAAATTATGAAACGGAGAGATGTCTGTGAAGGCGACCGGCTATCTGTTGATGAAAACATTTGAGAAAACGATTAATGTGAATGTAGGTTTAAAGAGCCATAGCTTATAGGGTTAACAACCTCTTCTGGTTATTAAGGGTCAGTGGCAGGTACACAGGTCACCTGTGACTCTCTAGTCTCTGCAATGTGCGCTTACTGTTGTCTTTGATGGCTCACATGCATTTAGCCATTAAAGCAAGCTGTTTGTCTGGTGTTGTTAAACATGTGTGATAACCAATTAAGTTAGTGGATGTGTTGGGCTGCCAAGTGGACCACACGGTGGGAAGGGTCAGTAATGTCTGTTCTAGTTTTTGTTCGTTTTTACAGGGGTATTTTTGTTGTTGTTGCAGTATTTGGGTTTAAAAGCCTCCATGTGCTTCAGCTGAGGTTTGACGGAAGATATTGACTATTTGAGATCTTTAGTCAGTGGAGAGGATGAAGCTAAACAATGTTTCGTTCATCCTCTGGGTTTGAACCTTTCTGAGCTTTCTTGGTTTCCTCAATCTGGTTTAGTACATTTCATTATCCCCCTGGGGGCCGTGTGCCTTTTTGAGGGGCGTGTAAACCCGGGGTCAAACAGCCCCGAGCCTCCTCTCCCACAGCAGGCTGCTGCACTCTCTGGTCCTCTTATCTGACAACAAGATGAGACTGTGTGTGTCTGTCTGTGTATGTGTGTGTACAACAGGATTGTGTGTGTCTGTGTGTGTGTGTACAACAGGATTGTGTGTGTCTGCGTGTGTGTCTGTGTGTGTGTGTGTACAACAGGAATGTGTGTCTGTGTGTGTACAACAGGACTGTCTGTGTGTACAACAAGACTGTCTGTTTGTGTATAACAGGACTATGTGTGTCTGTGTGTGTATCTGCATGTGTGCAACAGGACTGTGTGTGTGTACAACAGGAGTGTACAACTGAGTCAGTTACTACCATGTACTGTATACAAGATATTGAGTCAGTTACTAGCAACTCATCACAGCAGTCTAGAATGAGAAAAAAAGAAGTGGGTTTCAACCACGTTTGAGGTTGTAACCAGTTACCCTTTGAAGGAAGTGTCCGTATAAGGAACATCAAAGGCTTTCCTAATGACAGTGTTTGTTTTACAGTAAGTGGCTGCATCATTAGTCACTGGGCTAATTCATAGAAGAAGAGGCGCCAAAGATATGAGTAACAACCAGAAGGGAGAACATTGCCCAATCACGTAAGGTCACCAGGTCAGAATAGTGCAGAATTCTTGTTCAGACGCTAATCTAACACTGAATGACTGAATGAATACAAAGCTAGATTAATACAGGTGGTGTCGCTTGTGTAATTTACATGGCGAATAAAACCAGTTCTGATTCTGATCAAAGTGAAAGTAAAAACATGCTTAATTCACAATTACATGAACAATCACACAGCATATAGCTACTGTAGTACATGTAGTATTGTCTAATATATGATCTTATATGATATCATATGTATCTAATATACGGATAGGGATGAACTGCCCTCCACCTTGTGTCATCAGCTGTAGGCAACCCTTCACCCAGTCTGAGTTCAACCTTTCACTCCTCTGGCAACATCAGAAGCGGCTTTGTAACCTGATCTGGCCCTGACTCTATAATCCAGACGGCAGAGGACATTAGAGAGGAGAGGAAACATGAGCCTGGATGGAAGAATCCACACAGAGGGGGGCTTGGCTCCACAGCTCTGCTCCTGCAGGACAGGCTGAGCCACGAAACAAACAGCCCTCGTCTTTGGTGAGTTCAAAACAGATGTTGACAAAGATCGATGTGTGTCAGTTTCGTCTCTTTGTATAGCCCTTCTTTAGAAGGCCCTCGGTGTGAACATGTAGCTTCACAAAATCTGCGAGCTGAGAGATTGTTTTGAAGGCCTAACATGCACAACGGTCCAGAGTACTTTAGTAGGCCTGAGCTGAAATCACATTATTCCATGAAACTGTACAGAAAGCAGGTACCAGCAGTGACGAGGGTCTGAGATCTGCATTGTAGCTATGTGTTTCTGAATGGTGTCTGCTCTGTATCTGTTGCTGTGATTGACTGTCCTCTCTGGAATGCCAGGAATGCTTCTCCCTTTGAGCAGGAATGCTGTGTATGGTACACAGGATATCCACCACTGCAGCCCACCCTGCTCTTACACACACACACACACACACAAACACACACACACAGACAGAGGTGAGTGTCTTGACTTCAGGAAACCTTCCAGATTAACCAGATAAACTGACAAAGCTTTCAGGGAAACGAAACTCCCTCCTTGTACGAGAGTTTTGTTTGTCTGTTGAGCGTCTTCTTTTGATACGGGAGTTTGCTTTGGGAACAAACATGCAGCTGCAGTTCTACATAGAAGTCAGGTGGCTGAGCGGCTAGGGAAATGGGCTGGTAATCAGAATGTTGCCGGTTCGATTCCCGGTTGTGCCACACACAAAAATAGGTTTCCTTGGGCAAGGCACTTCACCCTACTTACCTCAGGGGAATCTATAACTACCGGTACGTCAAAACTACCATGTGTTTATTAATTGTTCAACTGTAAATGCACTGATAATAGAGAAGGCTTGTTGGGACAATATAGCTAAACGAATGGGGGGAGGGGCTAAACCTAAGGAATGCTGCTAGAAAACTCAGATCATATTACAAAAACATCTTGCATCCAGCCAACCTATGTAAGGTTGTTCTGCTTTCTCATGTTAACATTTAGTCATTCAGCAGACGCTCTTATCCAGAGAGACTTACAGCAAGTACAGGGACATCCCCCCCCTGAGGCATGTAGGGTGAAGTGCCTCGCCCAAGGACACAATGTCATGTAGCCAAAGGCGAGAATCGAACACACAACCTTCCGATCGCCTTAAACGCTGAGCCACCAGACTCCCTCATGTATATCTGAGATGCAGTTTGGTACAGATTAAGAACAGTATGTGTTCAATTTCTTAGCTCCTCAATGTAATTTGTCGTTTTTGCAGCAGTTCGTCTCTTCATGACTGTGTTATAAATCTGATCTATATCTGGTATGATGTGAATTCAAACAGAGGGAGATGGGCTGTGTCTAGTTGCACACGTGATCTACCCTCTAGGTTGAAATGTTTTTAATCATAAAACCAATTTAATGTTGCTCCACATTGCAGTACATGTAAAAGCTTCACTCAAGATAAAAAAGATTGAAGCTACGCGGCTTTGAATGTCATCTTCCGGGGGGTCCACTATTCCCCTTTAGATAGAGCGGTAAGGGAATCGGGTTAGTAATCAGAAGTTTTCCGGTTTGATTCCTGGTCGTGCCAGTTGACGTTGTGTCCTTGGGCAAGGCACTTGACCCTACTTATTTCAGGGGAGAATGTCCCTGTACTTGCTGTAAGTCGCTCTGGATAAGAGCATATGATAAATGACTAAATGTTAATGTATTCCAACCTCTGGAACTACATGAAGTGTAACTGAGAACTAGAGAGAAAACTGTCATCCAAATGAGTCGCTCTGGATGTGAGCGTCTGTTAAATAACTCTATGTAAAATGTAATCGTTGACATCGCTTAAGCATCATCGTGGGATCATCCTGATTCTAACTTCCATTTTAGATGGAGTCAAACCTCTGCTTGTTAAAGGAAATGCCGCTCAGGAGGGTTTTCACTTCCACACTAACACATGTTGTTCAGTCTGATCTTTAACCATCTTTATCTGCTGGAAACTCTCCATCCTGCCCTAATGTGTCAGTTCTCACTGCCCCCCTGACCATAGCGCTGGAGATGGGGGGGAGGGATGGGGGGGAGGCATGGGAGGGAGGGACGGGGGAGGGGCTTGGGGGAGGGGTGAAGAATGTTCGGTATGCGCGGACGAGAATAAAAACCGAGTTGAGCGGGGGAAACAGGCAGGTTTTATTTTAAAGGCTGCGAACCTGCTGGTTAACTGAACATTTTATTATTACTAATGTCATAATACGCTCTTATATTGTTCTACTATGGAAAACGCCGGATGTTCCTGCTCGGTTTAGTGGTCGGTATTGTCTCGTGCGGTGTGCGCGTGTCCTCCGGTGTTGGTCTGGTCGGGAGGAGGACCGGAGCGGTCAGCAGGACGTCAGAGATCAATGAACCGAGAGGATTTCAGGGTTGGACACTCGGATCAGTCAGATAAACCCACTAATGTACAGATGTTACAACGACCCAAGAATATCCAGAAGGTTTTTTACCGGATCTTTATTCTGAAAGTGTCAATATGAGGATTTTATCTAAAGCCGTTTTGGGATTTTATTAAACGACCCCGAATGAAGCTTTTTATTAGATTAAGAAACAGTTTCAATCAGTAGGATATAAGAAGAATAATCAGGATGATTTTTGCCAATACTGCCAACCCACTGAAGAGCGCTTATCGAAAGCAGGTAGGCCACAAAGCTGCACTAACCCGATATAACACACTAACCCGAGATAACACACACACTAACCCGGGATAACACACACTATCCCGAGATAACACACACACACTATCCTGGGATAACACACTCACTATCCCGAGATAACACACACTCACTATCCCGGGATAACACACTCACTATCCCGAGATAACACACACACTAACCCGAGATAACACACACACTATCCCGAGACAACACACACCATCCGGCCATGAACCGAATATAAATGTATCTATACGGAATATATCTATGAACCGTGTTTTCGTGACCATTGTGAGTTTTTCTCATCAATTTAAGATGACAGATGTGGGAATTATGTACCTATTCAGGGGGGGATGGAGGGAGGGGGGGAGGGAGAGGGGTGGGGGGTAAGGGGGGGTGAGAGGAGGACACGCGAGAGGGAGAAACGGTCCATTTGGGACAGGAAAGTGTACAGCTTGTTTTGTTGATCATTAAATGAGAACATTTAGAACATACTATTCCCTTACGATCTCAGGTACATATCTATCTTCGTGTGAGCTATAAACCCTTTAATGGGACTTGGGGAAAACGACGACAATTAATTTGCTTTTTAAACCAGTTTCTGTGTATTAGACGAAGAACGGACAGAACAATTTCTCCTGGTTTTAGACAGGACGTTGACTTGTTAGGTTTCTGGTCGACCCATCAGTTCAGTCAAGGCTCGTATCTCTGCCCAATGCTGGTCAATGTTCTGAACACCATGCAGTGCCTTCATGCATCCTTAATGACGCCTTCTCTGGTGTTAATATTAATGCAGGTGGCTTTTTCTCCCCCTGCCTGTCCTGTCAGGTTTGGGTGTGTTAACCAGCAGGGGGTTGTTCTCCAGGCTGGCTCCTCCAGGGCCTCGCCCGGGATCTCACCTGATCCTGGACCCGCTGCTTCAGTGACTTAGAAAGTGGAAAGATGAAACCGTGCAGCTGGTCTGGTAAAAGGCCTTGTGTAATGAGTAACTCAATCATGAGGCTGTGTTCAGTGGAAGAGTTGGTTCATCTGAGGTTCATCTGTGCTGTTGGGCTGGTTCAGATTGAGTGTCGTTGATGTGTTAACATGTAGACCAGGGTGTCGTCCACATTTGGATGGATTACATTTACTAATCATGTGGTATCACAGAGGTTGGAATACATTTAAATTAAACATTAGCAGACACTCTTATCCAGAGTGATTTACAGCAAGTAAATCCCCCCCCGAGGCAAGTAGGGTGAAGGGCCCAAGGACACAACCCCCTGGCTCAACATTCGACAGTTCCCCTTTGCTGTTCTCTTTCTTGTGATATAGTTTGGTTCCTCTCCACCCCGGGGACGTCCCCTCCCTTCGTGCTCGTGAACAGCCTCCGGCCAATCACAGATGACATACGAGCTGTGTCATGACGCAGGGGCCGGCAGGCTGGTTCGGCCAGAGTTATTTTCATGAATGAGTAAGAGGAAGGAAATGTTTTGTAGAGGAGGAACCCGGGTTTGGCTGAGGTTGAGCGTGAGGTTGTTGTGTTCCCTGTGTGACACACTGCTTGTGTTTCGGGGTCGTCCGAGTTAAGGTGCCGCTGAACAGGGCTGTCACAGCAAGCTGCTGATGATGATCGTATGTTTTCCTCATCTGAGAGGATTTTTCTTGAAGTGTTGAGATCCAGAATTTTGTCCAGCTCTTTTTTTTCTTCGTTTGCTGCTATTTATTTAATGCTTGATTGTTGACATAAATAAATTAAGTCTGTGTCTGTCTCTGTGTGTGTCTCTGTGTGTGTGTGTCTCTGTGTGTGTGTGTGTGTGCAGTCCTACCCCATGGCCCCAGGCAGCCCCAGTACAGTGAGCAGCAGTAACAGCAGCACCACAGGATGGGATCAGCTCAGCAAGACCAACCTCTACATCCGGGGTCTGCCCCCTGCTACCACTGACCTGGACCTGGTCAAGCTCTGCCAGCAGTGAGTACACACACACACAGGCACACACACAGGCGCACACGCAAACACACAGGCACACACACACACACAGGCACACACACACATACACGGACGCACACGGACCACCAAGGCACCCCTACACACACACCTAGGCATACAGACGCACACACAGACACGGAAACACACGTAGACACACACACACACACAGAGAACAAAAAGAACTTACTGTGCCTTTTCTACAAATACCAGGTTATTACATCATTAGCCGAGCTCATATCCTTAGAACTGCTGCCTTTTAACAGTTACCAGGACGCTGCCGGATTCACACAGTTAGGAGACAGCTATCAAATGTTATCTCTCTCTCCCATAACCCTCTCTGGTTCAGCGGTTGCCATGTTTAGTTGGTTATCCCCCTTCATGTGGCCCTTCTGGCTCACTAGCATATGGAGGGAGGCATTCAACCATGTTACCAGCGGCAACAGCAGCTGTTTTTGTTTGGTTCGTTTTTTGTTCTCAGCGGGACTCGGGGTAGAAAGCAGAACTGAAAGACTCTTTCTTTTGCAATCCAGCTCAAATGGAGATAGCATGATGCTCATTCTAAAAATACCCTTCCTGCTGAATGTGCTGGTCAGGTGCTGCTTTGAACATGGCCTGAAGCAGACAGGCTAGGTTTGCATTTAAGTTTAAAGCAGCGTGGAAATGATGCACTAATAATGAGGATAATAGTAATGGATACATCCAGCTGCTGTTTCCTTCATCCAGAGCAGCGCACAGAGACAATCTATGATAAGACTGCATCTTCAGTTGTCACTTCCTGTCTCCCCCTCCCCCTTCGTTCTTTAACACTCTGAGGGATCATCACACATGAGGGATAGCATGTAGCTAGCAGTTGCCAGGTGAGCTGTTGTTGTAGCAGACCCTGTGTCTCCTGTGTCCTGGGCTAGCTGTGTGAGTAGCCGTACTGAAGACAAGTGGATGAGCCGCCTTAAAGACCCATGCCAGGTTCAAACACCAGGAAAGTGGATTGGAAATAAAGGAACTCGGGTTATAATTTTTCTCCGATGTCGGTTTTGTATTCACAGGTATGGGAAGATCGTGTCCGCTAAAGCAATCCTCGATAAGACAACGAATAAATGCAAAGGTCAGTGAGTTTGTACCTGGATAGGGTGTCAGGAACATGCTGAGTGGCAGGAAGGTGTTGTGAAGGTCATGTGATGCTGAAGCCTCTTCTCCTGAACGGCAGGTTATGGGTTTGTAGACTTCGAAAGCCCCGCAGCTGCCCTGAAAGCAGTTCATGCCCTTAAAACCAGCGGGATACAAGCCCAGATGGCTAAGGTGAGGAATTAGGACTAGCCTGTCTGTCTACCTGTCTCTCTGCCTGTCTGCCTGCCTGTCTGTCTCTGTCCATCTGTGTCTCATGCGTGTCTCTCTGTGGCTGTCTGGTCCACGTGTGTCTGTCTGGTCAGCATCTGTCTCTGCCTGAGTGAGTTCCTGTTAGCTGGTGACCTGTGTGACAGCATGGTGGTCACATGACCGCCTATCTGCTATGCTAGTGACCTCATGCTGTCTGCTCAAACCAAACTCAACGCCCTCCCTCCCCCCCAAACCAGCTGCCTGTCATACGACCGACTCCCACAATCCCCCTCACCCAACAAAACTGCATATTATAGCTTAGCACTCTGTATTAATTCATTAGAATTCATGCTAATGAACCGAAGCGGTTAAACGCGATGCTGTGGTGATATAACAGAGCCACACCCAGTTAGCAATCTGTGCGCTGCATGCTAACGCTTCACAGTTTGACTAGAGGTCAAATAGCTCATTTTGTTTTCGCTCGATTCCTTAATCAGAGAGAGCGGTTAGCTGCTCTGCTCCGACCTGACGACATTCGGGGAGAATCCTCCTTGGTGAAACGTGTGGATTCCTCCCAGTCAGCAGATTTCTCTCCTGGTTCCTGTCTATCTTCCTGTGTTAAAACGCAGAGCTGGGAGTTCATTGATGAAGGGCTAACCTTCCCCCCAGAAGGACCTAGCATG
This sequence comes from Protosalanx chinensis, assembly GCA_030340685.1. Taxonomy (NCBI): domain Eukaryota; kingdom Metazoa; phylum Chordata; class Actinopteri; order Osmeriformes; family Salangidae; genus Protosalanx; species Protosalanx chinensis. The sequence continues at coordinate 6,485,215 of CM059333.1, forward strand.
CTGTTTCTGTCTCCTGTGTTTCTGCAGAGACCAGCAGACCACAGGAGCGGGAGTCATGTGGCGCAGTCGGAGGGACTAGTAATCAGTAGGGAATCGGGCTAGTAATCGGAAGGTTGCCAGTTCGATTCCCGGTTGTGCCAACATGACGTTGTGTCCTTGGGCAAGACATGGCTGGGAATCGAACCAGCAACCTTATGATTACTAGCCCGATTCTCTAACCGCTCAGCCACCTGACTCCCACCTGACTTTTAATGCCTGTGAATGTATGTGTGATTCTGTTTGTGAGTGTTGGTGTGTGTGAGTGTTAGTGTGTGTGAGTGTTAGTGTGTGTGAGTGTTAGTGTGTGTGAGTATGTGTTTATTTGAACCTGCTTTCTCTCTGTCTCCCTAGCAACAGGAGCAGGACCTCACTAACCTGTACATCTCCAACCTGCCTGTGTGTGTGGATGAGGCTGAGCTGGAGGGCCTCCTGAGGCCCCTGGGGCAGGTGGTCTCCACGCGGGTCCTCAGGGACTTCAGTGGGGCCAGCCGAGGGGTGGGCTTCGCCAGGTGAGCCCAGGTTCCTGAGAGCCACAAAGCTTAAAGCTAGGACAGGTCACAGGCTTTGAGAGGCACCTTGAGAAGGGAGGGAGACAAGGGGGATTTTTAGGATTTATTTCCTGATATTGGTCCATAAATCTCGAGGTTTGACAGGGAAATCTGATATCTGTGTCTCTGAGCTGTGACGAGCATAACCAGTCGTTGGGTTCGGGCTGAATGGAGCGATCTGGTTGGCTGCTCTCCTGTAGTTCTCCTGGTAGTAGGACAGAGATCACAACACGGGCATCGGTCTCTCCTGTTTGTGTGAACTAAGTTTCCTTCGTCTCTATCCCAGGATGGAATCCACTGACAAGTGTAACGCTGTCATCTCTCACTTCAACGGGAAGTTCATCAAGACAGCACCAGGAACTCTGGGTAATTATCTAGACAGACACGTTGGTCCTTTACTTTGTAGGAATGACGTCATTATAATGATCCAAAAAATCATTCATAATGGACGTGATGATGACGATGATGTTGATGATGAAGAAGGAGGTGATGATGATGGTGATGATGATGATAATGATGAAGATGATGAAGGTGATGATGATGACGATAATGCTGATGGAGGTGATGATGGTGTTAATAATGATGGTGAGGATGATGATGATGATGATGAAGGTGATGATGGTGTTCCTCCTCCACAGCACCCTCTGAGCCTCTGCTGGTGAAGTTTGCAGACGGTCAGAGGAAGAGGAGCAGCCACAGCCCCTTCCTCCCCAGCGGGCGCACCTGGACCAGGGAGGGCGACCTGCGGCTGGTGAGGAGCTGTCTCACCCCCCCTCACACCCCCCCCTCACACCTCTCCACCCCCTTTACCTGGCTTTGAATCAAAACATCGGATACATCAACACATTATTCAGAGGGTTTGTGGTGTTGAAGCGTGGCGACGTGACAGTAATCTAGAATTAACTTTGAATTAAGAAGATTAGAGGAGTACTGTACACTTGAGTGTGTGTGTGTGCTGGTGGGTATTGGTGGAATGGTGCTGAATGTGATTAACATGGTTTGTGTGTTTCCTGCAGGGTGGAGTGACTCTCACCTATGACCCTTCAGCTGTCATGCAGAACGGGTGAGTACCAGGACCGGGGGGAGGGGGGGGCTTTCAAGATCTAATCTGAATGGGAAAATTAACTAACTTTAACCCAATCTCAGGTTACAGGGCTTTTTTTTTAATTACAGATAATTTGTCTTTCTGAACCTGTTAAAATTGTCCTGATTTGAAAAGCTTTCAACTGAAGAGCTTGGATGTGTTTTCCAGACCAGAGGTTTTAACATATCTGGTTAATTTCCTTCTCCCAGGTTTTATCCATCACCCTACGCCCTGACCAATAGGATGATCGCTCAGACCACCATGTCTCCTTACATGTCTCCAGTCTCATCCTATCAGGTAACGGCGAGCTTCTTCTGAACCTTCTAGAACCTTCCGTGACCACGTGGAACCAGACTCTGTGTTCTGTTAATGTGCTTAGCTGAGCAGACAGTGTTCATCTGTCACAGGGGTTTTAACTGTGGTCCCTCTCTTTGTCCCTGCTCTCCCTCCTCTTCCTCTGGCTCCTCCCCTTTTTTATTTACCAACCCTTTTTTACTTTCTCTCTTTTCTCATGTGTCTGTTTCCCCCCATTCCCTTCCCTTCCCATCTATCTCTCTCTCACCCTCTCTCTTTCCCTCTCTCTCTCTCTCTCTCTCTCTCTCTCTCTCTCCTTCTCTCCTGTACCAGGTTCAGAATCATTCTTGGATGCAGCACCAGCCTTACATAATGCAGCACCCGGTAAGAGAACCGTTCTGTCCCGCCTGTGTCTCCCCTGTGTTTGGTGAGAAGGCTGAACGTTCCGGCAGTCAAAACACAGCAGCCGGTAGAAAAACAACAGCGTGTTACTTTAATCAGATCTTGGTTGCTGACTTGGCTGAACAACCTTAACCCAGTGTGGGAAGAGAGCAGAAGCGAGTGCAGATTCATTTCCAGGAATCCTCGTTTTCCACGGGGTGAAAATTGATCTGATGTTTATTTAGGGATGGTTTTTATACTGAGATGTTTTTCCTACTGTCTCATCTTTGTGGTGGAGCGGTTGTCAAAGGACAAAACAAGGAGATTCTCCTCTTCTCCTATCGCCTTTCCTCCTCTCCCCCTCCTCCTCCTCTCCCCCCTCCTCCTCCTCTCCCCCCTCTTCCCCCTCTAATCTCCTCCTTCTCCTATGTGACTAGAGTTCCACCTGAGTCAGTATTCTGTGGTTTAGTCTCCTGCTCTGTCTGGCCTTCAGCTCCTTCCTGGTAGCCAACAGGAAATGCCAGGAGCAGACTCTGTCTCATGACTGAGTCTGCTAGCATCTCCTGCTAACAGATGGTTTGCAGTAGAACAAGTGTCTATGTTGTATCCTCAGAACCCCCTCCCCCACCTCCCCCCTCCTCCCCTGCCTCCCTTTTTTCTTCATACTTGGACATGGTACTTTCCTTTAAAGGCTTTGGCTTTATAGGGAAAACCTCCTATTAAGCTTGGCTCGTATAAACGAGGAAAAAAAATGGGAAAAAAGAAACGGTTCAAACATATTCTAAAACTAACCACACCCCTATTTCACATTCCTCTGTGCAAATCTTAATGAAATATTTTGGAGGTATAAATCCACAGTTGAGTCCGACTCAGAAAATAGGTCATCATTAAAAGGAACATTTGCAAAGGCGTCTATTAGCGTTCGTTTTTTGCCTGCTTGTCTCTAAAATAACTTCCTCTTTCTCCTTCCCTCTATACTTCTCCTTTCTACCTCTCTCTCTCTTTCTACCTCTCTCCCTCTCTCTTTCTTCCTCTCTCCCTCCCTCTTCCTCTCTCTCCCTCCCCCTCTCCCTCCCTCTCTTCCTCTCTCTCCACCCCTCCTTCTCCTTATCGCTCTCTTCCTCTCTCCCCCTCCCCCTCTCCCTCCCTCTCTTCCTCTCTCAGACAGCAGTGATGTCTCCCTCTGTTGACCATCCCATGTCCATGCAGCCAGCAGCCATGATGACACAGCAGATGGGGCATCTCTCATTGGGTGGAAACGGGGCGGTGAGGAGCATTCTGGGAAATACATGGCGCTCTATATATAAATCAAATGAAATAATACACTTGACAAAAGATTGTAAACAAAGATAAAGGGAATGTACTTGAAAACAGGAAGCTGGCATATTGCTTTGTTTTTTCTTCATACCTCATATAGTCTTATGAACCATTACAATATTCAGATGATAGGCATTGAATAAATAAACGTCTAATTCTCTCTCTCTCTTCTTATGCTTCAGTACATTTCTGCTAACGCTGTTCATGGTGGATACGTCCCCCACTACCAGCACATACAGACTGTAAGGAAACACTTCCTGTCTCTCCTCAAGACTCTGTCAGACTTGTGGCCTTTAATCCAACTGCAGTAACCACTGTTAACACTGGCCAAAACAATAATGTGCACAATGTTCTGTATTATGTCATGACAACATTCAGCTTTTCCCTCCACAGGACAGCGCATCGCAACAGCAAGTGGACTCATCCAATAACTCATCTCCCTACAGCCAACAAAGCAAGTAAAAGCAAGGTACGAATTAAGTTCAATATGAATGAATCAGCATTACAACATTCAGTAGGCTGAAGTCTTTAAGTGGCCCCCCCACTGCTGTAGCCTGATGATGTCATGATGGTTGTGTGTGTGTGGTGTTAATCTTGTCGGTGTGTCGATCGTGGCAGATGACCTTGATGCAGTGCTGAAGGTTGTACGACCACGAACGGTTTCAGACTCCTCTGATTGGACCAGACCCAGGAAGTCTTCGGACAGCTTCAACCAAACATCTGTGTGTGCTGGAATTATGGTAGAACGTCTAAGATGGAGACTAACAAATGTGTAAATTGACAACAACAAAAAAGAAAAAAAAGGTTATTATTCCCATTAAAAAAAAAACAGAGAGACAGGAATATTATTTTTTATTTTGATAACAAAAAAAAACGTTAAAAAAAAACTTTCTTTTGTACCTGGGATACTCAAGTGGTTGTGGTGCACCCACAGTGTGATGTGATGTAATGCATGATCCTGCCTCTCCTCTCCAAGCCTTCAGTGATTTTATAGGTAGTTTATTAGTGAGATATATGAAAACATTTTGCTTGCAAAGCGTGTTTAGTAGGTCAGGTGTTACTGGTTTCAATATGGTCTTTCAGGTGTCCTTTGAAGTAGGCCTGCAGGCTGTAGTGAGGATTAAATATGTGATAAATGCTGACATTTTTCCAAATGGATGATAGGTTGGAAAATGTGCCTTCTTTTGTGTCACATTAACCATTCAGCAACTCACAAAGTAGGTCTACCTAGGGTTGGAATATTTCGTATTAGTCCAAATTAATTTACTTTAATTTTTTTGGCACAATCAAGGATAAAGGCAACCCAGTCACTTCTACACACAACTAATAGGGCCACAAGACAATTTGATATCCAAACACATCCATACATGTAAACTTGAAATGAATGAGATTGAGATTACACCGTGGCAATATCTTTATCTTTTTTTTTAAATATATGTATAGCCTATCTTTTTGAGAGGTAATGTTAAACTAAAAGCTTTAGTCACACATGAAATTATAATTCGTTACAAAAAAAACACTGAGTCTTTCAAAAGACGTTGCTCTGGCGGTCAGTTTGGCCGGAAATCTACCTCAGTTTGATCTCGGCGGGAAGTCCAGGGTTCGCAGGTCAAGCCCGCGTGGTCTGAGCGGAGCACGAGCTCAGCAGCTGGCCAATTACGAAACATCTTTACTCACTTCAATTTCTTCCTTTTGTCCTTTTTAAAAACAAAGCGCTTCACCTTCTCGTTCTCTCTCTTCACCGTTTTTAGTATCTTTATTTTTTTTTACAAGAGAGGAGTGTAAAATTGTTTTCTGATGATCCGTCGAAGTAAAAAAAGAAAAGAAGAAAAAAGATGATTTAAAAAAGCGAACTGATTCCAGCTGTAGTTGCCGAGTCACGTGCAATAAATAAGGAATGCAAACGGCAAAATGACAGGATTTAAGTGGGATAAAAAACCATTATAAAACCATTATAAAGGTTTTCTTATCTTATTATATTCGCTTTTTATTGGTATAACATTGCTTGGGACCCAACAATGGAAGTTTGGATTGCTCTGACTGCGTAAATGCAGTTTATAAGCTAGCTGTCTCCAAGTGCCATTCTGTGTTAGATGCTGGTAGTAGCCATGACAACGCAAAAAGCTTTTTTTCTCTTTCGATAGGCTGGGTGAAAAAAATGAAACAAATAAAATACAGAAATAGAAAAATTAGAAAATCAAGAGTCGTTTTTCTATTGTGTGTTTTGTATGTCAGGAACATTTTGCTGGCGATAAAACCAGTGTAAAAAAAACAACAAAAAACATTTGTATTTTTTTGTTTCAGTAACGATTTGTTACAATCCTTGTTTTCCATGTCACTCAGATCTACCAGTCTTCTTGTGATTTCCTTCATTAAAAGCCTCAAAATAAAAGTTTTCCATTACAACACTCTTTGGGGTTATGATTTCATTGTTGTACTGCTTACATTAAAACAACAGAGGGGGCTGTCTAGTTACTGTAAAATACCATCAATAACAACTCTTATTAATAAAAAACATTTACTATTCACTTTGTAGGTCAGCCGTCCAAAAACGAGTTATTCAATGTTTTTTCAATCTGCACCACCAAAAGTAACCAGAATTATTTTCAGACACTTATTTCCACCAGGGGATCATGCAGTAATATATCCTTTGTAGTGTCAATCCTAAGGGATGGTCCTTCTAAGCCAGTAGCTTAAGTACGGCTGACACGAGAGACTTGGAGGCACCAAGCCTCGATCTCCAACCGGTATCAGGGATCAGGAAGACCCTGGGTGCAAATTGACCCCCCGCTACCCTCCACTCCACCCCCAGCAGACAGTAATGCCAGTCAAACTACCAGAGATATCAACTTCCTTAAACATGAAGAGAAACCAAGGCTGCACTATGCCGCTTCTCTCTTTAATTCACCACAGCTGAACACATGGCTGTAACCCGGGTCAAGGTCAGTTTGGGGGTGTAGATATAGAGAAGGGTTCATTTGGGATCTAAATCTAAAAACCTGTGGTATCAAGTCATTTAAATATATATATCCTACAGTGTATATATATATATTAAATTGTCATTTGTGTTGTAGACTCACCTGCTAATGATTGTGTCGGTTTCTGTACATTGGCCATAACTCTTTTATCTCTCACATACACACACTCACTTTCTTACACACTCACACACTTACTCTCACTAACACACACACTTACTCTCTCTCTCACACACACACACACACAGTCTTAAAGACATGAATGCAAACAAATAGTCACACATTCCAGTCATACCATTACAGGGAAGGCAGGCAGAGTAATAATGTGTCTTCTTTCTTCAGCAAACTCCTCTTCCTCTGGAGACAATTAACTCAACCATGCTTGAGTAAACACACACACACACACACTGTCAGCAGAAACAACCTGCACATCCACACACTTCCCCATCCACACACACACATAGACACACACACATAGACACACACAGTTCCAGAGCAACACTCAGCCTGTCAGTCCTGCTCTGTCCCTCTCTGTCTAATGAAGGCGGCTGTTATTTAGCCCAGCAGTTGTTACCGTCATTCATAAGACTCCCTGCCCCCTACACACACACACACACACACACACACAGGCAAGCTTAAACGTGTCCCCCCCCCCCCACACACAGCAGCCAGCCAGTGGGCATGAGCAGTAGAGGCTGGTGTCATGCTTCATAAAGAGCTCCGTCCCTGCAGGGTGACAGCTCGGCCAGCCTGGACACCTCCGCCAGAGAGGACGTGTCTTCAGCCGCCGGTTCGGCCGCTCTTTTTCTACCCGGCAACAGGGACTCGTCTCCACGGGGACAGCATGGTAGCAGAGGAGACCCCTACAGGTGAGTCCTCTTCCTACACCACACCCCTCGTCCCCCCTCCCCTCAGCCCCTCTCACAGCCGCCCACCAGTGAGGAGCACACACACACACTGTGAACCTGTCTCACCTGGGACTGAACTATTGATCTGATTGGATGCCTGGTCGTGTTCAGGGTTGTTGTGTTTTGAGGATCTCTGCTTTCGTCATCCTGTCATGTGACCTCAAGGCTCTGTCAGGGTTAGCTACTGTCTCATCTACTGTCTGTGGCGTGTGCACAGCCGTGACCTGATACACGTATGAAGCCGTGACCTGACACACGTATGAAGCCGTGACCTGACACACATATGAAGCCGTGACCTGACACGTGTGAAAGGAGTGGTGGGAACAGAAATAAGGGAAGGAGTACAGCTCTGTCTCCGAGGTAACGGCTCCCCTGAATGACTGACGAGGAGAGAGAGGGGGGAGAGAGGGGGGAGGAGACAGGGGAGAAGGGTGGAGACGGGGGGGAGAGAGAGGGGGGAGGAGATGGGGGAGGTAGGGGGGGAAGGAGAAGGGAGAGAGGACGAGATGGGAGATAAGATAACACCAGTCAAGATAAGTAGGGAGGAGTGAGAAAGAAATATATTGGGGGAGAAAATCATAGAGAAGAAGGCGATGGAAGAGACTAGGGGAGGGAGGGAGGGAGGGAGAGAGAGAGAGAGGGAGGGAGAGGGAGCAGAGGGCAGAGTAACAGATGGGGCTTACAGAGAGAGAGGGTGTGGTGTTGTATTAGACACCGCTAGCGCTGGACTAGAGGAGAAATCTACTGCAGCTGTCAGTAGATCACCACCTACGCATGCATTCTACACACACACCCCCTACACACACACACACGTAACAATGATTCCACACACACTCCCCTACACCCACACACGTAACAACAATTCCACACACACTCCCCTACACACACATGTAACAATGATTCCACACACACAGCCCTACACACACACACACATAACAATGATTCCACACACACACTCCCCTACACACACACACACACACATGTAACAATGATTTCACACACTCCTCTTAACACGCGTAACAATGATTCCACACACCCCCAATGCTACACTTAAACACACCATTATGATTCCTCTCACTCAACTAAGGTCCATAGGTAATATGCATAGATGAACACACACTCACGCAGAGAAACACAAACACTTTGTTAGACAACTTGTTCAAAGTGTACTTCCCGTCCACTTGTTAATCATCAAACTGAAATCATCCCAGGAAATATGACAAGGGCCTTTTCTTTTGTGAACTGTCAAATATTAACAGTAGTGGGTGTGTGTGGGTGCTTCCTGTAGTCATATTTACTCATGGTGGGGTCAGTCTGAACACAGGGAACTCACATCGCTTTGACCCACATTAAAAACACTTCCCTCCTATAGAACAGGAACATTTCATTCTTAAACTAAATATCCAGGTTACTTTGACATGATATGGCAGGCTTTTTGTGGACTGATGATAAGACAGTGACTTAGTTTCTCATCATAGTAATCATGCAGCGCGCTCTGCCACGTGCCTACGGCACAAAATAATGTTTTTATTATAATAATACGTTTTATTTCTCTTGCAGAGTTTACTAACTGTTACAAACTTCTTTATCGAGAACAGGGTGAAATGTTCTGACTTATAGTCCCAAGGACAGAGCAGGAGTTCACTACACAGCAGGAGACAGTTCATGAACCACAATCAGAAAATGAACATTCATTTGGGATTAGAAATCTAAATGATTTATTTTTGATACATTTGGTTGTAAGTATATCGGCAGGTTACGTGGATTGATTGTTTATAAAACTATTTGAAATTGTATTTTAATGCGACTTCTTTAGTAGTGTCAGGGATTCATCGACTAAAATGTTTCCGAAAATACTGCCTACTTTACACCGTCAAATAAATAAATAAACTTCATACAATCCCCTGAATGAGTGCAGTAAGGTGAGCTGCAGTGCTCCTCCTGGTCTCACCTGTAGGAGGTGCAGAGAGGGAGGGGAGCAGAGAGGAGGCCAGGTGAGATCAGACTGGAGCTCCTCCACCCACAGGTGATCACTGTCTACCGGCCAGAGAGCCCGAAAATGCGCCATCAAACTTAACTGTGTTTAATATTCATTAAGAAATTGTCCTTTTTTGGTACAAAGTAAACAAATGTTTTGAATTCTCACATTGCAGCAGTAACCGTGAGGACTAATGGGGCCAGTACTACTCAGTTTATTTCTTCAGTATTGGCTCAACAGCGTGGAAGGTGAGTACTGTAATCCTGCTGTGCACACTTTCACTCCAATAAAATACTTAGCTGTTGAAGGTCACACTTAATCACTTCTTCTGCATATTGCCTGCCAGTTTTCCTCTTTCATGTTAACATGTATTTCTCAGTGGCATTTCATCTGATACATATATTGTCTACCAAGAAACATTAGTAAATCATTACTGTAAATAGCCTACTTACCCCAATAAATCCCACTGGGTTAACAATGTGATTTACATTTCTGTGGTAACACAAATAAGTCGGATATGATCGTGGTGAAGCTCTGCAGTCAGATCACAGAGATGATCTGAGATAGTCTCTCGTCTCCTGGGTGCCGGCTGCTAAAACCTACCGGGGGCGAGCCCAGTGCTATGAGACGGTTAACCCATGCAGTGAGACAGCTAACCTATGCATTGAGACAGTTAACCTACGCAGTGAGACAGTTAAACCATTCAGTGAGACAGTTAACCTACGCAGTGAGACAGCTCAACCACACTGTGACGACTTCTGTGTTTCTCCCGGCAGGAGCATGTTCTCTGGGCAGCGTGGTGACCTGTGATGCCTGTCTCCAGGTGGGGCCCCTGTGTGCCTGGTGCTCCCAGGAGGTAAGCTCTCCACGGCAGGGCAGCAGACAGCAGGGGGGCGGGGCAGCTCAGGGATGGGTGTACGTTACGAACCACAGACCCTACAGCCATGTTGATCCAGTCATCACTGCGTCAGCGTACCGGGTCAAAACGATTGACGATTGTTGTCGTTATCGTCTTGTGAAAACCTCTCAGAATTTCACTGAGTTGTTCCTGGTCAGCGAGCGCTGTGACACCCCGGACGTCCTCCTCCAGAGGGGCTGCTTACCGGACCACCTGGAGTTTCCGGTAAACCGAGCCGAGGTTCTCCAAGAGATTCCACTGGGAAGATCCGGAGAGAGCGGAGACAGCAACCACACCCACATCTCCCCTCAGAGGATGGTCCTGAAGCTCAGACCTGGTAATCCTCATCAGGATCAGACAGGGAGTCCGGTGGCTGAGTGGTTAAGGTGTCAGGCTAGTGAGCAAAAGGGTGTGAGTTTCATTCCCGGCTAAGCCAACATCACGTTGTGTCCTTGGACAAGGTACTTCACCCTACTTGCCTCAGGGGGGAATGTCTCTGTGTTTGTAAGCGTTATTTAATGTGAGGTGGCAGAGAGACATAAAGGAATGCAGAGAGAGAAAGAGAGAGAGTGGGGAAGTCTTAAGCTCATGTGTTTTTCAGGTCTGTTTGAGTCAGGCGTTAACTTGGATCATTTTGGACAGGCAGCGAGCTGAGCTTCCAGGTGAAGGTCCGTCAGACTGAGGACTACCCTGTGGACATCTACTACCTGATGGACCTCTCAGCCTCCATGATCGACGACCTGGAGACCATCAAGGACCTGGGCTCATCGCTGTCCCGGGAGATGGCCAAGCTCACCAGCAAGTTCCGTCTGGGATTTGGCTCGTTTGTGGAGAAACCGGTCCTGCCGTTCATCAAGATCACCCCAGAGGAGCTGGCGAACCCCTGCTGGTAGGAGGAGTCACTGCTGTTAGGGTAGGGGGGGGGGGGGGGGGGGGGGGGGGGGGGGGGGGGGGGGAGAGGGGAGTCAGGTGCCCGGAGGGGGTTAGGACGTTGAGTTAGCGATCGGAAAGGTTGTGAGTTTGATACCCCTGACAAAGGGACACTTGACTTTGTGTCCCTGGGCAAGACACTTCACCCTATTTGCCTCAGGGCGGAATGTCCCTGTACTTGCTGTTGTAAGTAATAAACTTTGTTGACATGGCGCCTACTACTCCCTCCTGAACCACCTGCCCTCATGTCAGCTCTCACATCTTGGGAGAACATTTCACACAACAGACAAACAGACAAACCGGTTACTGACAACAGACACTACAGCAGAGTTCTCATTCAGCATTCAGCAGGATTTGATCATGAAAAGAGAGAGAGAGAGAGGGATTTGAACCTGCACATTTCTTGATTCATTATCAACAGCTGAGCTATATCTGTCCCCTATAGATCTGATCTTCCTGTTTTCAGCCAATCACACCAGGGAAATGTGTTAATTTGCAGTGTTAAACTCATTTTAAAGTGATACACGCACACATAATATACCATTATTATACACCATTATATTCACCTGCATAATAAACCACCATATGGTAACAGGCCACCTGTGTGACATTGCTTTGGATTAAAAGCCACCTGCTGCAGGTAAACATGCTCATTAGTGTCACATGATACTGAAGCTCATCCTCCTCTGCTGTTTTCCAGGAGCGTGGATGAAAGCTGTTTACCAACATTCGGATACAAACATGTGTTGCCCTTGACCAGCAGCACAGAAAAGTTCAACCAGATCATCACGAAGCAGCGAGTCTCCGCCAACATCGACGTGCCTGAGTGTGGCTTCGACGCCATCATGCAGGCAGCTGTGTGTGGGGTAAGCTGTCGTTTCCATGGGGACACATCTGTTCGAATGTTTCCTTCGATTTGTTTAGAAAAAACACTTTTATCCAAAGAGATCGTGTTGAAGTTGTAGGTCCCTCTCTCTCTCTCTTACTCTCCCTCCCCCCCTCTCTCTCTCTCTCTCTCTCTCTGTCTATCTCACCCTCTCCCTCTCCCCCCCACTCTCTCTCTCACTCTCTCTCCTTCTCCCCCTCTCCCCCCCCCCCCTCTCTCTCTCTCTCTCTGAGCAGGACAGGATTGGCTGGAGGAATGACTCCATGCGCTTGTTGGTGTTTGCCAGCGATGCAGACTCTCACATCGGGATGGACAGCAGGATGGCCGGGATCGTGATACCGAACGATGGGGCGTGTCACCTGGACGGCAACAATGAGTACGCCATGTCTGAGTCCCTGGTGAGGAGGGCCTGGGGGGGTCAGCCGCCTGGGGGGAGCAGCCTCTATCTGGGGGGGGGGACAGCCTCTATCTGGGGGCTTCATGGAGGTTGGGGTTGATGTTTATCTTGGTTAAGGTGCAGGGCGTCCTGTGAAGCCTTCTGTGAACATGCTTGTTGTTATATATTTCTATTTAACCTTTATTCAAACAGGTTAGTCGATTGAAAACATTATTCTCAGGCAAACCTGCAAGACCAACATCCAGGGTGTTATATAAGTGTTCCACATGTTATATCCGTGTTGTTGCTGTGTTGTTTGTTGCAGGAATACCCCACCTTGGGCCAGCTGATTGACAAGCTCGTAGAGAACAACATTCTCCTCATCTTTGCCGTGACTGAAAAGCAGAAACATAACTACGAGGTGTGCTCACTTCTCTCCTGGATCATGTGACAAGAGGGGGGAAAGAGCTTTCTGCGGGCGCTGGATGGTTCCTCACAGTGTGTGTGTGTGTCAGTGTGTGTGCGTGTCAGTGTTTGTGTCTCAGGGCATCAGTGATGTGCGAGTGAGTGAGTGAGTGTGTTTGATTCAGTCAGCGCTCCTGTGTGACGAGTCAGAACAGGTCTGCTCGTTTGTTCCTCTCGTCCTCCGGGGGGGGGGGGGGGGGGGGGGGAGAGGGGGAGACAGGTTCGCTGGCGTTACAGTTCCTTCTCTGATACTAGATTGTTTTCTTCCCCCCCCCCCCTCCCCCACAGAACTATGCGAACCTCATACCAGGCGCCACAGTCGGAATACTGGAATCTGATTCTGGCAACATTCTGGAACTTATTGTGACAGCATATAAAGTAAGGATAATGCCCATGTCTCTCTCTCTCTCTCTCTCTCTGTTTCTCTCTCTCTCTCTCTCTCTCTCTGTCTAGTGTCAGTATGTTGTCAGCAGGCCTGCACACGCCCTGGCTGATTGAACCCCCTCTAGCTTGTTCTTCAGAGCCTCCCTCACCTTCTCTCCAGCCTCCCTCCCTCACCTTCTCTCCAGCCTCCCTCCCTCCCCTTCTCTCCAGCCTCCCTCCCTCCTCTTCTCTCCAGCCTTTTCTTGGTTTGAGGTTTGAGGAAGATATCTTGAGCTTTCTGATTAGCCCAGTCTTAGTCTCAGTCAAAGTGTGATTTAACGCCGTGCTGTGACACCACTATATTGTGGTCACCTGTGACCTCAGACCACACGGGCCTCTGGGTGAGGACAGCCTCCTCCCAGCCTCCTCCCTGCCCCAGCCCCCTGCCCCCCAGCTCAGGTGTGTCCTGACACTGTGTTCTCCTCACCTGGAGCTGCCTTGGTTCTGACTCATGCAGACAGCTGCAGGTCTGGTGTGGAGCTGACTGGCAGGGGGGCGGGGGGTTTAGATCTGATCTGTCCTGGGATCACTTCCAGAGGAGAGCTTCTCCTTGACGTCTCACCATCGCGTGTCTCCTCTGCTTCCTCCAGGAGCTTCGCTCTGAGATCGAGCTGGAGCTTCTGGGAGACACGGAGGATCTTCAGATCAGCTTCTCCTCCTCCTGTCCTGATGGAGACGTCCACCCTGGCCTCAAACGCTGCTCCAACGTCAAGGCCGGGGACACGGTTAGTTTCTGTTCTAGGATATCTCAGAAAAGTGCCTTGCCCAAGGACACAACGTCACGTTGGCATGGCCAAGAATCAAACCGGCAACCTTCTGATTAGCAGCCCGTTTCCCTAACCGCTCGGCCCCCTGACTCCCTGTTCCAGGTGTCTTTCAACGTGACCGTGGAGCTTCCTGTCTGCCTCTCCAGCCCGCGTCGCTTCTTCCTGAAGCCGGTGGGGTTTCAGGACTCCCTGGAGGTCACCCTGGAGGCACTGTGCTCCTGCTCCTGCCAGGACACCTCGGCCCCCAACAGCAGCGTGTGCTCCGAGGGCCAGGGGATGCTGGAGTGCGGGGTGTGCGTGTGTCATCCGGGCTACGTGGGCTCCAGGTGCGAGTGTGAGGAGAGGGGAGCCCACAGCAGCGACTGCAGGGCGGAGGGGCAGCTGGAGGCGTGCGGGGGACAAGGGGAGTGCTCCTGCGGGAGGTGTGTGTGCGAGCCGTCCAGTTTTGGACGTGTGTACGGGCCGTACTGCGAGTGTGACGACTTCTCCTGCGTGCGTTTCCGTGGGGAACTCTGTGGAGGTGAGGCAGGCACACCACTGGAGGGATGTTAACACTGTTACCTCCAGGACTGTCTGATTCTGAGTGTGTGTGTGTGTGTGTGTCTGTGTGTGTGTGTGTCTGTGTCTGTGTGTGCAGGCCATGGGGCCTGTGACTGTGGAGAGTGTGTGTGTGAGAGTGGATGGACAGGGGAGTACTGTAACTGCAGCACCAGTACGGACAGGTGTGTGTCGGAGGACGGAGCTCTGTGTGGTGGCAGGGGGAGGTGTGTGTGCGGCAGGTGTGTGTGTTCCATACCTGGAGCCTCCGGGGACACCTGTGAGAAGTGTCCCACCTGCGGAGACACCTGCAGCTCGGCCAGGTGAGGTCACACCTGGTCCAGTCAGGACACTCACACCATCAAGGTTTTTATGCTCTTTGGAGAGACAAAGAGAGAGAGAAAGAGAGAGAAAGAAAGAGAAATACATGCAGCAAAGGCCGAGACTGGATTCAAACCCTGATTCCTGGGGTCAGCAGGTCTTCTTACCGATGGAAGAGATTGTTCCTCCTCTCTGACCATGTTAGTCGCTTGTTTCAGAGCTCCAGGATATCAGTTTCTGCCTCTCTTATTCCCGCCTCTCCTGCTCTCTCCAGGAGGCATCAAAGGACTGCTAATACCCCCAAACACTGGGGCAGGGAAGCTCCTTTCTTCATTGTGAAAGAGCTGTCAGACATAGTTTATCTGACACCAGTGTTTTGTGGCAGACTGGAAGGAGACTGGAGAGAAAGAGAGAGAGATACATAGAGGAAGACAGAGAGAGAGGGGAGTGAGAAAGAGAGAGAGAGGGAGAGAGAGAAAGAAGGGGAAAGAGAGACAGAGAGAGAGAGAGAGAGAGAGACAGAGACAGAACAGCCTTTGGGACTGTTACTCTCCTCTATTCTCCACATGTGAATAGAAATTCCTGGACCCTAGGGACAAGCTCTCAGATAAGTGTGTGTGCCTGTGTGTGTGTTTGTGTGTGTGTCCTCAGGACCTGTGTGGAGTGCCACATACAGTCAGATAAATCCCCTGATTCCTGTTTCCACAAATGCAGCATGTCTAACATCTCCGTCAACGAGACCACAGGTAAATAAAAACCTTCTCCTCCAACAGACGCTAGAACAGAACATCAGGGGGCTTGAACAAACACACAACTTCTAGAACAGCGACAGCACAACACACATTACTACTCTCTGCAACTAATGGAGTTTGTTTCCAAATCCTGGACACCCACATCCATTGTTCCTTTAGTAGGGGGCTAAACAGACTAGCACACTAGGTTCCCCCATGAGTCAGAACACTGGAAGGAGGCTAAACAGACTAGCACGCTAAATTCTCCCATGGGTCTGAACGCTGGGAAGAGGCTAAACAGACTAGCATGCTAAGTTCCCCCAGGGGTCAGGAGGCTGTAGGTCTACCCTCATGCTTCGACTCAAATGTCCCTCCTTGGCCTTTTCCCTCCCACACAGAACATTATCTGGGTCTATGTTCCTGACACCGGACAATAGAAAACAGATTATTTACCTTGTCGGACAGACAGGGCTTTTGTAGTAGCACTGAATGGAGAAGGATCTGAGGAGGTTCTTGAAGGCAGAGTTAGTTAGAACACGGTTCTTCTCGGTGTCACCAGAGAGGCATATCTGATCATCAAGACAGATCATCCACATCTCTGATAAGGAGGTTCAACAATGGTGGTAGGGGCCCCACACTGGCACACACACACACACACACACACACACACTTATACACACACATAGATATACAGGCGCACTCTCTTATACACATAGATACACACACACTAATATGTATTACCTTTGATATTGAAATAACGCTGGCAGCCGGAACGAAAAACGACAAGCATATCGTCTTTCAAGCGACTAGAATCCCCAGAGGAAAGCTGATCTGTGGTGTGTCCATGTCTCAGGGCATGATGGGAGTCAGGCCATGCTGTGCACCCTGCAGAGCGACACAGACTGTCTGATCTCCTTCAGCGCTGTGCTTGGAGATGCTGGGACCACAGTGTTTAACCTGCAGGTTCACGGTGCGTATACAGAATCCACTTTGAAGCAAATATTTGTGCCTTTTAGCCAAGGATGTGTTGTGCAAATCGTATCTACCACATCTTCCCCACTCCCCACCTCCTTCCCCCTGCTCCCCACCTCCCTCCCCCTACTCCCCACCTCCCTCCCCCTACTCCCCACCTCACTCCCCCACTCCCCACCTCCCTCCTCTACTCCCCACCTCCCCCCTCCCTCCCTCACTCCCTACCTCCCTCCCCTACTCCCCACCTCCCTCCCCCACTCCCCACCATCCTTCCCTACTCCCCACCTCCATCCCCTACTCCCCACCTCCCTCCCCTACTCTCCACCTCCCTCCCCCTCCTCCCCACCTCCCTCCCCCAGACTGCCCCCAGCCCCCTAACATAGCCATGATAGTACTGGGAGTGTCTCTGTCCATCCTCACCATCGGCCTGATCCTCCTGGGAGTCTGGAAGATTCTGGTCTCGGTCCATGACAAGAAGGAGGTTGCCAAGTTCGAGGCAGAGAGAGCCAAGGCAAAGTGGCAGTCAGTAAGTGTCTCGCTCCCTCTCCCAATCTGTGTCTATTGAACATGAATCCACCAGGTGGCGCTCTAAAGGGAGCTGGAAAGGGAGAGTTTAGACAGTTAATAGCAGGTTTTAACTTCTATTTGCTCACTGTCAAGATCACAAAAATACTGTGTTTCATTCTCTGCTTCTTCTAAATACTAAATTACAACTTCTAAATTATTCTAAAAACGTATGGTTCGAATCCTGACTGTGTCAAAATGACGTGTCCTTGGTCAAGGCACTTACATTTACATTTATTCATTTAGCAGACACTTCACCCTACTTGTCCCTGTACTTGCTGTAAATTGCTCTGCTCTACTCAGTTATTCTCTCAGATGAAGTGTAGTAAATAATTTTACCAGATTCTGTTTAAACATGAGTGTCCCTACTTCTAATTGGTAGAGGGATGTGTAAACTAAGGAAGAGGGAGCCTCGAAGTTCCCCCTTGTTTCGAACAGCGCCTCCTGTCGGTCGTGTTATTATAACCTAATGTACTAAGACCTCTGGTGGTGAAGTTATTATCACAAAGTCAACAGCTGTATTAACAGTTCGCCATTCCTTATTTCACTTTCAACTTTCCTCTTCATCTTGCAGGGAACAAACCCGCTGTTTCGAAGCTCAACGTCGACATTTAAAAACGTCACTTATAAAAACACTGGAAGAGATAAATGTATTTCAATGGACCGATACTGAATATCTCAGAGCTGGGAAAGTGATCTGTGAAAGTGCACTAATGTCTGTGCCAATCAAGACTGTTGACAAGCCTCAGATTTCTTTCTTTCTTTTTTTATATGAGTTTGTGTGTGTTTGAGAGAGAGAGAGACAGAGAGAGCGAGAGAGAGGTGGGTGGAGCATTTGATAGTAAATCTGGAATGTGGACAGTAACCAAAAGATCTTAATAACTGGAGATACTAAATATCTGCAGAAGCATTGAAGCATCGACCTTGACTCCTTTGCTGCTGAACAGGGTTCATCTGAATGATGGTCTAACACTGGATCTGGATCACAGACTGCAGGGAGGAACCAGATAATCTGGATATTCTGTGTTTTTGTTTTGTCTTGGATTTAAATCATCGAGGCTGTGCCTTGAGTGACGATGTTGTTTATTATTGTTTTTAGGTTTGACATGAAGTGAAGGTGTTTGTTGTTGTTGTTTTTTCTAATTCTATTGTTGTGTGACGCAGTAATAAAGTTGAACTTTACAGATTTGTGTTTTACTTGACTGTACCGGGGGGGAGGGTCTAACTGGTTTAGAAAACATTTTCATCTCTAAAGCGACGAATACACAGCAACGAAATTGTATCGAGTATTGATTAGAAATGTCCAGATTTTTTCGACATTAGTTCTGATGAGCGCCAGAGCCCAACACAAACTCTTCCCTTGTCTGGCTCCTCGGTGGAATCAACTCCCCACCTCCATCAGAAAGACAGACTGTCTCCTCACCTTCAAGAAAAGGTTCAAAACCCACTTATTCCAAGAAATTAATGGCACCTAGAAACATACAACCCCCCGCCCCCCCTTACTGGTGTCCTGCATGGTCACTGTGAGACAGAACCCGGGGCTCAGTGGGATGTGACGTCGAGCTTCTTCCAAACCTGCGGAAAGTTGGGAGGAAAAACAAGCCTGAAAGAGGAGAGAAATCCTGGGAATGTCTGAACCTCTGCTGCTCTACAGCAACTCTCGGTCGACATGAGGGTCTTACAGTCATCTTACAGGGAGATTTCACTTCTGTTGCGTTTGACCTTGGTTCTGTTTTGGGTGAATCACTGTACATGTGGGAGTGAAGAGGACGTTCTGGATAAAAACCAACTTTCTGAACTATACAGTAAGTTTACCTGGTTCACTGAGCAGTTCAGTTAATGCGAGTTAACTATCATGCACACCTGGAAAAATTACGATTATATAAAAAATATTCTGCTACTGTGGTACATAATTCATGTTAGAAGTAGCCGTAGTTCCTATAACTACGTGCATTAGTCCTTTGGTGATGTTATGCATGCTGCAGAATAACCTTATGTTGTAGTTTTTCATTCAGTGAGTTTCACTTATAGGTTACAGCCTCGTGACATTTATATTAGAACCACAAAATCCAAGCACGTCACTTTTAAAATGATAAATGATTTAGTGGAAGTTGTTCTACAGACACACACGCGCACAGCCGCACGCACGCGCATACCCAGCCAGGACACACACACACACCCACACATACACACCGGCCAAACCAAAAACACACTACACACTCACTGAACACTAACACCTGAAACACATTTTCAAAATCGCTGGATTGTGCTCAAATAACTATGGGTCTACAAACTCTACATGTTTAACTGTGACTGTTCATATGTTAGCTCAAGGACATGCTCAGTAAGTGGTTTATATACAAGCTGTTACATTTATATTCTCAGACATATCAGGTCTGTCTTTTCTTTATTTACACACCAAACGTCTCTCCGTTTTGGGCATGTGTTTGTGTCACGAGATCCTCTGTTGGCCCCTGAGGGCCCCTAGTAGAGGCCATCCTGTGGGGCCTCACATGGCTAGACCATGAAGCCCGGTTGTCCATGAGTTCAGTCTAACCCAGGACCTCTATCTGGCCACTGAATCATTCAGAACAGGTCTGATTCTATGATAACAGCCACTGTCACTAACTTAGCCAAAGGATCAAATCAAATAATCTTGTGTCATCATAAGAATTAAGTTGGTTTAGACCTTTATTTGTCCAGGAGTCCACCAGTCATCTGGACACTGTTTTTAAAGCAACACACCCATCTGGAAGTCATTCCCATAGGAATTTGTATAAATTCTGCCCCCCCCCCCCCCCCCCCCCCCCCCCCCTCCAGATAAGGGGCTGTTCATTCTGGAGAGTTCTGTGTTGAAGCGCTGCATCAGCGCGGGAGACACTAACATCACCCTGGAGAGCTGTGACAGCCCCACACGCCGCATGCTGTGGAAGTGGGTGTCCCGCCACCGGCTCTTCAACCTGGGCAGCAGTCTGTGTTTGGGCCTGAACATCAGCAACGTCAACAAGCCACTGGGCACGTTCGAGTGCGACTCGCCACTCCGCACCATGTGGTGGCGCTGTAACGGCCACGGCCTCTACGGGGCGTCCCAGCTCAAACTGGCTGTGGGGGGACGGTTGGTGACAGTAAAGAAGAACTCGTACCACGAATGGAGGAAGTTCTCCAAGCTTGGAGAGGGACCCTGTGCCTACCCTTATGAAGGTAAGACGAGTCCATTAGCATTTACATTCAGCAGACGCTCTTATCCAGAGAGACTTACAGCAAGTACAGGGACATTACCCCCCCCCCGAGGCAAGGAGGGTGAAGTGCCTTGCCCAAAGACACAAAGTCATTTTGCTTGGCCGGGAATCGAACCGGCAACCTTCTGATTACTAGCCCAATTCAACCAGTGAACACAGTCTTTAAAGAACATTCCCTGAATCCTTCTGATTCTTGATGTCTCTGAATAAAGTGGAAAGATGGCCACGATGATGAGTTTCCTGTTGGCTGTTCTCCCCTGCAGAGATCCACCCTCTGCTAGGGAACGCCCACGGCACGCCCTGCGCTCTGCCCTTCAGGTACAACAACCGCTGGTACTCTGAGTGCACAGCTGAGGGCAGAGAGGACCAGCACCTCTGGTGCTCCACAACCAGCCGCTACGACCAGGACGAGAAGTGGGGCTTCTGCCCCAGCCCAGGTAACACACACACACCTGCCCAGGTAAAACACACACCTGCCCAGGTAACACACACCTGCCCAGGTAACACACACACACCTGCCCAGGTAACACATACACACCTGCCCAGGTAACACATACGCACCTGCCCAGGTAACACACACACACCTGCCCAGGTAACACACACACACCTGCCTCAGCCCAGGTAACACGCAAACCTGTCGTAGCCAAGGTAACAAGTGTGTGTGTGTGTGTGGGCGTGGCAGACTCCAGCTGTGACACGTTCTGGGACGCTAGTCAGGAGCTGGGGGCGTGTTACCAGTTCAACCTGTACACCATCCTCACCTGGAGCCAAGCCCACGCCTCCTGCCTGGCCCAGGGAGCCAGCCTGCTGAGCATCACACACCTGGAGGAGCTCACCTACATCCAGGGTAGGCTGTCACACACACACACCCACACCCACACACACACACACACACACTCACACACACTCACACTCACACACTCTCGTATCTGTCCCCCCCCCCACTCAGAGCGTCTTGGTGGTGACCTGGGAGTGATGGTGTGGATTGGACTGAACCATCTGAGGGAGGGAGAGGGGTGGCAGTGGTCAGATGGCTCTCCTCTCAGCCTGGTGAACTTCACCTCAGGTAACGTGAAGCTCAGCAGCTCACCTGGACACCTGGACACTGTCCTTGTGTGTACCTGACAGGGGATCCCTGTGTTTCCAGGTCTGTCTGTCAACCCTCTGAAGGAGAACCGGCAGTGTGGGGTGTATCTTTCTCACGGGGGGCGCGCTCCGTGGCACAGCCTGGCCTGTGAGTCCGCTCTGCCCTACATCTGTAAGAAGATGCCAAACAACACACGCCGGGCAGAACCGCTCAGTAAGAACTGGATCAGAACCACCTTTCCCTCTTCAGACATGTCGGTTAGGTCAGCGGTGTGAAACTGGGGCCACCCAGGGTCAAGAGGGGGGCAGGTTTGGGTGTCAACCAAACACAACCCCAGCTGATTACACTAAGGAGTTTCTCTACTTGGTTAAATCAGCTGGTGTTAGTTGCTTGGTTGAGGTGCCCCCTCTCTTGATCCACGACGGCGCCTGGTTTGACAGTCCTAGGTCAGGTTATGAAAGGACTGAGCTTCTCTCCTCCACAGGTAACTGGCAGTACTATCGTACCGTGTGTCCGGAGGGCTGGCTGCCTCACAACAGCTTCTGCTACCGGCTGCTGGAGGCAGGATCATGGGAGGAGTCTTTGGCAGCGTGTGCCTCTGAGGCAGCCGGCCTCACCAGCCTCCACTCCCTGTCTGAGGTCAAGCTGCTTCTGGACCTGCTGGCTAACGGTAAGGAAACTACCCCCCCCCCCCCCCCCCCGCCGTTGCCCTGGAAACCGCCGTTACCGCAGTAACGGTCGTCACCGCAGAAAACCCAGCGACTGTAGTCTGCTGCTGTTACTGTGTTTTGTTACTTTTATCGTTGTGACTGACTGTGTGTGTGGTGGGTGTTGTGTGTGTGTTGTATGTGTGTTGTGTGTGTGTGTTGTGTGTGTTGTGTGTTGTGTGTGGTGTGTGTGTGTATGGTGTGTGTGTTGTGTGTGTGTGTTCTCCAGTGTCAGACGCCCACTCAGAGGTGTGGATCGGGCTGGTGAAGAGGGCGTGGTCTGCGGAGGTGGAGTGGACAGACCACTCCCCCGTCACCCTCACCCTCTGGCACCCTCACCAGCCCGTCTATCACCACGGCAACGACTCGCTCTGTGCCAAGGCTGACAAGAAGGTGGGTTAGAGTTTGTGCTGCCCAGGGTCTAACAGAGGAGTCCGGGTTCGAATCTGACCTTGGCCATTTCCTGCATCTCCTCTCTGTCTCCAACTGTGTTTATAAATTAGAGCCAAGAAACATATTTTGAGAATGTGGTTCATTTGAGGCAGTGCAAATTATGGTGTGTGTGGTATGTATGTGTATGGTACGTATGTGTGGTGTGTGTATGGTATGTGTGTGTGTGTGTGTGTGTATGGTGTGTATGGTATGTGTGTGTATATGGTATGTGCGTGTATGGTATGTGTGTGTGGTGTGTGTATGGTATGTGTGTGTGTGTGTATGGTGTGTATGGTATGTGTGTGTATGGTATGTGTGTGTGTATGGTATGTGTGTGTATGTTATGTGTGTGTATGGTGTGTGTGTATGGTGTGTATGGTGTGTGTGTATGGTGTGTATGGTGTGTGTGTGTGTGTGTGTGTGTGTGTGAGCAGGCAGGCAGCTGGTCCCTGGTTCCCTGTGATGCTCGGCTCCCTGCTGTGTGCAGGAAACCTGGTGAACTGCCTCTTCATCAGACACAAGGCTGGGATGAAGGCTGTGCTGAGGTAGGGCAACACACACACACACACCACACACACACACACACACCACACACACACACCACACACACACACACACCACACACACACACACACACACACACACACACCACACATACACCACACACACACACCACACACACACACCCCACACACACCACACACACCACACACACACCCCACACACACCACACACACACACACCACACACACACACACCACACACACACACCACACATACACACACACACATATTAACAGTAGGAATGTAGGAATGTCCCTGTACTTGCTGTAAATCGCTCTGGATAAGAGCGTCTGCTATATGTAAATGTAAGTTGGCTAGCATAGCTGGTTAACTCATCTTAACGGTCAACTGGTTAACTTAGTTGGTGAACAGTCGCCTGTAGAACATCTGTTTTGTAGCAACAGGAAAGGCTGTTAGGCGTCGATGAACAATGAGCTTCTTGAACGCTGGCTGACAGACTCAGTCTGTCCTCCTCTGTCCCTGCTGGATTGTCTGACTGCTGTCAGGAGCAGAAAGCTGCTTAACAGACATCTGGATCCATGAAGGCATCTTCAGTGCTCTGGACTGAGGACGCTCTGTGGACCAGAGCGGCAGCTCGCAGGACGGAAGCTGCTTCTGAGCTCGTAAAAAATATGTTTCTTCAAAGCCCGTTTGGTTTTAATCTAAGCTCTGCTTGACGAGAAATCGTCAAAGTCTGTTTCAATTCTACAGTGAGAGCAACAAATCTGATTAGAATACCGAATACTAATACTATTACTTATACCAGTTACTCCATTCAGATACTAATACCATCTCTTATACTTATTCATGGCTCTTGATTAAGTCTTTCACTGTTCTGTATTGAAAGAACTGCAGATTCTGGCTCCAGTGAACAGATCCTTTGTTCTACTTTCCCTCCACACGCTTGGGGGTCATAGGTCACCAAGTGCGTTGGGGTTAATCTGGGGGGGTCATGGAGGGGTCAGATGGAAACCATCTGTGAAAACACAGACTTCACTTAGTCCTATCTACATGCGACCCTTCACCCTGGGAGCAGGAAGTTCCCCTTTCAGAAGGGAAGTGATGTCAGAATGTGTGTTGCTATGCTGCTGGCTGGTAACACAGTTGGAACACAGCATATTGTGTATGGCTGTCCAGTTTGTTCCACATCTCTGGGAGATGGAAGGCTGTGTTAATGATCAGACTGTGCTGTGTCGATGATCAGACTGTGCTGCGTCGATGATCAGACTGTGCTGTGTCGAGGATCAAACTGTGCTGTGTTGATGATCAGACTGTGCTGTGTTGATGATCAGACTGTGCTGTGCGGATGATCAGACTGTGCTGTGTTGATGATTAGACTGTGCTGTGTTGATGATCAGACTATGCTGTGTCGATGATCAGACTGTGCTGTGGGGATGATTAGACTGTGCTGTGCTGATGATCAGACTGTGCTGTGTTGATGATCAGACTGTGCTGTGCTGATGATCAGACTGTGCTGTGTTGATGATCAGACTGTGCTGTGTCGATGACCAGACTGTGCTGTGTCGATGATCAGACTGTGCTGTGTCGATGATCAGACTGTGCTGTGCCGATGATCAGACTGTGCTGTGCTGATGATCAGACTGTGCTGTGGGGATGATTAGACTGTGCTGTGCTGATGATCAGACTGTGCTGTGTCGATGATCAGACTGTGCTGTGTGAGGTAACATTGCTGCTGTGTTCAGGGCTGGAGGAGGTGGGGTCACTCTTGTTACACGGTGACCTCCCACCCCCAGACCTTCCAGGATGCTGTCCAGGGGTACTACTGCAAGGCCCCCCTGCTCACCGTGGAGGACAGGTACGACGCACTGATCATCTCCTGTCACCTCCTCCTCTCTCCTCCCACCTCCTCCCCTCTCCTCCCACCTCCTCACCTCCTCTCCTTCCCTCTCCCCTCCTCTAACCTCTTCCTCTCCTCCCTTCCTCCCCTCCCCTCTCCTTCCTCCTCCCTGTGTCCTCTTCCTCCTCCAATCTCATCCCTCTCTGACAGGTTCGAGCAAGCGTTTGTCAACAGTCTGATTAACGAGCTGGGAGCCAATGAGAGCTCTTCTTACTGGACAGCCTTCCAGGACCTAGAGAACACCGGCGAGTACAGTTGGCTGGGACACAGTGACTCCTCCCCCCCTCTCACCTACACCAATTGGAACAAGCACCAGCCAGGTACCATGACAACGTGTTCAGACTCCCTCTCTCACGCACACACCTTCTCACACACACGACAGGTGTTGCCCAGTGTAATATGAATGTGTCTGACTCCTTCCCTCCTTCCCACCTTTCCTCCCTCCCACCCACCCTCCCTCCTCCCCCCCCCTCTAGTCAGTTCAGGTGGTTGTGTTGCCATGACAGGTGGTCAGGCTTTGGGTCACTGGGAGGTGAAAGACTGCGTTTCCCAGAAGGCCTTGTCCGTGTGCAAACAGAGCATCAGCAGCTACCAGGAAGTGCAGCTGCCAGTGCCGCACATTGACGCGTACGCCCCCTGTCCCCCGGGGTGGGAATCACACTCTGGTCTGCTTCACTGTTACAAGGTCAGCACACACTCTCTCTCTCTCTCTCCTCTCTCTCTCTCTCTCTCTCTCTCTCTCTCTCTCTCCCTCTCTCTCTCTCTCTCTCCCTCTCTCTCTCTCTCTCCCCCCTCTCTCTCTCTCTCTCTCTCTCTCGCTCTCTCTCTCTCTTTCTCTCCCTCTCTCTCCCTCTCTCTCTTTCTGTCTCACTCTCTCTCTCTCTCCCTCTCTCTCTCTCCCTCTCTCTCTCTCTGTCTCTCTCTTTCTGTCTCACTGTGTACCATGGAGTGGAATAATTAGTGACCACGCCCCCCCCTCCCCCTCTCTATTCACACTTCCTCTCCCTTCTCTCCTCCTCCTCTCCTCTTCCTCTCCTCTTCAGGTGTTCCACAGTGAGAAGATCTTGATGAAGCGTTCCTGGGTGGAGGCTGACTACTTCTGCCGTGCAGTGGGAGCAGAGCTGGCCAGCTTCCGTCACTACGAGGAGCAGCAGTTTGTGAGGCGTCTGCTGCAGGACATGTTTGAAGGGTTAGGAGCTGAGGCCCTCCTGTACGTCTGCTGAACCTCACCCTACTGTGCTGATCCAACCAGCTGTGTGTGTCTGTGTGCTGCTGTTTCTCCAGAACAGAGGGTCGCTGGTTCTGGGTGGGGTTGAACAGGAGAGACCCCCAGCTGGCCGGAGCCTGGGAGTGGTCAGACCGGACCCCTGTAAGACTCTCACTGCTGACTCACTCTGCTGGTGATGGTGGAGTTCTGTCACAAGCAAACACACGCTCATGTAGTCGGTTGCCCTATAGCATGTTCATGTCTTCCCCTCTCCTCCTCCTCCCCTACTCTCCTCTCCTCCCCTCTCCTTTCCTCCTCCCCTCTCCTCTCCTTCTCCCCTCTCTCTTCTCTTCCTCCCCCCTCCTCTCCTCCTCCCCCCTCCCCTCCTCTTTCCCTCTGCACCTCCCCTACCCTCCTCTCCTCCCCTCTCCTCTTTCCTGCTCCCCTCTCTCTTCTCCTCCTCCTCTCCTCCCCCCTCTTCTCCTCACCTCCTCCCCTCTCCTCCTCGCAGGTGGTGTCCTCCTTCATTGAGGATCAGAATGAGGAGGATGACAGTCGTAGCTGTGCTGTGTTCAGTGATGTGACCAACTCTCTGCTGCCTCAAGCCTGTGATGCTCAGCATGAGTGGATCTGCATCGTGCCTCGAGGTGGTGCTCCTCACACACACACACACACACATACACACACACACACACAGGAGCGCAGGTGAATGACTGTGTACTGCTTCTGTGTGTTTGTCAGGTGTGGAGCTGAACAAGCCCTACTGGTACACAGAACGTGAGTGACATCATCACATGACATCATCACATAACCTCCTCACTTCCTGTGTGTGGACAGGAAGGACGTCCTGAGGCATGTTTGGGGCATGTTTGTATGTGTGGGTGTGTTTCCTCTCTCCTCTCTGCAGAAGATGAACCCTGGGTTTTCTACAAAGGAGCTGAATATCTGTTGGCCAAAAAGCCTTTTCCCTGGGAGGCCGTGTCTCTGGCCTGTCAGATGATGGGGGCCAACCTTCTGTCCATCCACTCCAGAGACGAGCTGAGATTTGTTAAAGAGCGCATGGGCCGGGTGAGGAGAGCACACACACACACACTCACACACACACTCACACACACATACCAGCACACACACCAGCACACATATACTCACACACACTCACACACACATACACACCAGCACGCACACACTCACACACGTGTAATAAGAACACTGAATGAGAGAATGTGTTTCTTCCTGTTTGTTTCCCAGTCGGGGAGCTCTGATTGGTGGATAGGCCTGTCTACAGACTCACTGACAAACCAGTTCAGGTGATCAGCTTCTGTGGCTCTCAAGGTTAGACACCATAACGCTGTCTCCCAGGGGAGGGACTAATGTGTGTGTGCCTGTGTGTGTGCCTGTGTGCCTGTGTGTGTGGGTGTTCCTGTGTGTGTGTGTGTGTGTGTGTACAGCTGGAGTGATCGTTCAGATCTTGACTATCTTCACTGGGCTGAAGGCAGCTCCCACTCTACTCCTATCAAACAGAAACTCTGTACCACCATGTCTTACCAGACAGGTGAGTACACACACACACACATTCACACACACACACTCACACACACTCATACACACATAGGCACACACGCACACCTCCACACACACACACTCACACACACACACAGGCACACACACACACTCACACACACTCATACACACACACAGGCACACACACACTCACACACACACTCACGTTCTGTGACGTTGTACGGACAGGGAAGTGGACGGCGAGGGATTGCGGCGGTCTCCATGGTTACGTGTGTAAGCGCCGCACGGTGTCGGTGGTGGAGATCCACAGAGAACCTCACTACATCGGAGGCTGTCCTGAGAGGTGGCTGTACTTCGGACACAAGGTTCACGCACAGACACACACACACACACAGAGACACACACACACACACAGAGACACACACTCACACCGCTCCCTGTCCTGGTCTGACTGATCCAGCTGTCCCAGATTGTCCTGACGAATCCCCCTGCCCTGCCCTCCCTCCCCCCCGTCCCTCCCTTTCTCCCCCCCCTCTCCTCCCCCTCAGTGCCTCCTGCTCCACCTCCCCAGCCGCCCCTCGGAGGGGAAGAGCTGGCGGGATGCCCAGTTCATCTGCTCCTCCTTCCAGGGCTCGCTGGTGGCCATCGAGGACGAGATCGAGCAAGGTGATCCACTGACACGACCTCCATCATCCTGCTGCACCACTCCTGTACTGGGGCTTCTACTGTTCAGTATGGGGAATAGTACTTGTGTTCTATCGTGATATATTTGATCGTACGTCATCGTAATCGTAGTATCGGGCCGTGTGATATCGTAACATATGGGACCGTATCGTATCGTAACCTTCTACCCTGTGTGGTTCTTTGCTGTCCTCAGCCTACATCACCATGCTCCTTCAGGGTGGGGCTGTGGGAGTGTGGATTGGTCTACGAGACGAGGACACCATGAAATGGACCAATGGGAGGCCTGTGAGCTACACAAATTGGTCTCCGGTGGAACCCAAGAGCTCTTTCTCTGTGAGAACCGAGAACCAACACACTTTGTGGAAACACTTAGCAGAACATGCACTTTACACGCAAAATTCAGCACTTAAGTGGTGAATGTGTTATTCTGTGTGTATGTGTTGTTCTGTGTGTGTGTGTGTGTGTGTCAGCCAGAGGAGTGGCTGGCTGGCTCTCTAGCAGCAGATGAGCCTCTCTGTACGGTTCTCTCCAACAACCACAACATCCACCTGACAGGGAAGTGGTACGATGACGTCTGTACAGAGACAGGATACGGCTTCGTCTGTCAGAAGCCCCAAGGTAGGACACTGTCTGTCTGACACGCTGTCTGTCTGACACGCTGTCTGTCTGACACTCTGTCTGTCTGTCTGACACACTGTCTGTCTGACACGCTGTCTGTCTGACACACTGTCTGTCTGTCTGACAATCTGTCTGTCTGTCTGACAATCTGTCTGTCTGTCTGACAATCTGTCTGTCTGACAATCTGTCTGTCTGACAATCTGACAATCTGTCTGACACACCTGTCTGACACACAATCTGTCTGACACACCTCTCCCCTCCACCTCCCCCAGATCCCACCATCCCCCCCACCCACTCCTACCTCCACCCCCTGCCTGAGCGTCCAGAGTACCGGGGGCGCAGCTACCGGGTTCTGCAGGGGAACATGAGCTGGTACCAGGCCCTGCGTGTGTGTCTGGAGGACGGATCCGACCTGGTCAGCATCACTGACCCCTTCCACCAGGCCTTCCTCACTGTGCTGGTCAACAGGCTGGCCACATCACTCTGGATCGGACTCTACAGGCAGGATGTACGCAGCCCTGCAGACACACCCTGCATCTCTACGGCGTCTTGTGTTCCTGTCTGTGTGACTTCCTCTCTGTGTGACTTCCTGTCTTTGTGACTTCCTGTCTGTGTGACTTCCTGTCTTGTTTGATGTCTTGTCTGTGTGACTTCCTGTCTGTGTGACTTCCTGTTTGTCTTACCTCCCGTCTGTCTTCCTGTCCTTCTTCCTGTCTGTCTTCCTGTCTAAATTCCTGTCTGTGCCTGCTCCCTCCTTCAGGACTCCCTCAGTTATCGCTGGACGGACGGTAGCGACACGGTGTTCAGCCACTGGGACTCAGCCGACAGCGGGGAGACAGTGGAGGCAGACTGTGTGTTCCTGGAGGCCAGCGGGGGCTGGAGGAGAGCCAACTGTGACACCATCCTGTCTGGAGGCCTCTGCCACATCCCTCCCACCAGTGGGTATCCCACAATGCACCCTGTCCCTCAGGCTCCCGCAGAGCCTCTAACCAGGGTTGGGGTCTGTCAGGCAGCAGACACACATCTCATCATGTATCATAGCCTGGGGAGGGTTCTAGGGTCTGGAGCAGGTTGATGTTAGCGTGGAGGATTGTGTGTGTTGTGGAGGGTGATGACCTGCAGGTGCCTCTTGGGAAGTTATAACCCAGAGTTATGCAGCTTGTCTGGGACTGGTGTTGTGCATGTTGTGGGAGTCATGTGGCTGAGTGGTTAGGGCATTGGGCTAGTGATCAGAAGGTTGCTGGTTCGATTCCTGGCTGTGTCAACGTAGTGTCCTTGGGCAAGGCACTTCACCCTACTTGCCTCAGGGGGGAATGTCCCTGTAAGTACAGCTGTAAGTTGTAAGTCGCTCTGGATAAGAACATTGGCTAAATGACTTAATGTGATTTAAATGTGTTATGTATGTTGTGTTGTGTTGTGTTGTGTGTTTTGTGTTGTGTTGTGTGTCTTGCGTTGTGTGTTGTGTTGTGTGTGTTGCGTTGTGTGTGTTGTGTGTGTTGTGGTGTGTTGTGTGTGTTGTGCTGTGTGTGTTGTGGTGTGTTGTGTTGTATGTGTTACAGAGACAGAGAAGCCCCCTCCCTCCTCAGGGGAGGCGTGTCCATCAGGGTGGGTGGAGTTTGAAGATGGCTGCTACAGTTTTGACACCATGCTGCAGGAAGCGACTCTGGAGGAGGCTAGAGCTGCCTGCAGGAACAAAGGTAGAGTTTAGCTCTCCCTCTTTCTTTCTCTCTCAGCCCCCGGCTCTGAAAGGATTCAACTGTTTGCTAATAGCACCCCCTAGAGGCAGGATGGTCATGTCTAAAACCTCTGTTTACTATTAATTTTTTATAATTTTGGGCTGGCAGCAGCATCACCAAGTCCCATAGCAGCTAAACTGGCTGATCTGCACATTTATCAAACTACAAAACGTATTAATAACTAAAACACACATATTTCTTCTGCTGTGGATTAAAAACAGTCCAATCGGTTCACAGAGCAGTATTAGTATTCTTCTTCTTCTTTCCCAGCGAACATGTCGGATGTTGTGACCTTGGAGACTCGGGAGGAGATGCGCTTCATCATGAGCCAGATCGATAAGCTGTGGTCCAGCTTCAGGTTTGAGCGACAGCAGGCCATGTGGCTGGGCATGCTGTACGACACCAGCGGTACGCACACTCTCCAACGCTGCCTGTTTTTCAACGCTTTGCCATGAGAGTGGAGAAAGACAAGGGATGTACAGAGACGAGAGAGAGAGAGAGAGAGAGAGAGAGAGAGAGAGAGAGAGAGAGGGAGAGAGAGAGAGGGAGGGAGGGAGGGAGAGAGATGAGATGATCAGGAGTCAGGTGGCTGAGCGGTTAGGGAATTGGGCTAGTGATCAGAACATACCGAGTTCAATTCCCAGCTGTACAAAATGTTGTGCGGCACCTCGCCCTACTTGCCTCAAGGGGGGAATGTCCCTGTACTTGCTGTAAGTCACTCTGGATAAGAGAGTCTGATAAATGACTAAAGGTAAATGTAGGAGATACAGGAAATGGCTCACAATAAGCCTGACTGATTGGTTCGTGGTTTGTGGGTGTGTTTCAGAGAAAGCCATGATGTGGTTGGACGGTTCTCCTGTGAAGTTCACCAGCTGGAACGTCAAAGCTCCGTCTCCTGAGGACTTCAGAGTGGACACCTGTGCGTCCAGCAGGATAGTGGACGGCGTGTGGCATGTCACTTCCTGCTCCACACGGCTGGGCTTCATCTGTGAAGCACATCCTGGTGAGTTCGACCTCACACACCCTCATACACCCTAACACACTTGCACACACCCTAACACACCCTCACACACCCTCAAAAGTCCTCACACACCCTCACACACCCTCAAAAGTCCTCACACACCCTCACACACCCTAACACAACCTCACACACCCTCACACACCCTAACACACATCCTCACGCACCCTCACACACCCTCACACACCCTAACACACCCTCACACATCCTAACACACCCTCACACACCCTCAAAAGTCCTCACACACCCGCACACAACCTCCACATCCTCAAAAGTCCTCACACACCCTCTCACACCTGCACACACCCTAACACACCCTCACACACCCTAACACACCCTCACACACCCTCATACACCCTCACACACCCTAACACACCCTCACACACCCTCACACACCCTGACACACTCTCACATACCCTCACCCTTGAGAAATACAATTTAAATAAAACCCTTGAATCTAAAGTCTGTTGTTTTGCAGGCGCCAGCACTGAAGTGAAGGTAGAGCCACTAAACGGTAGGAACTCTTCCTCTGTCATCTAAACAGTTCCAACTTTTAAGAACAATTGATTCTTTTATCCTGATTTTCTGACTGTAAAAGATTCCTATGACCATCCTGTTTGCTTGGAATCACTGATTGACTGCAGGATATATTCATACGAATTCACATGAGGATCATCTTCAACTCTCTATGTTCTTCCAGGCTTTCATCATGTGGTCGTCCCAGCTGCAGTACTGGTGGCCATTTTGATCTTCTTTGTGCTGGTGGGAACGGTCTGTTTTGTTTACAAGAGGAACACAGAACGTTTCCAGAGGCTTCCGACGCTCGGCAACGCATATTACAGACAGGACAGCTCTCAGACCACAGACTCAGATGGAAACGTTCTAATTGCTGAGCTGGAGACTCACTCTGGGGAGTAGCACTCTGTCTCTCTCTCTTTCTCTCTGTCTGTCTGTCTGTCTCTGTCTCTCTCTCTCTCTCTCTCTCTCTCTCTGACTTCATGACAAGCCGTATTCCTCAGGGTGGTGACAGACTGATAGTGACAACACACATCAGAATTCAGAACTATGAAGTTCATTACATGATTTTTTTTAATGATCATTATGCCTGATGGTACTGAACTTGTTTAGGCTTCAAGATGGCGTCAAACTCCTGTAGAATGATGTGTTGTGTGGGGAGGAAGGGTCCCACAGGAAGTGACATATCTATTATGTGAAGTGCCTGAAAGTGGGAGGAACTTCACAGCGAAGTTAACAGGATATTGTTCACAATTGATATTGTTGAAAAGAAAGGAACACTGCTTTAATTCTACATGCTGAGGTACGAGTGAATATGGATGGTTCGAACAATGAATAAAAAAAATGCTCTTTGTTAGCACTTTACATAATACACCAAACCTGATTAATAATGGATTAATGTCCAAAAGCACAGGGGGAATTTGAACCTACAAACTCTGGATCTGCAGACAAACTTTTTAACCACTTAATTTGTCCCACAATTCTAGGCAAAATGCAGACATTTTATTTATGGTTTATTTATCCAAAATGTTCACGTTGATGTTTTTTCTTCCTGGCGTTTAAACCACTTTTAAAAAACGAAGAAAAACGGTTGGAATGATATTGAGTTACTTTTATTGCGTTTAAATGAAATCTTTTGAGAAGTCTAGACTCGACCCTACAATATACGTCAGTGTTAATTTTCATGATGCGTCCCTGAAGGTCATTATGAAGCTTGAAAGTTTACCTTTTTATTGATTTTTTTTTTTTTTTACAAATTGTATCATTACAATAATGTTCATGTTAATGAGGTCCTACGTAAAATGCACACTTATTGCTCATGTTCCTGGCTTGACTGTTTATTTAAATAAACGCAAGTTACGTCTCCAGTCAACGAATGAATGCTTTATCATCATTTCAGATACCAGTGTCTGTCTTAAAGCCACAACAATGAATCATTGATGCAGACATAATGTCTATGGATGCAGATTTCATCTGAAGGCCTCTCTGACCCGAAGCTGAGGCGTTACACTGAAGCTACACTTGTGACGTCACAACTGTTGGTCCAATCAGGTAAAGTTTTTTGTGAGTGTCATAGACCACGTGGGAGCGGGGCGGGGCTGAGGGGGGTAGAAACAGCAGCTGTCACTTGTGAATGTGAAAGTCCAGCTGATACATTGTAACACTTCTGATCATGACCAGAGCAGACAGACTCATGAAGAGAAACAAAGTAACTCTGTTCTAATCATGGAGAATAGCATCAGAGGATCCGTGTTTTTCACTCTGCTGATCTGGGGACAAACTATCTGCTTTGGATGTTGTGCTTTGTCTGGAAGTTCAGGTAAGTTAAGGCGCTTTAATGCTGATCTTTAACAAGTCAGAGAAATGAGAGGCAGCAGGTTAACTAAGCATGTTAAAAACCAGCAGAAAGACTCTTCTAATGTCCTCTTCTTCTCAAGATCTTCATGATCAGCGTGTTTTCAGCGCTTTGTCTAAAAGCAGCTTCATCCTTTGTTCAGTTTGCAGAAACAGGAAGTCAAACTGAGATTAAGCTGCAGTCCTGGATGTTCAGTAGATGTTTAATTGTTGCAGGAAAAATCAGTTTATTTCATTTCTCAGCCTGACTGACTTTAACTAACCCAAGACGATCCGGTCAAATCAAACTGAGTTTTGGAAGAGCGGAATGAGCAGGTTAGAATCATCACAACCTGAAATAAGAGACTCAGATCTGTGATGTTAAAGTTACAAATCATCACCAGATGTGTGTGTTTGTCTTATAAAACTTTGCTTCAGTAAAACAGTATTTATTAAGTTTATTTCATTAAGTGAACTAGTCTCGGATCAGTAAAACACTGTTGCCTGAATGTCCAGATCGACGTGTTGTTTTTGTTTCGTTTTTGTTGTTGTTGCTTTCTGCCTTTTTATAAGCTTGGTTTGTTTATGTATAAGAACATTATAACATTGTCTAAAGTTGTTGTGTTGTTTTGCGTAGCCTGGCTGCAAAACTAGTTAATAACTCCAAGCATGCAGCCCACACAACACAACAACACACACACACACACAATAACCTGGAAATCCATCCATCCATTTTCTTCTGCTTCAACCTGAAAATCTAAAATCCTAATAGTTATCTTGTCTGTTGACCCCTGAAGGTGACATCTTCACCATCCAACACAGCGGCACGGGGCAGTGTGTGTTGCCGGGGGCCTCAGGGATGGAGCTGGGAGAGTGTGATCAGAGGGCCCAGTGGAAGTGGGGCTCCTCTCATCAGCTGTTCCACCTGACCTCAACAAGCTGCCTGGGGGTGGAGATCCGCTCCAAGACCCTGGGTCTGTTCCCCTGCCACTCCTCTGAGGAGAACCTGCTGGGCTGGTTCTGCCGTGGGGGAGCCCTGTACACTCGGTACCAGATGGTGCTGATGGCGGCTGGAAGCAGCGTTCTGGCCGGGAGAGACACTGATGATGTCTGGAGGAGAGGCGGGACTGAGGACGATATCTGTCAGCATCCGTACCAAGGTTTGGCTCTCTCTCTCTGAGTCTCTTTCTCTGAGTCTCTCTCTGAGTCTCTCTCTGAGTCTCTCTCTGAGTCTCCCTCTGAGTCTCCCTCTGAGTCTCTCTCTGAGTCTCCCTCTGAGTCTCCCTCTGAGTCTCTCTCTGAGTCTCCCTCTGAGTCTCTCTCTGAGTCTCTCTCTGAGTCTCTCTCTGAGTCTCTCTCTGAGTCTCTCTCTGAGTCTCTCTCTGAGTCTCTCTCTGAGTCTCTCTCTGAGTCTCTCTCTGAGTCTCTCTCTGAGTCTCTCTCTGAGTCTCTCTCTCTCTCTCTCTCTGTCTCTAAGTATCGAGTAAACTAAAGTGACAGAAACTTTTCTGTGTGAATTCCACCTGCTACCTCGTTGTACTTTTACTTAACGGTACACTAACAAGTTATATGAACACTTACACAAATTTCAAATCAAAACGATTAATGTTTTACAATTTATTGAATGAATTTGGTCTAGCTAGCCAAGAAGTTGGTTTTGCCATTTTATGAATCTGTTCAAACATAAGGGGAATACTTCCACATCATGTGACTGCCACGCCTACACCAGAATGACTCAACACTTTACAAACCCTTTCACTTTCGCATAGTCTCTCAGTCTTGGTAAAGTCGCTAACTGCTAAGGTTAGCAATCCATGTGTTATCAGATTCAGATTACTTTATTTATCCCGGGGGAAACAACAAAAAGCACACAGTCTCACAAAAGCACACAAGTTCACACATGTTCACACATTCAACACCAGTTCAGGTTAGTTTGTGCTTCCTTGTTGTGTGTGTTATCTTCCTGGTTCCTGGTTCTGCTCCCCTAGAAGAGCTTTCTTAATGAGGAGTTACTGTAAATAAATAATGACTTTAGAAGATTTATGACTCCACATGGAAGAGATAAAAGGATATTATAAGTGTCCATTAAGCAACATAAATTCAATCTAAAGATGGCAGCTCCTCCAGTTTCTGGGAGGGGAGGGGGGCCCTGGTGAGGGGGGAGGGGGGGGGGCTGTTTTTTAGGTGGCCCCAGTTAGGAGGTGTCCAGCTGTCAGCTCTGCTGCTGGTGTGTAAACTGTGTCTCTCCTGGTGTGTGTCTCCCCCCTCCTGGTGTCTCCCCCCTCCTGGTGTCTCCCCCCTCCTGGTGTCTCCCCCCTCAGTGGTCCACACCAGCGGGGGGACCTCAGCAGGGGCCCCGTGTGTCTTCCCCTTCCTGTACTCAGGGGTCTGGACACACGGCTGCCTGTCTGACCAGGACCATGAGCAGCCCTGGTGCTCCACCTCTATGAACTACGACCTGGACCACAAGTGGGGAGTCTGTCTCACACCTGGCACGTCTGGACACACACGGACACACACGGACACAGACACACAGACACGCACACACACACACACAGACACACACAGACACACACACACACACAGAGACACACACACACAGACACACACAGACAAACCCATGCAAACACCATCTAATACAGGCTCATTCATGTACACACAGTCGATTCTAAGCTCTCACACACTAACTAAATCTCTCTCACACACACAGACACACAAATATACACACACTAAATCTGACACTCTCTTGTCAAATCACACACCCTCAACCTGACTCCCAGCTGTGTGTGTGTTTGTGTGCGTGCAGAGGAAGGCTGTGGCCCTCAGTTCCAGGGCTCGGGCCCCTGTTACCAGTTTGTGTTCAGCGCTGCAGTGAGCTGGCAGGAAGCTCTGGACTCCTGTCACAGTCAGGGAGCCGACCTCCTCAGCATGACCGGCCCTGACAGAGCCAGCCTCCCCCTGCGTGAGTCCACCCGCTCACACACCTGGAGTGTGTGTGTGTGCGTGTGTCCGTGTGTGTGAGTGGGAGAGTGCGAGAGAGAGAGCGAGCGAGCAGTCAGCTGTATTTTTCACTTTAAGCAGCAGCAGTGTTCTAACAGTCTGTCTAACCACAGAGCTATTTTCACTCTGCCTCTCTCTCTCTCTTTCTCTCCCCCTTTCCCTCCCTCCCTTCCTCCCTCTCACTCCCTCTCCCTCTCTCTCTCCCTCCCTTTCACTCTCTCTCCCTCTCTCTCTCTCGCTCTCTCTCTCTGATCTCCAGCAGGATGTTTAGTATTGTGTTTCAGGGTGCGGGCTGCTGCTGTTGTCATTGACACACACATTGAATCTGTTACCATGGCTATTATTATCATCGTAAGGTTTATTTTTGAGAGAAAACTTCAACGTCCGAAATATGAAACCAAGCAAAAGACTACGAAATAACGATAAACTTTTCCAAATATTTTCACATTCCACATGAAGGATGTCCTTGAGGTTAATCTCTCCTGTTTTTTTGCAGGGTTGTCTTGGTAATAACAGATTACTTCTATGTGTTGTGTGTGTTCTGTGTGTTCCTCTGGCCCCTGTAGCTGATGGGGGTCACAGTCAGATGCCAGACAGGGTGTGGGTGGGTCTGCACCAGCTGGACTCCTCCCAGGGCTGGCAGTGGTCTGACGGTTCCCCCCTGGCCTACCTGCGCTGGGACACAGGTGAGGGGTTGGAGGCCAGGGTTACAGTTCATGCTGCTGTTGGCTAGGTGTGTGTGTGTGTGAGGACAGCCTCCGAACTGTGTGTGTGTGTGTGTGTGTGTGTGTGTGTGAGACAGGAATGCCCCCTTCCTCCTCTCTGACGGAGCAGGACTGTGGGGTGATGAATGCTCAGCACAGCTTTGAAGCTGAAGCATGTGGACAGCGTCTACCTTACATCTGCAAGAAGACCCTCCCCCAGTCTCCCCCTGCAGGTACAACCTCCCCCATCCTCCCCCTGCAGGTACAACCTCCCCCAGTCTCCCCCTGCAGGTACAACCTCCCCCATCCTCCCCCTGCAGGTACAACCTCCCCCATCCTCCCCCTGCAGGTACAACCTCCCCCATCCTCCCCCTGCAGGTACAACCTCCCCCATCCTCCCCCTGCAGGTACAACCTCCCCCATCCTCCCCCTGCAGGTACAACCTCCCCCATCCTCCCCCTGCAGGTACAACCTCCCCCATCCTCCCCCTGCAGGTACAACCTCCCCCATCCTCCCCCAACCTCCCCCAGCCCCTGCACTGCCCCATACATTACAAGACAACAACAGGCTGTTGAAACACTTGAACACATAAGATGTAGTGTGTGTAACTTGTGTGTGTGTGTGTCTAATGAGCTCCTGTGCTGCTTGTGTCCCAGCAGCCCCTCCCGAGGTGTCGTGTGTGTGTGAGGAGGGCTGGGTGTCCTGGGGGTCCGCCTGCTTCCAGCTCAGGAAGGACCCCTCCAGCTTCAGCGAGGCCCATGAGCTCTGTGTGGCCCTCGGGGGGACCCTCAGCAGCCTGCACAGCCTGGACAGCCAAGAGATGATACACACACACTTCCTCTCAGGTGACACTGACTACACACACACACACACACACCTACCTCTGACCTGTAAGAGTGTGTGTATGTATGTAGTGACATAGTGTGTGTGTGTAGTGACAGTGTGTGTGTGTGTGTGTGTGTAGTGACAGCGCGTGTGTGTGTGTAGTGACAGTGTGTGTGTGTTTAGTGAGAGTGTGTGTGTGTAGTGACAGTGTGTGTGTGTAGTGACAGCGTGTGTGTAGTGACAGTGTGTGTGTGTAGTGACAGCGTGTGTGTAGTGACAGCGTGTGTGTGTAGTGACAGCGTGTGTGCGTGTAGTGACAGTGTGTGTGTGTCCCATCAGGGGGCCTGGAGGTGTGGACAGGTCTGAGGGCCAGTGAGGACCCCGCTGTGTTCAGGTGGATGGATGGCTCCTCAGTCAGCTTCACACACTGGGGCCCCGGCCAGCCCACACAGCCCTCTGCCAACAGCAGCTGTGTGACCTACTCAGGAGAGGTACCAGAGAGTGTGTGTGTATGTGTGTGAGAGAGAGATAGTGTGTACATGTGAGATTGTCTGTAAGGGTCAGTTAGGATGTCTAACACCTAAGTCCCTCCCCCTCTCTTTCTCCCTCCCTCCCTCCCCCTCTCTCTCCAGTCTCATGGTTGGAGGGTGGAGGACTGTGAGCATAAGCTGCCCTTCCTGTGTCAGAGGCCGGGGCAGGAGCCCTGTACACCTGCTGCAGGGTGCCAAGCAGTGAGGACTCACCACACACACACACACCACACACACACACACACACAGCACACGGTTCTGAGGCTCCCCTCTCTTCCAGGGCTGGAGGAGACATGGAAACTCCTGCTACAAAGTGGACCTCGGACAGGTGACCTTTGAGAAGCGCTGTGACATCAGCATCAGGAACAGGTACAGAACGATCACAGTCTCTGTACGCTACTGTACCTCTCTCTATCGCTCCTTCTCTCGCTTTCTCTCTCTCTCTCTCTCTCTCTCTCTCTCTCTCTTCCTGTGTCCCTCTGTCTCTCTCTCATTCTGTCATTATCTATGTTTTGTCTCTGTCTGTTTGGTTTGTTTAAAAAAACAAGCCCTAAGTTTCGCATTGTTTATATTAAATAAGTTTGAACGCTTCATTGATGTGTCAGTCAAGCCTGTTCTAGTAGTACAACCTCTCTGAGGTCTACTTCCTGTCTGAGGTCTGATATCTGCTTC
This sequence comes from Protosalanx chinensis, assembly GCA_030340685.1. Classification (NCBI taxonomy): domain Eukaryota; kingdom Metazoa; phylum Chordata; class Actinopteri; order Osmeriformes; family Salangidae; genus Protosalanx; species Protosalanx chinensis. The sequence continues at coordinate 6,525,360 of CM059333.1, forward strand.
CTGTCTAAGCTCTACTTCCTGTCTGAGGTCTGATATCTGCTTCCTGTCTGAGCCCTGCTTCCTGATTGGCTGTTGCAGGTATGAGCAGGCGTTCGTCAGCAGGCTATTGGCTGAGCAGTCCAAGCAGCAGAGGCTGTTCTTCTGGATCAGCCTTCAGGACATCAACAGCAGTGGAGAGTTCCAGTGGACCAGCCTCTCCCAGCCTCCCCAGCCCCCCCAGCCTCTCAGCTACGCTAACTGGGCCTGGAACCAGCCTGACAGTGAGTGATGATGGAGTGGTGATGGAGGGGAGGGGGGGGGTTGGTGATCGTGGTCTTTTCTGTAGCTTTCTTTGTGGAGACCAAATGTGTGACTGTGTGAACCCTCCAGTCCCATTAAAGATGGTAAAACAAACCTTGTGTGTGTGTGTGTGTGTGTGTGTGTGTTTCAGCCACGATGGGTGGCTGTGTGGTGATGTCCACAGCCCAGCTGGGCAGGTGGGAGGTGAGGGACTGCAGTTCGTTCAGAGCTGGCTCTGTCTGTCGGACTGACCTGGGCCCCCCGGACCCCCCGGCCCCCACGCCCCCCTCCCCCTCGCTTCTATGCCCTGATGGCTGGGTGTCTAGAGAGGGGATATCCTACTGCTACAAGGTGAGGGTGGGGTGTGCACCTGATCTTCCAGGGAGGGGGGGTGGAGGGGTCTGTGTATGTGTCTCTTTGTGTGTGTTCAAGGACTTGCAGGTTGTGTTAAAGTAGTTGTGTGTGTGTGTGTGTGTGTGTGTGTGTGTGTGGGGGCCTGCCTTCCTGCCTGTTCAACATATTCAGTGGTGTGTATACCTTCATGGAATGTGTGTGTGTGTGTGTGTGTGTCAGGTGTTCCACGAGGAGAGGCTGGGGAGGAAGAGGTCGTGGGAAGAGGCTGAGAGGTTTTGTGAGGCTCTGGGGGCTCACCTCCCCAGCCTCACTCAGCCTCTAGAGATGGCTGCTCTGCACTCTGTTATGAGGGACTCCATCAGGTACACACACACACACACACATACACACACATGTGGATGCACACACACACACACGTGGGTAGATATCCTGATGAACGTTCAGTCAGAACCTCCCTGACTGTGACGTGTCACTTCCTGCTACCTGTTGCAGTAATGACCGTTTCTTCTGGGTGGGGCTGAACCGGAGGAACCCTGCTGAGCCTGGCTGGACCTGGAGCGACGGGAGAGCGGTACAACACTGCCTGGAGAGGGCACACACACACACACACTCACTCACACACACACTCACACACACTCACTCTCACACTTCCCACACAAAGCATTCTTATCTGTGATAGCCCTCAAGCTGTCTGCTGACTGCAGTCTGTTCTCTCTTCTGGTCTCTCTCCTGGTCTCTCTCCTGGTCTCTCTCCCGGTCTCTCTTCTGGTCTCTCTCCTGGTCTCTCTCCTGGTCTCTCTTCTGGTCTCTCTCCTGGTCTCTCTTCTGGTCTCTCTCCTGGTCTCTCTTCTGATCTCTCTCCTGGTCTCTCCTGGTCTCTCTTCTGGTCTCTTCTGGTCTCTCTCCTGGTCTAACCCTAACTCTAACCCTCTCTCTTCTGGCAGGTCTCCATGGATCTGCTTCACCAGGACTTCCACCACGATGACGAGTATGAACGCAACTGTGCTGCTTTCAAGGTGGGCGTGGCCTTGTTTGACACGATCCAGTGGGCGTGGCCTTGTTTGACATGATCCAGTGGGCGTGGCCTGTTTGCCATAAGTCAGACTGACCCAGCTCTCTGTCTGCTCATCTGATTCTAACTTCATTACATCTTTCTACGACCTTATCTAGTGTGTTCCACTCAATGCTTCTCGTATGAATACTGTGTCGAGGAGAGAGAGGGGAGGGGGAGGAGGGAGGGAAGAGAGGGGAGGCGGAGGGCAGTGTAGAGAGACTGTCTGTATAGAGAGACTATTGTAAGTCTGAAAACTGCTGATCTGAATTCAGGTCACCTGTTATCTAAAAAGAGGATAATTGTGAGTAGCAGACACAGACACACATACAGACAGAGACAGACAGACAGACACACACACACACACACACACACAGACAGACAGACAGAGACAGACATACAAACAGACAGACAGAGCTGCTCTTCATTCGGTCACTGTCAGTGGTTCCCCATGGTTCATGCTGACTTCCGTGTTCCTCCTCCACAGACAACTAGAGGAACGTTCCAGAGTCTGTTCCTCTTCCTGCATAGAGACCCTCCTCCCAAGCCTTTCTATGCCTCCCCCTTCCACTGTGACGCCAAGATGGAGTGGGTGTGTCAGATCCCCAGGGGTGAGATTAGCCTCCGCTCACATGTATGTTCTGTGTGTCTGTCTGCGTGTGTGAGAGGGTGTGTGTGTGTGTCTGTGAGCACCTGTGCACTTCTGATGACCCCCCCCCCCCGACGACCTGGGGTTGTAGGAGCAAGGGTCAGAGGTCACTTGGTGGTGTCAGTTCATGATGTGATTAGTTTTGTCTCAACAGGAAGGACTCCCCTGACCCCTGAGTGGTATAACCCTGGTGAGAACCACACACACACACACACACAGCCTGAACTCAGCAGCACATGTCTCTCAGGGAACATTCTGTACAAGCCACGTGATTGTGTGTGTGTCTCTGTGTTTGTTTGTCTCTGTGTGTGTGTGTCTCTGTGTGTGTGTGTGTCTCTGTGTGTGTGTGTCTCTGTGTGTGTGTGTCTGTGTGTGTGTGTGTGTCTCTGTGTGTGTGTGTCTCTGTGTGTGTGTGTCTCTGTGTGTGTGTGTCTCTGTGTGTGTGTGTGTCTCTGTGTGTGTGTGTCTCTGTGTGTGTCTGTGTCTGTGTGTGTGTGTGTGTGTGTGTCTCTGTGTGTTTGTGTGTCTCTCTGTGTGTGTGTGTGTGTGTCTCTGTGTGTGTGTCTTTGTGTGTGTGTGTGTGTCAGGGGCCCATCACCACACCTCCTTCTTCATGGACAGCTCAGAGTTCTGGCTGGTATCAGATCCTGTCCTGCCCTACGAGGAGGCGGGGCTCTTCTGCTCCTCCAGCGGGAGCCGGCTGGCCACGCCCAGAAGCTTTGACTCCGCCCGGCTCATCCACGAACACCTGCCCAAGGTGAGGACCTGTGTGTGTGTCTCTGTGTGGGTGTGTGTGTGTGTGTGTGTGTGTGTGGGTAGTTGTCCTTGCCTTGACTCTTGTGTCTGGTGACATCACTGAACAGGAGCCAAAGACCAACTGGTGGGTCGATCTGAGGGATCCAGGAAGTTATTTCCCTATGACGTAAGCTACACACACACACACACAGTACACACACACACAAATTATACACACACACACTCCCCACACACACACAGCACAGCCTGATGCACCTGCATCTCCTCAGCTTCACCCAGATGAGACACTTCCACCAGAACTTCCTGGGCCGCTGTACTTCCTTCAGACTGGGCAGTGTCTTCCCAGGTACGCATCACTTCCTGTTTCCTGTCCAGAGGTAGAGTCTGCACAGCTCTCATCTGCCCTCAGCTCAGACTGGTGAAGTCTGGATATAACACACACACACACACACACTCACTCACACACACACACACACACACTCTGTTCCTCCCATCTAGACTACGGGCGTAGTTGTGGGACTCGTCTGCCGTTTGTGTGTGAGAGACACAACAACACACTGGTGGAGAGGAACCCCCTTCAGCCCCACCCCTGGGGCACGCCCTGTCGGAACGATTCAATCGCCTTCAGAGACAAGGTTAGTCCATGTCTGACCTCTGCCAGTACACACACACACACAGGGTAGTGTAAACTGTACACGCATTATAAACACACACACACAGTCCCCCCATTCTAACATCATCTCTACACACACACAGTGAGTTAGGATTTGACACTGGTATAGTAACAGAATAAAAGCATCACGTCACCAGCGTCTGCCTTTAATGTCTCGTCTCTCTCCAGTGCTACAAGATGGTCACGCCCAGGGTGGTCACCTTCAAACAAGCTAACGAGTTCTGCCAGTCGCTAGCAGGAACCCTGCTGTCCGTCTCTGATCAAGCAGAACAGGGTGGGTGTCTGTTCTAGAAATATCCGCGTCCCACGTTCTCCGTTCGGCACAGGCTGTTCTCCCGGAGCTAGAGGACAAAACGTTCCGCTTAGAATAACACAGCAGAACATCGAGCGTCAGATGTCGTTCTGACAGCACGACTAATCACTAATAAAACAGTGGAGGAACCTTCTGTGATTTCACATCACAAACAGAGATCAAGATCTCAAAGGCAACATGACAATAAGGAACAGCAGCAGCATCCTGCCTCATGTGGAGGAGGCTCAGAACTGGCTTCCAACGATTGTTGACAAGGTGTGTGTGGTTGTGTCTATCTGTGTGTGTGTGTGTGTGTGTGTGTGTGTCTGCCTGTGTGTGTCTAGATTTTGTCACCACCCTGCTCCCCGCTGAGCCCCAGGCCTCCTGGATCGGGCTGAAGCTCAGGCAGTCTGAGCCTGAGTGGGTGGACAACACAGCGGTGTCCTTCCTCAACTTTAACCCCCTGCTTCACGGCCTTCTCAGGCCCATGGTCGTCAATGTAAGTTCCCCTCCTTTGCCCTCCCTGCAGAGACACAACCTCACCACTGAGCTGCCCTCTGTGTTCCTGTGTTGGTGTGTGTGTGTGTGTGTGTGTGTGCAGACCCTGGACCCGGACAGCCTGGACCTGTGTGTGTTCATCCCCAGTGACCCTCACTCCTCCATCCTGGGGTCATGGGACTACACTTCCTGTTCTGACCAGAAGACTCTGAGCTTCTGCCAGTATTACGCAGGTACACACACACACACACACACACACACACACAACGCAGGTACACACACATACACATTCACACACGCACACTACGCAGGTACACACACATACACACACACACACTATGCAGGTACAGACACACACACATACTACGCAGGTACACACACACACACACACACACACACACACACTATGCAGGTACAGACACACACACACACACACTATGCAGGTACACACACACGCACTATGCAGGTACCTAATACACACAGAAGGTACACACACAGATATCACAAACACTTACACAGAGATGGAAAAAGACAAGTAACGCAGAAAACAAAGAAAAAAAAAAAGATCTAAATGATCCAGCGTTGTTGTTTCCTGCCGTGTTTCCCAGACCATCCAGAGGAGCCCAGTGTTTCCACGGCTCCCTTCCAGGTGAGGAGGCACACCTTCCAGCTGCTGTTCCAAAACCTCACCTGGTTCGAGGCCCTGGAGACGTGCCGCAGTAAGGGCATGGACCTGGCCAGCGTGGCTGACGGCCTCCAGCAGGCCAGCCTCAGCCTGCGCATCAGCAGGGCAGGAAGACCCATGTGGCTCGGCCTCTTCAGCGAAGACGTAGGTGCTCCTGAACTTCCTGTTGAGGATGGTGGTGGTGATGTCGTGTTGATGCTGATGATTTTGTTGTTGTTGATGATGATTTTGTTGTTGTTGTTGTTGACCGTGTTTCTCTCGTTCCTCCAGGAGGGGGTCCACTACCGTTGGACAGACCACAGCCACACCTTGTTCAGCCGCTGGTCCTCGGAGCCCACCAGTGGCCCCTGTGTGTACCTGGATGTGCAGGGCTTCTGGAGGGCCACACCCTGTGAGGAGGTGCTGGCTGGAGCCATCTGCCACATCCCCGACAGTAAGACCCCCAGCATCCAGGCAGGTTAGGGGTCTCTGGGACCTGCAGAGGTACAAACTTCCTGTCCTACCCTTCCTTTCCAGACGAGACCATCGTCACGCCGGAGGACATCGCTGTGAAGTGTCCCCACAAGATCGGAGGACCAAACTGGATCCCGTTCAAACAGAACTGTTACACTTTCCAGCTCAGCTCGTCCAGGTGGGACGAGTTCGACAAAGGACAAGTCCAGAACACCTGCAAGAATTTAGGTGAGAGGGGGGAGAGAGAGGGGAGGGGACTGGTTGGTGATAGTTACATAATGTTTTAGAACTATAGAAATGCATTAATTTCTCCCTCTCTCTTTCTGTGTGTGTGTGTGTGTGTGCAGATGCGTCAGCTGACATCTTGACCATCAGGTCTGAAGAGGAGAACACGTTCATCCAGCAGCAGCTGCTTCCCTTCAGTAACCTGGTTCACTTTGTGTGGCTGGGAGTGTTCACAGACCACGCTGGTGAGAGGGGTGTGTGTGTGTGTGTGTCTGTCTGTCTGTGTGTGTGTCCCAGCCTGTGACCCCTGTCCCCCCCTCGTCTCTCCTCAGACCAGCAGATGAAGTGGTACGATGGCACTAATGTGCAGTTCTCTAAGTGGCGGGAGGGTCGTCCTGAGGCGCAGTCCGACTTCATGGCCGCCCTGAACACAGATGGAGAGTGGGAGGTGTTCACCAACGCCCGCCTCTTCAAACCGCTCAAACAGAGGAGCATCGTGGCCTGCAAGCTGGACAAAGGTACACACACACACACACACAGCCACACACACACACCTCATTGTGTTGTTGACAGATCATGAATGTAACGCCCCCCCCCCCCTCTCCTCCAGACTCCAAGGCGGACTACAACCATTCGTCCAGCGCGTACGAGCGCTACGGTAACCTGAGCTACTCCGTGGTGCGCAGGAAGCTCAGCTGGTTCGAGGCCCTGGGGGCGTGTTCCGCCCGGGGGGGCCACCTGGCGAGCGTGCACGACGCCCAGGTCGACGCGCACGTGCAGCTCATCGCCAAGAGAGACGGCTTCCCTCTCTGGATCGGCCTCTCCAGTCAGGACGTGAGGAGAACAACAACAATAATAATAATAACGATATCATATGAAGCCTCTGTGATTGTAAAGGAACCCAGGGGGAGGGTGGGGGTGTGCAGGCTGACAGGACCCAGGGGGAGGGTGGGGGTGTGCAGGCTGACAGGACCCAGGGGGGAGGGTGGGGGTGTGCAGGCTGACAGGACCCAGGGGGAGTGTGAGGGTGTGCAGGCTGACAGGACCCAGGGGGGAGGGTGGGGGTGTGCAGGCTGACAGGACCCAGGGGGGAGGGTCGGGGTGTGCAGGCTGACAGGACCCAGGGGGAGGGTGGGGGTGTGCAGGCTGACAGGATGTTGTGTGTGCAGGCGGAGGGCTCTGTATATGAGTGGTCGGACGGAACGAGGAACGACTACAATCGTCTGAGGCCGGGTCCCAGAGGCTGCGTGTTCGTGACGCCCTCCGGAGCCTGGGACAGGAAGGACTGCCACGCCATCGTGGACGGAGCCATCTGCTACAACACCAGCATGGCCACGCCCCTTCAGAGTGAGACCACACACACACACGCTGGCACACTGCCACACACCCTCACGCACTGTCACACACCCTCTAAACTCTCTCTTATCTCCCTCATCAACCAGCCACCTCCATGTTTGAATAACCTTCTCTTAACACTTAACACCATTTTTCTAAACCGCGTCTCTCTCATTGCGACGTGGTTGCTAGAAGCCAGCCAGCAGTTGCCCCCGACGACCACCAACTGTCCAGAGAGCCATGGTCCGTCCAGGTGGGTGGAGTTCCAGGACCACTGCTACGCCTTCGACATGACCTTCTACAACTACTCTGTCTACAGCATGGAGCAGGCCAAGGACATCTGTCTGAATCTGGGTGAGGCTCCTCCCCTCTCTCCTATCATCACCTGTGACCTGTCGCATCTGATTGGACGACAGTGACTGCATGCTGGTCTGTCATTGGCCCTCCAGGTGCCCAGGTGTTGACCATTAAGACCAAGGAGGAGAACGACTTTGTGAGGAACTACATGGAGGAGAATCCTGTCATCACCAGCCGTGCCTGGCTGGGTCTGGACCTGGACACAGAGGGTAGGCACACTGACCTTGACCTCTGACCCTGAGGTCAGCCCTTCACCTGGTAAACTAGGCTACAGAGTGTTGGCTGATTCTGACCATTGAAACACAGTTCGAACTACCAATCTACTCCCTGCTCCTCCTCTCCTGTCTCTTCCTGCTCCTCCTCCCTCCTCCTCTGCACCTCCTCCTCTCCTGTTTCCTCCTCATCTTCTCCTCTCTCCTCCTCCTCCAGGTCAGCCTGTATCCTGGATGGACGGATCCACTGTCAGCTACTCCAACTTCAGGCCAGGTGGGCGGGGGTCTGGGCCGGGTGTGTGGGGGTCCGGGCGAGGCGTGGGCCCCCCCTGTGTGGTCATGGTGTCCACAGACGCTGGCTCCTGGACCACAGTCAGCTGCAAGGACAGTCACAGTCGCCTTGTCTGCAAGACCAGCACACGTGAGGGGATAACGTCTGTCACTCACACACTGGAGCCTCGGATCAGGTCAGAGGTCATCTCTTCTAACAGACAACATCCTGGCTGATTTTCTGTCTCTGTGTGCGTCTCTCCTGTGTTTGTCTCTCTCTCTCCCCCCCCCCCCCCCCCCCCCTCTCTCAGGGTCTAGAGGCCTGCCCGTGGCTCTGGGTCTGCTGATCGTCGTCCTGCTTGGTCTCCTGGCAGCCGTGGCCTTCATCATCTACAAGAAGAACCGCACTCGCTTCTCCTCCACCATCCGCTACAACAGGACCTTCGATGACGCTGATGCGACCAGCATGGTCACAGAGGACGAGTGAAGCCTGGCCCGACAAATGGGACAGTGCAGCTTTGCCACAAGGTTATTTTATTTACTTGATCCCCCACCCCCCACGCACACTCAGAGGTAGATAATCCAAGAATTGTCTTTTAAGTTGTAAATATTGAGGCATCGTGTGACCTGAAAGTGCAGTTTGTTTTAAATATGAATGTTAATGAGGAAGCTGGTCTGTCCACGATTCAGATCTTCTTGGCCGTTCATAGTTTCCTTCATCATAGGAACTTCTGGTTTCACTTGTTTATTTCCTTTGAAAGTTTAGAGTTTAGTGTGGCTACGCATTTTTTCAAACCAGTTTTAATGAATAATTATTTCAGAGAAGTTGTCCGAATTGCACTTAATTTTGAATATTGATCGTTTGTTTGTTCTGCTGGGCTGTGAATAGTTCGTACTCGATTTAGTTTAAGTTAATAGTCTTAGTGGTACGTCATTTGAAAAAGTTGATACTGTCAGTCATGTAAATGTTGACTACTGCAAATATATGGCGATGTGGATTTGAATATTATTGTAGAAAACAAGTGCCGAGTTAACCATTCTACAGCAGAATTTGCTCATGTCCGATCTTCCTATAGAACAGTGGAACCGCAGAACGAAGCTGAGTTTTTACATTCTAGAATCTAGAGCTTCTTGTTGGGTTTGAGCTAAAAACGATCTCTTTCCTGAACTTTGCACTAAAGCTACTGATAACGATGCACTTTATATATAACAATGTTGTGGTCCTACAAGTGTTGCCTTACAAGCAGTTCCTGCCTTCCTGAACAAGTTTTGTTCGACAGCTCGTTAGCATCTAGCTGAGCCCAAACGCACTGCAAACTGCATCAGCTACTGACAAAGGCCTTGTAAATATGAACTTCGTTTTTCCTAATTTAAAACCAAAGATGCTTTTAGATTGGTTGACGTACATCTTTTTAGTTGCTTTTTAACCAAATCTTGTCAAAAACGTGAACATATTTTAGCAAATCCAAAAAATGAATTTCAATTGACATGTTTTTCAATAAACTGGTTTGCCTATCACTGAAAATTCATATTGTCTTCCTCTGGTGTATATTTAATTTACCAAAAAATTAAGAATATTTATATACCTTCAAAACTTTATTGCAATAAGTAAAATAAAGAAAACCATCATTTAGGTCCAAGCAAAAAAAATAATAATACAGCTACATTGAAATAAGACAAAACAAAGACAACTATTCACCTAGAAAACGTCACATTTGTCTTCCATCTTCCCACTAATCAATCCTCGTCAAGGTCACATAGGTCAATGGAAGGTCGTGTGTCCACACTCTCTTCTTCGTCAGAATCACAGAAGTCGATGGATGGTCTCGTGTCCACAGTTTCCTCTTCATCAGAGTCGCCATAGGAACCTGGAACAGGAAGTAGCGTCACGTTGGGCCAACACCAGTTAATGCTGCTAACCCACTACCGCTAGTACAAGATGTATTTAACATGTTCAATATCGTTTTCTTGTCCTGGCAAACGTTATCATCTAATGTTTGGACGGAACTAAAACTTTCAGTGTTGGTAGAAAGTAGAACATTTAGCAGAAGTTTAATCCCCCTCAGATCAATTCCCTGATGTGACTTTTCACAAACTGAATTACTACCAAGCTGAACCTCCGATCTGACTACAGGATTACTCGCCCAATAACCATCAATAAACAAAACAATGACTCCCAAACTATCCCCCCTTTTAAAACAAAGACACAAGGGGGTGAGGGTTTAGAAACGTACTTTCCAGATTGTCCATGTGTTGGTGAAGGGTTCTCGCCAGGTTGAAAAACTGAGCGAGAGAGGAGGGGAGAACAGTTTCAGAACAAGGACACCTGCCACAGCGACTCAGCAAAAACGCATCTGGCTGCATTTTCAACCAGCGGGATTCAGTTGTTCTTCAGAGTCAGTCGTTCTCTGACAAATGTAGGTGAAACTAAACTCAAGATAATCCTGTTGCTTGTAGATTTAATCAGAGCCTCATGTCTTCTGCCATATGTAGTAACGTGTGTGTGTGTGTGTGTTCAGGCCGGTGTCCTTGTACAGTACGGGTGGAGTCTACATGCATGACCCCAGCGTCAGATGTTGAGAATTAGAGACAGAACCGCAAGGTTTCAGGTTCAAATCCCCCCCCCCCCCCCCCCCCCGAACCCACAGATGTTCTTACCCCGGCATCGTTAGCTGCTCCAAGAACGTCAGAGAACCTCTGCTCACACAGGTGAAGGAGAACCACCAGGTAGAGCCCGCACGAGATGAACTCGTACTCTGACTGGAGAGGGGGGAAGAGAGAGGGGAGGGGGGACACCAGAGAAAACAGTGACAGCGTGATTGGTCGAGAAGGAAACACAGAAGTGGGTTGACTCACTGGTTATATACACACCAACTGTCAAGTTTGTCAGTTCTTTAAACAGAGTGTGTGTGCGCGCAGCAGGCCTACCCTGCCGTGGGTTCTGTACAGCTCGTTGATGTCAAAGTTCTCGATGTTGAGGTGCAGTTTCTTCTTACATAGCTCGCAGGTGGTGATGGCTTCCAAGTCACTTCCTGTTCAGGAAACACAACAACAACAACAACCAATCAGGTGCTGAGCCAAGCTGCCATGTTCACTTCCTGCATGCACCACTCCACACTTAAAGGCAAGAAAAACTAAAAACGTGATGTAGCTGAACAATGTAGGATTGGGGCCCCCAAGGGCCTCGTTGGCGTGCGCCCGGTTACCGGAGCTGATCTTGGATCGGAGCCACTGTTTGATACAGTCCTGGTGGACAAACTGCAGACTTCCTGTGCAGCGACACGGCGCCATCAGAGGGTTGGAGAGAGACTCCTGCCTCATCTGACAGATCCGACACAGATCCCCCTCCTCTTCATCGCTGTCCTCCAGCAGAAGACTGGGGAGGAGAGGAAGAGGTAGAACGTCACCATAGGAAGATTTCGCCTGAGATTTACCCACGAATGGATGATTGAAAAGATCTTAAATGGGACTGGTTGAGTCAGTGTGTGTGTGTGTGTGTGTGTGTATGTGAGTGTGAGTTAAGGTTCACAGTCATCAGACCCTGTCCAATCAAAGATCCTCAGCCTTCAGACCCTGTCCAATCAGAGATCCTCACCTCTCCTGGATCTTGCGCAGTTTCTCTGGATCTCTGGAAGAGGCGGGCCTCTGCTCCTGGCCCTCTGGTTGGCTCCTGGCCACGCTCATCATGTCAATATCCATCATGCTTCGCAGAGTGAGAGGACTGCTCATGACCCGGGCGAGTCTCTGACTCCTCCCTGCCACCCTCAGCTCCTCCTGCAGGGCGGCGCTAGCGGCCATCACCCCCGCTGCACCCTCACGATCATCCTCATCCTCATCATCTTCCTCCTCTGGCTCATTACGTCTCCTGGTTGGATACTGGGCGCCTCGGAGCCCCTCCTCCGAACTGCTGCTGGCCAATAGGGCGCTCTCGTCGCGCCCCTCCCTCCTGTGGCGGGAGAAGAGAGGAGTGCAGCGGGCGCGGAGCCAGGAGGGGGCCCCGGGGCCGTCGCTACCCGAGCGCCAGGTGTCCTGGCTGGGTTGGCTTTGTCCTCCATGGGGGGTCTCTCTCTCCTGGACAGGGGAGAGGCCCTGGCAGCTACGCCGCAGGAAGGCAAAGGCCTGAGCCGTATCGGAGGAGGTGGAGTAGGGGAGGGATGGGGGTGTGGGGGGAGGAGACGAGGGGAGGACTGGGGGAGGAGAGGAGGGCAGAGATGGGGGTGTGGGGGGAGGAGAGGTGGGGAGGACTGGGGGGGGGGAGGAGGGGAGAGGTGGGGGGGCGGCGGCGGCATCTTGGCTGGAACGCCGGGAGAAGAGGCGGGAGAGGAGGCGGCGTGTGGAGCGACGGCCATCTGAGTCTCCGCCTTCGGGGGTGGGCCGGGGGGCCGGGGAGGGGGCGCTGGAGGCCTGGGAATACCAGGAAGACCAGGAGGAGGAGGGTGGCTGGGAGGAGGAGACAGAAGGAGTGGGGGGGTGCTCCTCTTTGACCTGCTGCAGGGAGGAGCGAAGGGTGGAGGAGGAAGAGGAGAGGGAGCGGGGAGGAGGGTGGGGGTCCCGAGCCAGGGGGGAGGGCTGGTAGGCTGAGGAGAGGTGGCGGCTGAGAGAGGAGCCCTCGCGGACTGAGGAAGAGGAGGCGGTGGAGGAGGAGGTGTAGAGGGGCTCTTTGGGACGAGCACCCTGGGCGTAGCTGGAGGAGAGGCGGTCCGGACGATCTGAAACAACAAGAAGAGTGAGGAGGTATGCTGCGTGCGTGTGTATCTGTGCGTGTGTGTGTATCTGTGTGTGTCTCTGTGTGTGTCTGTGCGTGTCCTACACAGAGAGGAGTTCAGCCCCAGGAGGTTGTTCCTGTAGCTGCTCTCCTTCAGGAGCCTCTCAGCCCTCTGCTCCTGCTCCCGCTCCCGCTCCCTCCATGAGCGCAGCGCCTCGGAGGAGGAGGAGGAGGAAGAGGAGGAGGAGGAGGAGGAAGAGGCTGTGCGGGAGAGAGGCCGATACGTCCTCCAGGAAGAATCTAAACACAAGGTTGCAGTTTGTTATTCACCTGCGTGGTGGAAAACAAGTCAGAGAAGAAGGAAATCAGTGAGTAAACAAGGCTGCCATGACCCAAGAAGATCCCCTCCAACAGACACAGAACAGGACTGAATATGAGCTGGAGGTCAGGGGGGGAGGTGTAGTACCTGAGGAGGTGGTGAGGGGGGAGGTGTAGTACCAGAGGAGGTGGTGAGGGGGGAGGTGTCGTACCTGAGGAGGTGGTAAGGGGGGAGGTGTCGTACCTGAGGAGGTGGTGAGGGGGGAGGTGTCGTACCTGAGGAGGTGGTGAGGGGGGAGGTGTCGTACCTGAGGAGGTGGTGAGGGGGGAGGTGTAGTACCTGAGGAGGTGGTGAGGGGGGAGGTGTAGTACCTGAGGGGGGAGGAGGTGAGGGGGGAGGTGTAGTACCAGAGGGGGAGGTGTAGTACCTGAGGAGGTGGTGGTGGGGGGGGGGGGGGGGGGGTGGGGGGGGGTGGTGAGGGGGGGAGGTGGTGAGGGGGGAGGTGTAGTACCTGAGGAGGTGGTGAGGGGGGAGGGGTCGTACCTGAGGAGGTGGTGAGGGGGGAGGTGTAGTACCTGAGGAGGTGGTGAGGGGGGAGGTGTCGTACCTGAGGAGGTGGTGAGGGGGGAGGTGGTACTGTAGGAGGAGCTGCTCAGAGATGAGGAGGGGGTTCTGGTGTAGGCTGATGTCCTGTTCATGTAGGACAGCTTGGCTCTCTTGGTGTCTCCGTCGTCTGCGGAGGCCACCAGGCCAGAGTAGGTGCCCAACCTGCGCTCCGACTCTGTCTGCAGGGGGAGGGGGGGGAGGGGTCAGCTGCTGCACCAAACACACCACACCATCCGTGTTCCCCCAGAAGCCCGGAAGTACCCACCAGCTTGCTCCGGCTGGACAGGGGCCCCTGGGACCAGGAGGGGTCCCGTGTGGTGGAGGGGGCTTTCCAGGAGGGACGAACATCAGAGGGGGTGTAGTCACGAGACGGCAGCTGGAGCCAGGAGCTCTGGTGGAGGGGACAGAGAGGAGAGAGTCATGGAGGGGACAGGTATGTGATCTATCCAGGGCAGGCAGCGAGTGTGTGTGTGTGTGTGTGTACCCCATGCAGACAGGTGGGTGACAGCACGCTGCAGATGGAATATGCCAGAACACGCTAGACTCAGCACAGGACTTCATGCTGTGTTTTACAACACGTGTGGCTCGTTTGTCCCCCCCATCCACACCCCTCCCCCCCCACCCACCCACACCCCTCCCCCCCACCCACACCCCTGTCCCCCGTCCTTGACGAGTCTCCTCATATCACCTACACACTCACTGGAATCTGGCCCCAGCCTATAAAAAGACCCGCGAGGGAGGACAGTGCTGTGCCGGGGCCCGAAGGAGGGGGCCAGACAGGGAGAACTCACTAGAACAACCTGGCTGACTGTCACACACAGGCCGTGAGACGCACGCATCCCATTGGTTACGCAAACTGGCGGAACCAATCAAATGCATGCGAGTTGGCAGCTCTGGATGGGATTCGACACGGCAGGGTCGGCCCGCGCCACTGACCTGCTTCGTAAAGGTCAGAGGTCAGCGCCGCAAGGGAGACTCCTAAACAAATGAAGGGCGGTTCTCACCTTGTAGTCTGTATCCAGTTTGAGGTTTTTGGAGTGGGTGTAGCTCTCTCTGCTGGGAACAACTCCACTCCCATACAGCCTGCCAGACCTCAGCGAGGAGGAAGAGGAGGAGGAAGACGGCGTGTAGGAGGAAGAGCTGGACACCGTGAAGGGCAGTCGACGAGGTTTGGAATCCATCACTGATCCAACTGTTCAACCAACAGAAAGAGACAGATGATTAGACCATCAAGTCCTGCAGGTATCAGGACTGTGACAGGATCACCCATCAGCAGGAACACACCAGAGTCAGGTGAGATCCGATTCAGAATACGACTCCGTATCACCCATCAGCTGACATCAGGGAGACAGAGTCAGGTGAGATCCGATTCAGAATACGACTCCGTATCACCCATCAGCTGACAGCAGGGAGACAGAGTCAGGTGAGATCCGATTCAGAATACGACTCCGTATCACCCATCAGCTGACATCAGGGAGACAGAGTCAGGTGAGATCCGATTCAGAATACGACTCCGTATCACCCATCAGCTGACATCAGGGAGACAGAGTCAGGTGAGATCTGATTCAGAATATGACTCTGTATCACCTCAGCTAGGTGAGATCTGATGACTGGTGCTGTCAGCAGGAGAGCTGAGCTAGCACATAGCAGTGTGTTCATCTACAGTACAACATACGCACTTCCTACATCTCACTCACACACACACACACACACACACACTGCATGTTCTCCTCTTTCTCTCACACACACACACTGCATGTTCTCCTCTTTCTCTCACACACACGTCATTCCCACAGTAAGTCACATGCATGTCCTTGGAAGCAGATTGGAAAAGTGATTGTGACATTTCCAGAGAGAGAGAGAGAAAGAGAAAGAGAGAGAAAGAGAAAGAGCGAGAAAGAGAGAGGGCTCAATTCTTGTGCCTGCAGGGACCACAGAGGCACCATGCGAGAGGCAGGGTGAGGCAGAAGAGTGTCTCTTCTTAATGACGCTTCCTCACCCAGACCAGCTCAGCTAATACTTGCAGTAGTTCCACTGTCTTGCTTGTGTTTTTCCTGAGCTGATGGTTCAGAGACGTCTGATAGATGACCTAGTTAAGAGGCTGAGTTCCTCCGCTTTAAATAGTAATGCTGCCCACAACCAACTGCCCTAAAATAGCCCGCTTCCATTAAAGAGTGAGGGGAGCGAGCTAGGCTAGAAAACATGGGCCATGCTAAACTTAGTCAAACTGTCAAGGCTGGCCAATCAGCGAGCACCTGTGCAGAGCAGGACTGCTGGCAGGAAAACCTTCAGGTTGCCAGATCAGCTACTAAAACTCTGGCTGTAAACAGCAGAACACAGACACAGCTGGATACTGAAGAATACAAGTTTAACTTTTCTCCTCGGAACTTCTTGTCCTTAGTTTAAAAAAAACACAACCTCCCTAACTTCACACACACGTCATGTTGAAAGGTGATTGGTACGTTATGTACCTTAAAGGTTGGGGGCAAAGTTCTAAGGAGGAGACTTTGGAGCCTTTAACTGCAAACCCAACACAGCCTGCCAGCAAAGCCTTTCTGACCAACACCTGTTCTCACTACAGTGTGTTTTTACTAAATATTCGGTGCGTTTCAATGCAATCATCATGTCTGGATGAGTCTTGGTGTGTAGAGCACTTAAACACACACACTGACCCTACGGGTACAACACTGTCCAAATGTCCAGGACCACAGATAAACAGGTCTGTTAAGTGTCCTGTTGACTAAACACTAGACCTAACACACCGTTTATTGACAGTAATCTAAATGACATCCAACACCCCATGTATATATTTATATTTATTTAATCGTGATTGAAGGAATCTTAGATCTGAGTGAAAGCAGGAAGTATCTGAGCTGTGTTATCTGGCTCTGGCCCTCCATGCAACCTTACAGAGCTAAAGACAGATCAAACCACGACTAAAACCATAATAACACATCCAGAAACATCCCTCAAATCAAACATACTGATGCATTTGAACGAAACGTAGACAGATTATAGTGATTTAAGCGCATTTTAGACCGGGTTAGTCCAAACAGCAGCTTTTTTCCAATGTCCCTGTTTAAAGAGGCTTCATGCAACAATAAAACCCTGCAAAGATCACAAGGCAATAAGATCAGCAAATCTCTATATTTATACCAGTCTGAAATCCGTCGACATTACTGAACACATTCGTGTATGTGATGTGTAAATATGTCAACATAAAACACGCGAAATCTCACCTTTACTTCCACGATTCTGCATTGAAAACCTCCTCTGATGGCGTCTGAGTGTTTATATAGAGGAGAGAGGATCCGCCTCCTGCTGTGAGGGGGGCCTGGAGATGGGGCTGTTTGTGTTAATAATAATAATAATACATTGTATTTATATAGCGCTTTTCAAGGTACTCAAAGTTGCTTTACAGACAATAATATCATCATAAAAGTTTCACATTAAAAACATAGTAAACGTTAATAATAAACAATAAAGTACAACCAAAACCACTCTAAACTGAAGTGCAGGGTTAGATCTTTGATTTGACTCTCATCTGAGAATGTTATTTTGATGTTAAATAGTATTCTGGGTGTCTATAGTCAAATTAAAATAGACTAGGTAACAACATGGTGTTTAAGTCTAGTCTGTTAATGAACTGTAGGCTTGACAACATGGTGAGTAAAATACCAAATGTAAATATGCTTAAGACTTAAGACACAATTAATTCTTATGATTTAAGTGTTTACTTTGTAATCCGCAAAATATACCTATATATGACACTTTTAGTTTGAATGTGTTATCATAACCAATAAAAACAACCAACTTCAGCTTTATGCGGGATAATATTCATGCTTTGCCCTTTTTTTAACATAAAGTCTTAATTTATGTCATTTTCGACAGACGGACATGTGACAACAATGCAACCAGACACTAAACGGAAACACGTAAATAAGCGTGACAGGCATGTGTTCTAGCCAATCACAGGCATGTGCTTCCGCCAATCACAGTCATGTGCTCTAGCCAATCACAGGCATGTCCTCTAGCCAATCACTGGCATGTGCTCTAGCCAATCACAGGCGTGTTCTAGCCAATCACAGGCATATGCTCTAGCCAATCACAGGCGTGTTCTAGCCAATCACAGGCATGTGCTCTAGCCAATCACAGGCATGTGCTCTAGCCAATCACATTCGTGCTACCCACCTTAAACCCGCCTCTGACATGTTATTGGTGGACAGGAGGAGGTCGATCAGTAAACAGGCTTATTTGTGATTTAATTTAAGAATACTTTGAGGAAATGTTGGCTATATGATGATGACGAGCACGAGATGAAGTTTAAGGGGATTTGCTGATTTGGATGAAGGATACAATCATCTAAAATAGTCAAAAATGCTTTCAGAAATAATTGAATAATGAACTTATTATTTACAGCACCATCCTGTAGTTCATAAACATGTCCACTAGGTGGCGCACTGCCTCACACTTTGAACCAGCACAGATGCGCTTTTCTATTATTTGGCTTCTGAAGCTTCATGTTTGTGTTGGACCGAGAGGTAATTAAAACCATTGCCAACTGCACTAATTAGATTCATTTTATTATATAAAAGTATTTGTTGACCTTGTAATGGCTGTAAATCCTGTATTAAGTAACAAGATAAATTATATTAGCTTCCAATCCTACGCATTCATAGGCTTATTTAATATTTGTTTTGTATATTTATAATACAATTCAAATGGTGCGTTTTTTCACGGTAAATAAAAAATCATCTTGGCAGACTTCCAGCAAATTCTGCATATTTGATCACAACAAATTAACAACACTACATTAACAACCATTAACAACATCTCCCCCCCCCCCCCCCCCCCCCCACGTGACACATAGACAAATGAAAAGCGTGATATATTTTCCTAGCCTCGTAATACCAATATAACTTTACATTAATCAAATGCACAGATATGTGTGGTGTGATTTCATGATTTGAACAGCCTACACTGCGGTGTAGCAGTCAGTCTGATTAGGAAGGCTGAACTCGGGAGTAGGACAACATGTTACATGTTGTCTACAGTTTAAGGTCAGATCAGACTCATTGAGCTTGCTTAACACAGTTCATCCATGGCTTGGCTGAGACAGGCCTTATTAACCCCCAGGACAGAGAGGGGGCCAGCAGGCACATCCAGAGGAGGTGAAGGGGGGGGGGGGGGGTCCTGCTGCTGATTAATCGCTGACAGGAAGAACACCTCGTGACCTGGGAAGCATTGCAGGGAAACATGGCCGCTGTGTGTGTGTGTGTTGCTTCTCTGGGAGATTGAAATGTTCTGGAGTTTAAAATAACCCGAGACTAGCGAGATTCTTAAACGACAAGTGAAACTATTAATTCTGTCGGGTACGATGTGGACGGGATCCATCACTAATGAAAAGTGGTGTGTGTCTATTCCAGAGCTCCGAGGCCAGTGTGTGTGTGTGTGTGAACTCCGAGGCCAGTGTGTGTGGGTGTGTGTTTGTGTGTGTGTGTGTGTGTGTGTGTGAGCTCCGAGGCCAGTGTGTGTGTTCACTGAACTCTCCTCCCCCAATTCTGCTGATTAGACAATAAAGGGACATTCCAGAGAGCAGCTTCTCACAATGTTTTAACAGGGAATAGGGAGTGACATTGTCTGTCGGGGAGGGGGAGGGGGGGGGGGGTGCATCTATCTTTCAAAAATAGAAATCTTGTCGACACGGAGACGTCAAGATGGAGTTTTTTTCCTTCTTCTATCTCTCGTGTGAACCCGTCCTGTCTGTGAATGAAGGGCCGAGCTTCGGTTCCTCCCTGAACATTAGGAAACGTGTTGGTGTTCTCCAACATGTGAACAGCTGTGAGTCTGTCTGAGTGGAGCTTTTTTATCTGAGCTTGACGATGGAAAAAAAATACTTCTAAGGACTCTGAACTGTTTCCAAGAATGTCTGGATTTCTGTGTGTAATCACAATGGAATGCCAAAGGGACATTTCTGCTTTTCCTCTTCAACAGTCTCGTATTTTATTCCCACGGTTTATCTGCGACAGAAACAACTTATTTCCCTTCTAAGTTCCCAAAGACACGTGAATAAATTACAAAGGTTAATTTATCAGCGCAGAAGACAATAACCATAGCAGCGTCTCCAGCATAACGGATGTCTCTAGTCTAACCTTGGAGGAAGGAGGAGGAGGGGGAGATGAATTCCAGGAGAATTCTTTTATTTCCTGGTTTTAAACCGTTATGAATCACATGAGGGTGGAAATTCTTGAAACAGAATCCTTAAGGATACAGGAAATGAGATGAGGATACTTGTGATTTGGACGAAATAGTTTCAGCAGCGTATACTTGAATTCCCAGATATTCTATGGGAACAGAGAGAGAGAGAGAGAGTGATATGTAGTGCCTGGAAATAAAATAGTTTTATAAGATAAACCATGTCACCTTGCTGCAGCTAACTTGTACATAGTTAATGGACCTGCAGACTCTCAGATCAGTTAGAAAGGTTTCTGAAGCGCAGACACACATGTTAACACTTGGGACCACATGTTGAAGCGGCACAGTCCAGGACACAGGCGTGTCGACTGTGTTTCAATAAAACCGCAACCGGATCCGATTCCTTGTGTCTTTGCTTGGCTTCCTTGAAGCCGATCCTTCCCCAAGAATGTAGATAAACAATCGAGATAATCTGCTAAATCACGATTGTCAAGGGTTTCTGTTTCTCTACAACAACTTTTTTTTCCCCTCACTTCCATGACCGTCTGTGTCTTTAGGAGCTTGTCTTTGGTCAGGTAAACCTTCACTAGGGGCACTTGTGAAACATTAGATCTTCACCTTTAATCAGGTTTGAGTCAGCGTGAGCCTCCTAGCTAAAGCGTTTGTTTGTGTTCGTTTTACTGAAACCCATATGCCCGGTTCCCCTGACATCTGCCTCTCCCTCTCTCTCTCTCTCTCTCTCTCTCTCTCTCTCTCTCTCTCTCTCTCTCTCTCTCTCTCTCACATCCGCTCTGCTCTTCTTTGTTCGGCAGAGCTCACAAGAGGGAGAAGGAGAGCGTTCATTTCCTGAGTGGTGATGTCACCGTGGTGATTATTACTGGCTGCTGTGTTGGCCTATTTCTGACCAGGCGGCAGCACAGAGACTCATCCAGAAACGACTGCTTGAGCTCCTTTGGAAAACAGCAAACTGCCACTTCTAATTAAAACAGGATCCAATTTGCAGCAAAGCCCTAAGACAGGCTGACACAAAAGAGCGTAAAACTCTGCTTTAGAAACGACGACAAAAGACCCTCACGGTCGAGGGAGACTTGTGGATCCACCAGCCGTGAATTATGTGTCATTTTAGATCAAGTAGGGGGACGAGGTTTTAGGAACACAAAAGTGTCAGAAAGGCAGAAAAAAAACTCCACCATTGTTGAGGAGAAACACTGAATTCTAACTGTATCATACTAAATAGGTCTAAAACAGAGGTAGTGTACTGTTTGAATAATTGAAATAGTTTTCGTAGCTGTGCTGTATTTTTTGGACAAGAGTTTGAGCTCAACTCAAGAGATACACTTTACATGACAAAAGGCAGCGGCTGTCCTAAAAGATTCCCTGAGCCAATCTTAATGTTGTGAAGTTGTGTTTGTGTCTTCCTGTGTGCTTACAGTGAGACTACCTTAAGGAGAGAAATACCTCAGGCCACAAAAAAAAATTGTTGGAAGGGAAAAAAATACGACATTTTAAACCATTTGAAGCGAACATTAAATTAATTTAACCTAATATATGTCGGCGGGTACTGAAACTGAAAGCCAATCTTAGAAGAATGTATCCACAGTAGTTAAAGACCCTCCCTAACCATCCGATGACACTACTGTGTTTTATCTATCAGGACCCAGAACTGCAGTTGTCCTCATAGATTTGGTTTCACTCTCCCTCTCCTGGTCTCCAATCCATACTCAGCCAGTTCTCTCCAGTTCAATCTCGCTAATGTCGCCTCAATGGACAAGACCCTCTTCCCTCAGTGAGAAAAATGCACATGTCAACAATTATTACCCTGCAGTTGTCTTCTTAACATGCTAAGTGCATGTCATATGGACAATAGGCTGTGATTTGCTTCAGTTAGTAGACACAGTCTTACACACACATCTGTCCTGGGCTGTCAGGAACGTGTTTGACTAATGGACGTTCTTCTTTAGCTGTTCGCCTTTGTTCCGGGGTAAAGACTTGTTTGGCCCATTCTGTCTTCCTGGACGCTCGTCTCAGTGGAGGTCAGTGATGACGAGGTCTGATCTCATCCTCCGAGGAGCTGTTTCACTCTCGGATCAGCAGCTTCTCTGGCTTCTACACTTTCCCGGCTTTGCCAATTTAATGACTGTGCTTTTCCCAGAAAAGGGAGGACGACAAATATGTTTTCTTGTTTCTTGTCTCTCCCTCTCTCTCTCTTTCTCCCTCTCTCTCTCTCTCCCTTGCACTCAGACACAGACACGGACACACACACACACACACAGACACACACACTAGCATTATCTATCACCTAGTTCTCCCTCTCTCTCTCTCTCTCTCTCTCTCTCTCTCTCGCTCTGTGTTTCTGCTGGTGCCTGTGAGTGTCATCAGTGAATCATTCACTACGACTCTGCTCTCATGATTATAGGATGTCTCCTTTCTTACTGTTACATCACATCATGGCAACAAACAGCTTTAGTTCTCTCTCCAACCTGACTGGCATTAACTAAAGTGGGGCGGAAAAAACAGATACTTACTGGTAAATATAATTTCAACCAGAGCTTAATACAGCTTTATTCGTCCTTTTCTGTGCGATGAAAACATACTTTAAAACATATTGCTTTTGTAAGTTCACCTGCTAATAATTTGTATGGATACTTATATCATAATTATTATTTTCTCTCTCAGGCTTGTACTCTTCACAGGAGGAAGGTAATACTTAATACTTAACACAACAGACAGCTACTGTATTACTTTGACCACTGCATGTTCACATCATGACTAAACTCACTCTGTATATTCTCAACAGGCAGTACAGCGGACGACAAAAAATTGTCCAGCGAGTCCTAAAACACTCAAAGTACAAAGGCATCTCTCCTCTAACATCTCCTGACCCCTCCTCCTGTAAATGGCCTTGCGCCGGGGTCAAAGAGCAACACATTCTTCACTGTCACAGTGAATTCCCATGAGTCACTTAGGCCAGGCTCACTCCTGTGGGCCGTTCAGGAACAGGAGAGGGGGGACAGTGGAGTGGCGGCCATATTTATTACACATTTCTTTCAGCCGGGGATGGACGACGCTGATCAATAGCTACGTTCATCTTGCCGTAATTGCAGAGTGTCAAGATTTCTAAATGTATTGGTTATAGTCATGTAGCACACATAGTGTGTTATACTTGTAGGCAATTCCTCCCTGGTGTTAGAATTGCAGGCTGTTCAATTAATTGACTTTTCGAATCGTTAGAGCATCCGTTCTATCTTGTCCCGGGTCATTCTGTTAAGATGACAGCAGACATCTTGTGACAGATAGAAGATTTGTATAGAATAGCTTAATGTCATCGTTTCGTAAAGATAATCGCAGAATGACCAAATATAACGTCAGAGGAATAGTCTTTATCTTAATCCTAATTGCAGAATTCTCTGTTCAGCCGGTACTTTATAGGGCATTACAAGAGCGGCTTTTAATTCAATTATATTAAGAGACAACCTAAGGCTAGTCCTCTTTTGTGTGTGTGAGAGAGTCTATTTTGGTCCGTAACAGAAACCGTGAGCTCAAATGAAAGACCTCAAAACTGCTGGAAGGTCCACATCTTGTTAATGGAATCGCCTGGTTGTGTGTGGAAAGGTGAATCTGTATTCACTGAATGTGTCCAGAAAAAATCAATAGATGCAAGCAAGTCTCCCTGTACTTATGGCCGTCCCTGTCTTTCCTGTGGAACTAATAGAAAATAATAATTAAATCCAAATCACCACATTAATTTGTTTTTTCCATCAGTCTCGAGGGATATCTTCTTTTTTTTATACCAGTTCTTAGAGTCTCATTATACTTTCTAATCAAGACTCTTTAAAAAAAGGATCCTTTTTAGCGTCAGCCTGGGTCCCTTCCCCCTCTCTGTTCACCCTGCTGTCTTGTTGCTGCAGCAGGCATTGTGGAGGCTCTTATTATGTTACAAATGACCAAGGTGGACGCCACTCTCACTGTGCAGACACACAGAGCCTGGCTGCAAGTGCCTTCTTCATTTAATGAAACTGCTAAGAGCCCACACACACACACACACACAGACACACACAGACATACACACACACACAGACAAACACTGACAGACACACACACTGACACACACTGACACACACACACAGAAAGACACACAGACAGAGCCTCTCCCATCACCCCCCCCCCCCCCCCCCCCCCCCGCCACCTCAACCCACCCCCACCTTTTCCAAACTCGCCCCCATGTGCTCTCTTTAATGAAGATTCTCCAGCGCAATTAAAAATCCCTGCAGCTCTTTATGACAAACACAGCTCCAGTCGATCCTGTGTTACAGGATGACAAACACAGCTCCAGTCGATCCTGTGTTACAGGATGACAAACACAGCTACAGTCGATCCTGTGTTACAGGATGACAAACACAGCTACAGTCGATCCTTCTGTGTTACAGGATGACAAACTCAGCTCCAGTTGATCCTTCTGTGTTACAGGATGACAAACTCAGCTCCAGTCGATCCTGTGTTACAGGATGACAAACACAGCTACAGTCGATCCTTCTGTGTTACAGGATGACAAACTCAGCTCCAGTCGATCCTGTGTTACAGCACATCTTGTCCTCTGGCTCCTTGTTGATGCGGCTGGGGGAGGGGCAGGGTGAAGACCCTAGCTCTGCTGTCAGCCTGATCATAAAGAGAGGACGAAGTGAGCCCAACACTCCTACAGGTAATGGAAGGAGGGGGATGAAGAAAAATCAATGTCCAGAGAGTATGGAGAAGAAGGCCGTATAAAAAGGGCTTTTTACACACCAGACACCTGAACAAGGACTGTGTGAGAAACCCAGAAGGGAAAGTCCTATTTCTAGATGAATTAGATAAAAACGTATAATTAATCTAACGAGATGAATAAGTATAATCGTTTATCAGCCTTCAGAGATAATACGAATGTATAATTGAAGTGTATTGGTTCCTTAAAAGCCAAGTGTTGTTCAAAGATGATTCATCCACCAACTGACATGATTCGTCTTTTTAATTTGTAATCACATTTTTATTAAATAACTACCGATTGATAAATAACGTAACGAAACAAGAAAAGACATCTTATATTACATCAATAACCGTCTTTACAAAGCACTTGTATGGATTTACCATTGAGTCATTTTGAGTTTATTACTCAGTCGTGAGTGGTCTGTCAGTATGTGTCTATAACTTAATAACTTCTGTAATAACCCTTTACAAAGCGTACACAATAAAACTCTGATTATTTGTCTGTCCAGGGAGTCAGGTGATGCAGTCGGTTAGGATGGTGGGCTGGTAATCAGAATGTAGCCGGCTCTAAACCTGGTTCAAACCCCGGCTGTGTCAACATGACGTTGTGTCCTCGGGCAAGGCACTTCACCCTACTTGCCTCAGGGGGGGAACGTCCCTGTACTTGCTGTAAGTCTCTCTGGATAAGAGCGTCTGATAAATGACTCAGTGTAAATGTTCCGTTAGCAGGTCAGTTCTACACTCAACACACTCTCATCACTGGACTGGTTTACTGGTCATC
This sequence comes from Protosalanx chinensis, assembly GCA_030340685.1. Taxonomy (NCBI): domain Eukaryota; kingdom Metazoa; phylum Chordata; class Actinopteri; order Osmeriformes; family Salangidae; genus Protosalanx; species Protosalanx chinensis. The sequence continues at coordinate 6,550,795 of CM059333.1, forward strand.
AGTTTGTGGTGGTGAGCAAGAGGTTTTCCAGTCCATATTCAACCCCCTCTCTCTCTCTCTCTCTCTCTGTCTCTCTCTCTCTCATACACACACACAAATACATACATACACACACCACAAACACACAGGCCCCGCCCCCCTTGTTGTTTTCCAGTTGAATGAAAATAATCTGCAGACCAGTCTAGGGCCTAGTCTGGGTCACAGAGTCGCTGGTTGGCCTGTTGCTCATTGTGTTACCAGAGAAGAAGCTAGAGAAGAATACAATTAGACACAGATGGCGACTTAGCCGAGCAGCGTATTGATCTCCAGCTTACTGAGATCTGTCTTTCTACCACCCCTGATTATTTATGCTGAACTCCTCTTTTTTTTAGGCGGAGGGGAGGAGGGTAATGCATTGTAATAGAAACCGAAGGGCTTTTGGTTCTAGCTGTAAGTGCCTTCATTTCAATGTTATGGACGGGTAAAGGGGCCTTTGATCAAATATTATACCATACTCTCTGGGGGAACACTAACATATAGAGAGATTACAGTTTTAGCTTGTTCCATCAAAACCCTAATTATGTTCACCGGGAGGAAACACATGTGTCCAAATATTTGAAGGGGGATAAAGTCACACTTCACATTTTTGGTTATTTGTTTTAACATGTAAAAGTTTATTATTTAATTTTTTTAAGGAACCACGATCCGTAAAATGTGTCCCCCCAACCCACCCCACTCTAAAATAAAAGATTAAGACACTGATTAATTGATAACACACAGAAAACATTTATACATTTATTCATCCTCATCTGGGATTTGGAATCTCAACAATAACCTAAATCAATGAGACACCAAAAATAATGAGTTCACTTAAGGATCATTTCTATCAAATCCTTCTCATTTTAGAACAACAAGTTTCTGGGACAAGAACAGTTCTGTTAGGGTTATTCCTAAATATAGATATTATCAGGGCAGATATCATTTTAAATACTGTATAATTTAAGAGGTTGGTTTGTTCTATTTGTTTTGGTTTAACTCACCCTACAAGACTTCAACTGAGTTATCCTCACTGTATAAATATTTACTCAAGTCTATTTAAACAATCTGACATTTTTGTTCATGTGCACGTGCAGTAATATATATATGATCTATTAGGTAGATTGAAGTTGTCTTTGTGGCAGCTTGTAGGCTGACGTCACTTAGGTTCCTTGAAGTGGGGCTGAATAAACCTTAGGAAGAGTCTGCCTGGATCTGCTCTGAGTAACTAACACACACACACACTCACACAGAGCTGCTCAATTACTGGCCAATTCTCTTCTTTATCATCTCTTACCGACCTCTAGCCAAACCACACCGCTTAGGAAAAGAGACCAGAAGGCTTTCCGAAGTATTACTTGAACTAAAATCCTGTTGGAAATAAGTAGAAGTGTCGAAAGTAAAGGTAGGTGTGTGTTTATTTCGAGGCTCTGTTATATCATTGAAGCGGTGTGTGTGTGTGTGTGGAGCTTGATTTCTTTCGAGTGAGATCTGTACTTCTGTTTGTGTCCCTCAATCGTCAATTGAAGATTGATACGAAGTTATCCCAGTTCCAATGATAATCCCAGTATCCAGTCTGGTTAGATACTTTAAGAAGGTGAAATAACAGAAAGTTTTACCAGATTAAACCTCTAAAGTGTTGTCGTTGTTCGGATCCTGCTGACCTGATAGTCAGACCGTCTTTGTGTTTCTCTTTCTTGTTGATAATTTGGACAGTTATGCCTCTAAATAAACATTGTAATCAAGTTCAGATCGTTCACTTTGTAGTGAAATGCTGCTGTAATAATGCTCAGTTGGATCAGGTTATTTCTTATTTGACCGGAATCGTAAAGACATGAAGGAGGGAGCAGAGCCACCTTTGGTCTGCTGAGCTGTCCGTTTACAGACAGGGCACAATCCACACAGATAATAGTTCCTCAATGCGAAAATAAAATAATTAGTAAAGACAAATACAGTGTTCTTCCTTTTCAATAGATCGTGTTTTGGTTTTGGTCTTTAGACCGGAGCGATGTGAGGTTTTCCTGCTAGTTCAGGGTTTGTTTCCAGCGGCTGGTCCAACATCTCTCCCCTCCTCTAACCAGCAGCTGCTGCTCGACTTGTTGAAATTTATCCTTTGTGTACTTTACAATATCCTCCATGTTTCTGCCCTTCCAAACAACAAGCCTCTCGCCATCTTGGTTGATTTAAATTCCCCAGGCAGCAGCACCTCACTGGTGAAGGGAAACACAGCGAAGGCTTGAAGGATTCAGCCTGGAAACAAAGTTTAACCTCAGAATGAAATGTTACACTGTAGCGGTGTTTATGACGTCATATGGAGTTTAAGAGAAATGTTACACTGTATCGGTGTTTATGACGTCATACGGATTTTAAGATAAATGAAGAGTTCAGGTCTGATTCTAAAGGAAATAAGATCAGTGTTGTAGTTTAGTGGAATCATTTTGTCAAAGACATATTGACATGATTCGGTCATACTAAATACAGCACAGAAGTTTTTTATTTATATATATATATATAATATATATATATATATATATAATCGTAGACTATTTTAGACAGATGTGAATAGAATGCAAAGTTCATTTCGATTTATATTATTACAAACTTTTCACTATCTGTCCTCGAATTGTTTTGTTTATTTACGGAATATGCCTTTTGAATATGTTTTTTTCCCCCTTCATGTTATTGTGTCTTAAATATTTGATATAAGTAAGCGACAATATTGACTATATACGACATGATTATGATATGTTACCATGGTTTACACTATCCTAATGTGATTAACACGAACAATAACTGAATGAATGAACGAATACAGGTTAATAATCTACAGCTCAGGAGAATCTTGTTTCATTTAGATCAGACTGTGTTATAGCAGTAAACTGCTTCTGTTGTGTATTTTCGGCCACTTGGCTTTTATGTTGAACATTTAGTCTCTGGGTTACAGACTGGGCTTTATTCCTGAGGTACAGACAGACTGTCATGCCTTGCGTGTTAAATAACATGATCATATAGGATTACATGACCAGGGTGCAGAGTATAACAGTGTGGTCTTACTCTCCCCAAACTCATTTCTTATGACAAAGTAACATATATCATAACTGCTTTAAGGTCAAGATACACATTTAGGCACATTAATATTAATAACCAGTAGCCCTGTTAAAGTAAGTGTGCGTTATTAAAAATAATACGTCCCTCGTATCGTCAAGAGTTCACATGAGATAAACATGGACTAAAGATGTGAAATCTCCATAACTGGAGTTCAGTTTCTCTGTGGGTTTGAATGGAGATTCGTCCTCAGAGCTCCTAACTCCACTGGGCCAAGTGAGGACCACAATCCTCAGCTGCTTTTTGTTTTGACAAAAACATTTGCTAAGCCTTTTGGAGATAAGACATTCAAAATCATTTCGCCTCCCCAACTCTTTGTCAGTGTTATTTGTTGGTGTTGAGCAGGGGTGTTGAGGAGCAGATGTTGGGAGCTGAACGCACAGGGCTGGAGTCTCTGGCTCTTCAGGGACACGCTGCTGTGTCCACAGGACAGCTGCTTGATTTCATGGAAGCTGCTTGGAAGCCATTAGTGCTATCAGTGGATTGAAACGGAACCGTCTCTCCCAGTTTTTCCCACAAATGTCTATTGTTAGTTTCCTCCTTCCTGCCTCCGTGTGTGTGTGTGTCTGTGCGTGCGTGTGTGCGCACGTGCGTGTGTGTTCCGCAGCTGAACACACAACAGGTCAGGTTAGAGAGAAGCTGTAATATACTTGTGCATTGTGTTTCTCCTTAATGCATGTAGGAGAGAGAGAGAGATGGAGAAGGAGAGATAGAGAGGAGAGAGACAGGGGAAGGGAGGGAGAGGAGAGACGGAGGGAGGGAGGGAGGAGGGAAGGGAGGGTGAGAGAGCTAATCTGTCAAGGCTTGTTTGTGATGTTGGTTTGAAATGAAAGCACATTGTGCTACCTCAAGCACTCTCAAATCAGAGATGTCTCCTCGTGCCTGGCCAGAAGGAAAGGAGAAAAAACACACCCTGGCTTATACTTGTTTTTTTTCTACCTCTCTCTCCCCCTCTCCCCCCTCTCTCTCCCTGCCTGTCTCTCCCACCTTCTCTTTCTCTTTTTTCCCTCTCTCTGTTACTCATATTCTTTTCTAAGATGTCTGTTTTACTTCTCTCTAGGAGATGGAGGGGAAAAAAATCGGACTTCCGCTCCGACTCGAACCCTCAGGCATTAAGGATAGACATAGTTAAGCTTTATTCGCATGTCTGCTGCACCAAACGCTAACTGTTGCCTAAGCAGATTAGGTGAAACTAGGTTCAGTAAACTGGGGTCTGGGGGAACATGTTCATGTCTGGAGCGTGTGATTCACCCGACCTCCGCTTAATCCTCCTCTGAGATGGTGTGTGAGGAGGGTTGCACACGGCTGTGTTTGGTGTGTCATTGTTGTCTCTGATATGATCCAGTCAAATGGGAAAATAACCGCCGTCACGCAAACAGTTCATCTGCAGCGTCTAATCATCAGATGCGATTCAGCGATGCCTTTATTTGCCTCCACAGAGAGAATAAAATGAAACACGATGGACATGTTATTGCTGCTGCTGCTGTTGTTGTTGTACATCATTAAAGAAGTAGGTATTTATGTCTCTTTAAGTTGACCTGAATGCTGTTGACTCTCTGGCTCTTAATGTTGTGTGTGTGAAAACACTGTAATGGTTATTAATGAGCAGTTAGATGCAGGCAGATCTGTGCTGTGTGGGTTGGAAGGAGCAGGAACTGAACTGACACGGCCATGAGAAGCTCAGGGTTTAGTGTTCCCACTGGTTAGTGACTCAACCCAACTGACACACTTCAAGTGGATTATTTTGAAATCATCACAGTGGTACCTCACATGCACACAGTTCCTCCCTCCCTCTCTGTCTCTCTGTCTCTATCTCTGTCTCTCTCTCTCTGTATCTATCTCTGTCTCTATCTCTGTCTCTCTCTCTCTGTCTCTATCTCTGTCTCTCTCTCTCTGTCTCTATCTCTGTCTCTATCTCTGTCTCTCTCTGTCTGTCTCTCTGTCTCTCTGTCTCTCTCTCTCTCTGTCTCTCTCTGTCTCTCTCTCTCTGTCTCTCTCTGTCTCTCTCTCTCTGTCTCTCTCTCTCTGTCTCTCTCTGTCTGTCTCTCTGTCTCTCTCTCTCTCTCTCTCTGTCTCTCTCTCTGTCTCTGTCTCTCTCTCTGTCTCTCTCTCTGTTCCCTCTCTGTTCCTCCCCTTTACATCTCATCTCTCTCTCCACCCCTCCACCAAGGTTTTACAAGTATGCCCACCCACCTCAGGCCTCCCCTGTCCCCCCCCTCAGCCCCCCCCCCCCCTCCTGGTGGCCACACTCTCTCCACAGCACAGCTTCAGTCCTGCCACCAGCCTGCACAGGAACCTCCTACTGGGTTTTGAAGGTTAATGTCCTTGGCTCTTCAGTTTGCGCTAAGATGATCTACTTCACCTTACTTTACTGGGCTATTTTAGTCCCCCTGTACTTCAGGTCGACCTGATAATCGCAAGGCAGATAGTGGCTTACCTTAGCAGCCTCGATCACGGGCTCACTCTCGTTTAGCGTGTGGAAGCTAGCATGTAGGCTCAACATGGCTCAGGCCAAACACAAGTTCCCCTCCGCTGGCATGTTGATGTTAGTCAGGGGGACGATTAGCTGCTTATTTACTGTTCGTCCCTCTAGCGATTAGCATCGGCTGGGCGAATGATCCTTGATGAAACTCAAGGTTATTTCAGTGGTGTGCTGTCTGCCTCCAGGCCCACATCCCTTCTTCACAGCCAGGAGGAAAAGGTTTATTTGCCTGTGAAGGAAGGATTTGTCTGGAATGCCACAGAGCGAGATCCAGGAACCGATAAACACTTTGAAACCATAGAAATGCTTTCATACCTATTGGCAAAGTATTCACATCATCATCATACTTCTTCTTCAACTGCTGATTAGCATATTCCTGAGGGGGGGGGGATCGAACCTGCGATCTCTGGGTCTGCGGTGGAACACTCTAACCACTCAGCTGCACTAGTCAGACAGTGTGACCCCCCCACCCCCCCACCCCCGTGACCACAAAGTCCAGAGGTTCTGTATGTGTGTGAGGGAGGGAGGGAGAGACAGGGAGGAAGAGAGAGACACAGCGATAGAGAGAGGGACAGAGAGGAGGGAGAGTGAAAGAGGGAGGAAGCGACAGAAAGCGAGAGGGAAAGAGAGAGAGGGAGATGGAAAGGATAGAGAGCTGCTGTCCAGGTTTTGCGAACATGCTCTTCTCCATCTCCACCCCCGTGAGAGTGACACGTCACGCCCCTCCTCCTCCTCCCTCTGTCTCTCCATCCCTCAGAGGAGCACTGTCACATTGTGTGAGCACAAACCTCCCCCAGCCTCCTCCCAGCCTCCTCCCAGCCTCCTCCCAGCCTCCTCCCAGCCTCCTCCCAGCCTCCTCCCAGCCTCCTCCCAGCCTCCTCCCAGCCTCCCCTGCTGTGATAATGGAGCCAGGCTTCAGGACACAGCCACCGCTGACCGGCCTGCTTGCTCTTCCCTGCTTATCGACACTTTGACATTCCTAAGCTGAAACAGCAGATAGCTGGAGAGCAGAGAGGATCCGCACATGCAAATAGGGACTGGGAGAGGCCCTCGCATGTGCAGAGGAGGGGGTGTGTTGTGTTGGTGATGAGGGGGGGTGGGGGTTGTGTTGGTGATGGGGGGGGGGGGGGGGGGTTGTGTTGCAGAGGTGTCCGTAGAGACACTGGGAAGGATGAAGGTGTCTGCTCACACACACGTACATGCACACACACGCACCCACTCTAGCACAAACGCACACACACTCACACACTTCAGCACACGCCCACACACACACTTCAGCACGCACACATACGCACACTTGAGCACACACCAGAATGCAGAGGCACAAACACCCACACAAACACGGGTAAGGCCAGCTGCACACCCACACACACACACACACACTAAGATTGCCCCTCAGCATCCTTCTTTTATGTATTGATCCTCTCCAGCATTTAAAATCTGGTCACTGCTGCCACAAAGCCTTTTCATTTTAGCTGCGCTGGCAAAGACTGCTGCAGCCACACCAGAATTTCAATATTTAATTCAGAGTGAGCACTGTGAGAAATGACAAGGAGGAGCAGAGAGGAGCAGAGAGGAGCAGAGGAATCTGAGCATGTGCAGGTTTCAGCAGGCATCACAGACCTGCGTGTACAGGGCCCCCTCTCTGGAACCCCCCCCCCCCCCCCCCCCATCCTGATATGGGACCCCTCCTAGAAGCCAAACGCACACAGGACCACCTGCTGTCAGTTACACAGTCTACGCCTTCCAAAATACTTTTCAAGCACACCTTTCGACACGTTCGCTCCGAACTTCCGATCGTTAAATATCAGCGTTTAAACTCCGAACTCGGCCTGAGTCCACGAGGAGGAAATCATCTTGTCGTGTCAGCCAGGCAGCCTGGCAGCGTGTTTACAGAAGCTCGGCTTGGAGCGGAAACAGCCAAACACACCATCCCACCTTCGGATTAGCCATTACTGGAGCGTCTGTTTATAGCCAGCGAGGTCAGAGAGAGAGCCTCACCTCTACAGAGAGACAGGGACTCGTCTCGTCTACGCTAGTGGGAGAAAAATCTGCTCTGTCTCTGGAGCTGGGATTCATACTCCTCTTCTGCTGGCGGAAGACGTTCTAGCAATTCTGTGCTTGCGTGTTTGTGTGTGTGTTTTTGTGTTTGTTTTTTAATCCCCGATGATATGTGTGTCTGTAAACAGCAGATCACAGTGTTTACTACGCCTTCTAGAAGTTACAATAGAGGGGCCATGGTGAGAGGGAAAAGATCTCTTTTCCTGCCCTCTCTTACTCTTACTCTCTCTCTCTTCCTCTCTTCTTTCCACATCTCTCTCAGTCCGTCTTTCTAGTCCATCTCTTCCCGGGAGCAGCAGTCGAGGTGCTTTATGCCGTCTCAGAGCAGCATGGCCGCCCTCCTCCCCCGACCTCTGTCTCTGCCTCTTGTTTCTCCTCCAGGCAGCCATGAAAGGCTCGCTCACTCCCCGGCGCTCCTCCATTGTCCCTCTCCCCGTCTAAACTATGACACTGAGAGACAGCTGTAACACGAGATGCCCCTCACACCAGGCAGAGGGAGGGGGAGGGAGGAGAGAGGGAGGGGGAGGGAGATGGGGAGAGATGGAGGAAGTGAGAGAAGCTTTTTTCTCAGAGCCTGGGGGATGGGAGGAGGGAGGATGGGGGGATGGGAGGATGGGTGATTGACCTCTTCCCTCGCTGCTGTCAGTCTGGGAACATCAGTGTTGTCAGCGAGGACGGTCTCCTCCCCCCCTCTGCTTCCAGGGGAAGGGTCTGTGTCTGGGTGCAGAGCTGTGCTCGGGGTCTGTGTCTGGGTGCAGAGCTGTGCTCAGGGGTCTCTGTGTGTGTGTGTGTGTGTGTGTGAGAGAGCATGCATCCTTCTATTTTTACCTCTGTTAAATCCTCTATCAGAACTCCTGGCTGGTATCCAAACATTTAGAGCTAATTTAAGCATGTAGCAACATCCCTTCCTCTCTCTCTCTCTCTGTCTCCCTCTCTCTCTTTCCTCTCTCTCTCTCTGTCTCTCTCTCTTTCTCTCTCTCTCTCTGGATGTGTATGTTTGTGTCTCATCTTGACGCTGGGGAAAAATGTGAGCACTCAATCACTCACCTGTCAGAGTACTTCCATCCCCCCTTCCACACACACACACACACACACCCACACACACATCCCTAAGGGTTGGGCTGTACTGTTTCTTTATTGACTCCCTGATTGAGACAGGAGATCCAGTTAATGGAAACTCCTAACTGCTAAAACACAGGAATACTCTCAGTTCTAGAACACCTCTGGAACATTTGTGACTCATACTTTGACCCATTAAGGTCGTCTCACACATGCTACCTCTGAAGAAGAAAGCCAAATGGAAAACAGAAATTAAGCTAACAGGTTAAAGCAACACTGTTAGGTTAAAGCTATACTAATGGACTGAGGCCAAGCTAACTGGCTAAAGTTGGACTTAAAGGCTATGGCAAGGCTAACTGGCTACAGTTGTACTAACAGGCTCTGGGTTAGAGAATCCATTCAGGTCTCAGCCGTCATCTGATGAGCTTCTGGTTCAGTGTGACAGGAAACACCCAAGAACTGAAGTCACATTTGATCGGACATTCTCTGACCTCTGACACACACGCACATTCTTTTCAGCGTTTGATCTTTACAAGCGCTCTAAAATTACGTTATTATATCGCTGGGCTGTGGCTCGTATCTGAAGCTACACATGGCCGGAACCTTCCAGAAACACATCAACGATATACCACTTAATCTGGACCGTTTGTTGAAATGTAGGTCACACTCTATTGTACGGAGAAATACCGTTCATGTAAATGTGAGGAGAGAGACGAAGAGGGAGCGAGAGAGAGGGAGATAGGGAGAGAAAGGGAGAGGGGGAGATGGAAAGAGAGAGAGGGTCGTAGCTGGTGTTGGGAGAGAAAAGCAGAACAAAGCAGGGAGCTTTCAGCCATGTTGAGTGAAACATGACAGGCTGGTTAATGACACATATACAGAGCAAACAAACACACACATTCTCTCTTTGTCTTTCATGTCCATCCATATCACACACACACTAATAACATACACATACACACACGTCACATACACACAAACGTCATCATACACGTCGTACACACATTACATAAACACGTGCACACTCTCAAGCATAACACACAGACACCAAGTCTCTATCAGCTGTCTCTCTCTCTTCTGTCTCTCTGCTGTCTCTCTCTCTCTTCTGTCTCTCTGCTGTCTCTCTCTCTTCTGTCTCTCTCCTGTCTCTCTTTCTCTCCTGTCTCTCTGCTGTCTCTCTCTCTCTACTGTCTCTCTCCTGTCTCTCTCTCTCTTCTGTCTCTCTGCTGTCTCTCTCTCTTCTGTCTCTCTCCTGTCTCTCTCTCTCTCTCTTCTGTCTCTCTCCTGTCTCTCTCTCTCTTCTGTCTCTCTGCTGTCTCTCTCTTCTGTCTCTCTGCTGTCTCTCTCTCTTCTGTCTCTCTCCTGTCTCTCTCTCCTCTCTCTCTGCTGTGTCTCTCTCTCTCCCCTGTCTCTCCTCTCTCTCTGCTGTGTCTCTCTCTCCCCTGTCTCTCTCTCCTCTCTCTCTGCTGTGTCTCTCTCTCCCCTGTCTCTCTCTCCTCACTCTCTGCCGTGTCTCTCTCTCCTCACTCTCTGCTGTGTCTCTCTCTCCTCTCTCTCTGCTGTGTCTCTCCTCCTCATGTTCAGGGCTCTTCAGCATGTCTTTTAAGAGCTGCACATTGTGCTGTGTAATCCATTCCCTAGTGATGATGCTGGCTCCATCAAGGAAGAAGCCATTTAACACACACGCTCAACACGCACAAACACACACACACGCACAAACACACACACACGCACAAACACACACACGCACAAACACACACACACAGCATACACACGCACACCCTTTAAATAAGCTGAGAGGATTTCAGCTGCTCTTAGACAAATGTTTCCGTTTTGGTTGTCTTCTTCTCCTTCCTGACTTAACCCCCCACTCCCCCCCCCCTCACACACACTTACACATACTCTCACTGTCACAGACTCTAACATCCTCACGCACGCACACACACACACACACACACACTAGCACAGGTTCCATTTTGTCAGCTTTCAGCTCCAGATCATGTACTGATAAAAGATGCTCCCCTGGAGTTAAACAGTGTCAGTAAATCACAGAGTTTTAAACAGGGAGGGAGGGAGGGAGGGAGGGAGAAAGAGAGCAAGAGAGCAAGAGAGCAAGAGAGAGAAGGAAACGAGAACCAGAAAGATAGGGTGGAGAGAGAGATGATATGTAAAGGGGAGGAACAGAGAGAGAGAGCGAGAGAGAGGGGGAAATAGAGTCTCTTTGTGTTGTCTGTACTTTGTGAGCGATGAACAGACGAAGTGATGAATCATGGCTATTTAGGGCTGGGCTTCCTGTGTGTGATTGTGTGATTGTGTGACGGCTCGGTGGCAGGGCTGTCAGGACATGATGTTTGGTTCAGGAGCCTGTCTGCAGCCAAGCTGTGCTCTGGTGCTCTGTCAGAGAACACACACACACACAGCCCAGACACACACACACACACACACACACAGCCCAGACACACACACACACACATACAGCCCAGACACACACACACACAGCCCAGACACACACACACACAGCCCAGACACACACACACACACATACAGCCCAGACACACACACACAGCCCAGACACACACACACACACATACAGCCCAGACACACACACACACACACGCACATACAGCCCAGACACACACACACACAGCCCAGACACACACACAGCCCAGACACACACACACACAGCCCAGACACATACACACATAGCCCAGACACACACACACACACACACAGCCCAGACACACACACACACATACAGCCCAGACACACACACACACACAGCCCAGACACTGACACACACAGCCCACACACACACACACACACAGCCCAGACACACACACACACACAAGCCCAGACACACACACACACACACAGCCCACACACACACACACACAGCCCAGACACACACACACACAAGCCCAGACACACACACACACACACACACACAGCCCAGACACACACACACAGCCCAGACACACACACATAGCCCAGACACACACACACAGGGGTCATGTAGGGGTCATCATGTAGGGGTCATCATGTAGGGGTCATCATGTAGGGGTCATAGTGTAGGTGTCAGAGCCATGTCTTCAGATCACACACACACTCACTGCTTCACACACGATCACACACTCTTCACTTCCTGTAGATTACTTTTGTTTATGAATGTGTTTCTTTATCTAGGCTAGCTGTGGCAAATGTGTGCGCTTTGTTTAATAGAGTTTGGCAAAACGTTTAGCAGTTATATTATAATCATATAATAATAATAATAATAATAATACACTTGACGCTCTGTTATTTATTCCAGATGTCTTTCAAAATGTTTTATTCAAGCTGAATCAGATATCCAGTCAGATGGTTTTCTCTATAATCATGAATAGAAGTAGAAGTAGAGCAGAATAAAACGTTATTGTCCATCCAGGACAGGAATCCTTCGTTGACATCACCTTGTGTAGAAAGCCTCTCGTGTACATTCAGGTTTCATTCACTAAACACATTCCTCAGTCCAGCGGAGGGATTCATCTCATTCAGCTCCTCTCTAACAGGTCTCTCAGAGAGATGCGTGTGTGTTTCCTGTTCTTTCATCTGATGAATCACCACACACACACACACACAGGTAGATGCACAGTGCAATACACTGACTTTGGTCCTCAGTGAATCATCACAGCCTGTCGAATCAAGGACATCTGTGTGTGTGTACCAGATGTGTGTTTATACCAGATATTTGTTTATGCCAGATGCATGTGTGTGTGTGTGTGTGTGGAGGGGGGGTGTACCAGATGTGTGTGTGCACACCAGACAGGTGTCTGTCAGCTGTGTGATGAGAAGGGGGAAAAGGTGTGTTTCTGTGTGTGTGAGAGAGTGTGTGGTGACACTATTACTGCAGTGAGAGAGATATTAACCATGACATCTGTGTGACTAACCCAGCCAGGATCAGCTTCCTTTGTCACCCTGGAAGGAGGGAGGGAGGGGGGGAGGGAGGGGGGAGGGAGAGAGAGAGAGAGACGGAGAGAGACAGAGAGAGGGAGAAAGAGAACAGGCGTGAGAAGCCTGCCTGGTCTTGATTCTCTGCTTCTCTGCATGAAGCGTCTTGTGTTTAGGGAAAACATCCTCCTTCCATCCTCCCTCCTCACACCAGAGCCCAGATTTCAGCCTTACACTCTAACAGGTTTAGCAGGAAAAATGCGTGCATGTGAGTGTGTACGATCCCGGGTGGATTGTGTCTCCATTGAAGAAACATGAGCTTTTGTTTTGTGTGTGTGTGTGTATGAGCGTGTGTGTGTGTGTGTATGAGTGTGTGTGTGTGCACATGAACAGTCCAGCTAGCTCTGTTTCAGGCATCATACCCCCCCCAAGGCTTGACTCCTTTGAATTAACACATAGATTTCACATTCTTTAACATTAAATAATTAAACACGAAAAAAGGTTTACCTTATATTTACGTTTTTTTTTTAACAAAAAAAAACATGCATCCGATTTATTCTAACAAAAATTGTTTGTTTTTTGTTGTTCTCAGGTGTCAAAGCAGTGATGTCAAAGAGCTGAAGATCATTCCAAACAGTAAGTAGCTCTTTTGGTGCCAGTTTCCACCTTGTGAAGACATTTATGCGGTGTTCTCTGCTTGTGGTTACATGCTGTTTATCATCCCTGTTGTTAGAAAATACATCTTTTTAATGTATTTGTCTTTGACATTTGTTTGGAGCAACAGAAAGCTGGGGATTTCAGGCTTAATTAGATTTCATTCTTTCGTCGCTAGAGGTTTTTTTTCCTCTCTCTCTCTCCTCTCCTCCCAATTAAATTTAACAAGGGCTGCTTGAAAAGCAGTTGTTTTGATTACATTACAAATTCGTGGGGTTCACTCAATGAATCGCGCAATTAATTACATCTCTCTCATTTTGATCAAAATATATGCGACTCAGAAAACACGAGTAATAAACATTAGCGGTGTTTAGCATCCATTGAAGATGTGTAGGGTTTAACACAGGTTATTTGTGAGCGTAAAGACTTGGTGTCGGTGTTGCAGCCTGCTTCTTGGTGTCAGAGTTGTGAAGCAGCTGCTGCTCACAGCCTCTCCAGGTGTCTGTCACTACTTACCTTGTCTCACACACACACACACACACACACAATGACCAGTTCTATTTTATCTCTTCGTTTTTGTGAACTTTTACGGCTTCGCCCAGACGATTCGTCATCCGATCTTAGCTCACACTTTATTCACGGATGGATCTATTTGAAGAGTTTACCGAAAAACAGCTGGATGGAACTTAAAAAGGGGGGGGACTTTAATTTGTCTTCTTAACGGAAATTAGTTTGTCACTAATTCAATATCTTAGGTACACGGAGCATAAGGAATTTTGTGTGCCTGTACAATCCTGCTGAACGGAAACATCGGCCACAACAGTCATTTACTTAGATCATAATAACGTCTCCGCTTCGTATCGATTTTCATATTTTATATACACACAAAGACTTGTAGAGGAGGATTATGATAGTTAACTGTCTGCTGCAACACTTGTGTACACACACACACACAACCCACACACATACACACACACACCTACACACACACACACACACTCAGGTTATTATTAGTAAGCCACAGAGAACATGAGGAATGTTTGGGCTGGTGAACAGTTCAAACAGCTACGCTGGTATTAGCTGACATTTGTTCCTTGCAAGGCGGGGGAGAACTGAGAGAGGGAGAGAGAGAGAGAGAGAGAGGGAGGGGGAGAGAGGGAGGGAGGGGTAGAGGGATCTGCCTGTACATCCAGAGGGAAATACAAGCAAACAGACAGAGAGGGAGAGGTAGAGAGAGAGAGAGAGAGAGAGAGACCGTTTTCAATGCGCATGGTTAAACCACAGTATCTACAAGGTGTTGATTGTGAGCTGAGATGGTGCACGCGTTCATTTGTGCCTCCGTGTGAGTGTCGTGTGTGTGTGTGTGTCAGTTTGGATATGTTCTGGAGTGTACCCAGGTGTGGAAGTGAATGTGTCTTTGAGGGGGGGGGGGGGGGGGGGGGGGGGCGGGGGGTGGGGGGTGAGTGAGACACAGTAAGCTAGCAAATGAGAGACAGAGAGAGAGAGAGAGAGAAAGAGAGAGACGGGAGAGAAAGGCAGGAAGGGATAGAGAAAGACAGAGAGGTGGGGGAGAGGTACAGACGCATTCAGAGAGAGAGAGAGAGAGAGAGAGAAAGAGAGAGAGAGAGAAAGAGAGAGAGAGAGGGCGTGTTCAAGGATCCTGGAAAGATCCTACTGAAGGGTTTAAAGCAGCTGCTTGTTGAAGTTCAGTCAGAACTTCCATCTCTGAGGAACCTTCCTCTTAACAGTGTGTGTAGGTGTGTGTGTGTGTGTGTGTGTCAGCGCAGGTTTATGCACCTGTTTGAATTCACATGGACAGACATTGGTGGGAATTTGAGTATCAGTTTGCTGGGGTCCTCTGACCCTCTCTCTCCCCTGGCCTCCTCTACTGCGTCCCTAAAGTCAAGCTGCCTCCCTCCTTCCCTCTCCAGTCACTGGCTCATTTGATCTCAGCAGTAACTACCTACATACCCGCAAGGACAACCTGCTTGTTTGTCGACGTGTTTTGATGCTGTTAACAGAGAAGTTGATGATGTCTCCACGTGTCTCACTGCGAGGTTCATGACCTGTATCACTGCGAGGTCCATGATCTGTCTCACTGCGAGGTCCATGACCTGTCTCGCTGCGAGGTCCATGATCCGTCTCACTGCGAGGTTCATGATCTGTCTCGCTGCGAGGTTCATGATCTGTCTCACTGCGAGGTCCATGACCTGTCTCGCTGCGAGGTTCATGATCTGTCTCGCTGCGAGGTCCATGACCTGTCTCGCTGCGAGGTCCATGATCTGTCTCACTGCGAGGTTCATGATCTGTCTCACTGCGAGGTCCATGACCTGTTTCGCTGCGAGGTCCATGACCTGTCTCACTGCGAGGTTCATGACCTGTCTCACTGCGAGGTTCATGACCTGTCTCACTGCGAGGTTCATGATCTGTCTCACTGTGAGGTCCATGATCTGTCACACTGTGAGGTTTATGACCTGTCTCACTGCGAGGTCCATGATCTGTCTCACTGCGAGGGCTGTGGTCGCTCTATTCACCGTAGCTGTTGTGTCAAACACACATTCTTGTTAAAACTCTCTCTGCTCTTTGGACTGTCTGTGAGAGTGTGTGTGTGTGCGTGTCTGTGTGTGTGTGCGTGTCTGTGTGTGGGTGTGTGTCTGTGTGTGTGAGTCTGTGTGTGAGTGTGTTTTTAGGCTGCAGTTCCAACACTGCCTCATCCACCTGGCTCAGGCAGCTTGAAGCCTTTTAATGACTAACACAGTCACAGAGAAGGAAGGGAGGAGTGTGTGAGAGGGAAAGAAAGGGAGACAGGAGGGGGATAGAGAGAGAGAGAGAGAGAGAGGGGGAAGGAGGAGAAGAGAGAGAGGGGAAGGAGAGCTGGTGAGGAGGGAGGGAGGGAGGGAGGGAGGGGGGGGGCAGGAGACAGAAGCCTGTGGAAGGTCAGAAGCAGCAGGCGGCTGGAGAGGAGAGACACGTGAGGCTGAGATTGTCTTGCGTCAGCCCGCAGCAGCCGTGAGAGATACAAGATAGAGAGAGAGTGTGTGTGCGCGCGTGTGTGTGGCATGTGTGACAGTGAGGGTCTGTGTGCCTGCGAGTGTGTGTGACGGAGACAGAAAGGCAGAGAGAGAGTGTGTGTGTGTGCTGGCGTGTGGGAGGGAGACAGAAAGACTGTGTGCTAGCGTGTGTGTCCTTTGGGGCCAGCATTTCTGTTCCCCTCCCACTGTGTAAGCCAGTCAGCCAGCCAGCCAGTCAGCCAGTCACCCAGCCAGTCAGTCAGCCAGCCAGCCAGTCAACCAGTCAGCCAGCCAGTCAGCCAGTCAGCCAGCCAGTCAGCCAGTCAGCCAGCCAGCCAGTCAGCCAGTCAGCCAGCAAGCCAGTCAGCCAGTCAGCCAGTTAGCCTGCCATTCAGTTAGCCAGCCAGTGAATAATTTCCTGTGTGCAGTGTTGAGGATGGCCGCTTCCTGGTAGCTCAGGCATGTGATCTGGTCATGTGGTCTGGTCATTTCCCTAACTTCAGCCGGACATCAGAGCTACTTCAGGAGCCGTGTTTCAGTGAGAGGGTGGTGGACAGACACCCTGAGGGGGAGGAGTGGAGAAGTGGAGGAGGGGAGGAGGGGAGGAGTGGAGGAGTGGAGAAGTGGAGGTCTGGAGGTCTGAAGGGTTATTAGATGGTCATTACAGCACAGAGAAGCCTGGGGAATACACACAGGTGTGTGTGTGTGTGTGTTTGTGTGTAGGAGGGGGCAACGCGAGGGGGAGTCTTACTGTGTGTTTGTGTGTGTTTGTGACTCATATCAATCCGTTAGAATCTTTGTGTAGGAGTGTGTGGGCAGAAGAAGTGTGTGTGTTGGGGGTGGGTGGGGGGGGGGGGGGGAGGAGGGGGCGGGGGGGGGGGTCCAGAGGTTTGTTCCCAGCTGAGCTCCAGACACACTGTCTGTCTGTCTGTCTCTCTCTCTAGTCCCAGCTGTCTCATGTCTTTCATCACCCTGAGTCTGTTTGCCTGGGAGGGAGGGAGGGAGGGAGAGAAGAAGAGAGGGATGGAGGTAGGGAAAGAGAGGGAGGGAAAGAGAGAGGGAGGGAAGAAGAGAGGGAGGGAAGAAGAGAGGGAGGGAAGAGGAGAGGGAGGGAAGAAGAGAGGGAGGGAAAGAGAGGGAGGGAAAGAGAGAGGGAGGGAGGGAAAGAGAGGGAGGGAAAGAGAGAGGGAGGGAGGGAGGGAGGGAAAGAGAGGGAGGGAGGGAGGGAGGGAGGGAGGGAAAGAGAGAGGGAGGGAGTGCGGATTTCCCAATCCTCTATTTTCTCTCTCCATGTCTGTTTGTCCCTCTGAGGGCGTCAGCCCTGGACTGAAGTGTCTGTTAGCAGGGCAGCCTGGTCGGCATGGTGATTACAGGTGAAATTCAGCTTCTTCTTTAAAGTGCCATCTCTCATTTCCTGCTCCCTGCCCTCCACACTGTCCCTCTATCTCTCTCCCTCTCTCTCTCCCTCCATCTCTCTCTCTCTCCCTCCATCTCTCTCTCTCCCCTGGCCCCTGATGTGTCTCTCAACCCCAGAGACACTCCCACAATGCAGTGCGGTGTCGGTGGCATGGTGATGTCAGTCGAACTGAGAGAGAGAGAGAGAGAGGGGGGGGGGGGGGGGTGGGGGGGGTGGAGCCCGCCTAGGTGCAGCTTCACACTGACACTGTGTGTGTGTGTGTGACAGAGATAGAGATGATAGAGGAGAAAGAGAAGTGCAGAGGATGGTGTGTCTATTTGTATATGTCTGAAAGAGAGAGTGCATGTGTATCTGCCTGTGTGTGTGTGTGTGAGTATATCTGTGTGTGTGTGTGTGTATCTTAGTGTATCTGAGGCTATGTATCTGATTGTGTGTATCTGTGTGTGTATCTGAGTGTGTGTGTGTGTGTCTGGGTATGTGTGTGTGTCTGAGTGTGTGTGTGTGTGTCTGAGTGTGTGTGTGTACAGCGTCAGCACTGCGCTGGCTCAGTAGAGGTGACACCAAGGTGAAGCCAGACTAGATGCTCTCTAGAGTGGAGGCAGCAAATGGCTCTCTGGCAGATGGAGGCTCTGTCAGGGAAGAGAAATGGCAGCTCCACTGCCTCAGAGAGGGCCCCCTGCTGACACACACACACATCATAATCACACACACACACACACACACATCATGAACACACACATCATAAACACACACATAAACATAAGCACACATACTTTCTTGCTCACATGCACTGATAGACCGATTCTCCTCTATCGCTCTTCCTCACAAACGACAAAGCATCTCTCACACACACGAGCACACGTGCGGACACGCACGCACACACACACACACACATATGCCTCATCATCCACCCACTAACCCCTCCCCCCTCCCTCGCCCCTCCCTCTGGTGGGTATTGACCTCCCCTCAGCTGTGAGGACTCCCTGGCTGATAAATCCTCCCCCCGCCCTCCCTCCCTCCCCTCCTCTCCTCTCCTCCCATTGTTTACCAGGAAGCCAGTGTAGCTCTCAAGATGGCCTCTGTCAGGTGGAAGGATCCATTTCAGTGTCAGGGCGGGGGTGGAGAGGGGGAGGAGAGTCGCCAGAGACACACAGCATTCCCGGGAAGAGAGGAGAGGAGGAAGGAAGGAAGGGGAGAGGAGAGGAGACACCGTGACATTTAAATGTGTCACCTCACTGATAATAGTCATTAGTTTTCTAATATTTGAGAGTGAAACGACATTTGATAGTTAGAGAGCGTCACAGGTAGCCAGCATGGCTGGAGAACTTTCTAGTATCTAGTTTTGTTTAGCTATAGACGTGCTTTTCTTGTAATAGCTCATTTCGCCCAGAAACACATGTAAACAACCTCCCTGGAATGCAGATTCTCTCTATGACACACACACACACACACACACTCACACACATGGGGGTGGGGGGAGGAGGGGGAGAGGGACGAACACAAAGGTCAGGAGCTAGAGAGGGGTGAGCGGGGAAGTCGGAGGATCTAAGGTGTCTGGGAGATGGGTGGGGGGGGGGGGGGGGGGGGCTGGAGGCTGATGAGTGGTTTCATGAGCTCTCATCTCTCATTGCTATGCACCGATTGTTCTCCTGCAGCAAAAATGAATATTGTATTCACACACGGCCGCTACGTCCACACTGAGGATGACACCCCGTGGATGAGGGGAGGGGAGGAGGAGGAGAGGAGGAGGAGAGGGCATGAGGGGAGGGCATGGGGAGGGGAGGGCACGAGGGGAGAAGGGGAATGTATGTGGAGGGGAGGGCACGGGGAGAGGAGGGGAGGGGAGGGGGAGGGGGAGAGGGAGGGGAGAGGGCAGGAGGAGGGAGCATCTCTCTGTTTTGTCTGTATTAGCTGTAAAGAGCTCCAGTTGAACCTGTGATTGGCTGCTGTTCGGAGCTGCTGGTGGCTTCATCGTGTTCTTTAGTTGCGAAGCTGCTTGTTTGGCAGTTTGAAACCGTCTTGTGTCATTCTGGAGCGCTGAGAGGAATGTTCCTGTGTGTGTGTGTGTGTGTGTGTGTGTGTGCTTGGGTATTTGAGTGTGTAAGGTGTGTGTGCGTGTGAGTTTGTGACTGAATGAAGGACACAGATGTACAGTGTTTCTCGCCTCACTCTAATCCTCCGTGTGTGTGTGTGTGTGTGTATGTGTGTAATCCTCCTGTGTGTGTGCGTGTGTGTGTGAATGTGTGTGTGTGTGTGAATTCCAGCCCTCAGTGAGCTGGAGGGTAAAGCTCTGATAGTATATTAATAGCAACAAAGACAAAAAAGGAAGAAAAAAAGCGATCTTGACTGTTGGGTTAGTAAGAAGTATATGAGGACGGATTATCTTTGGGTCTTTCTAGAATTTTTCTCTTTCTAGAATATTTATCTAGCTTGAATCCTAAGAAATGCGCTTTCTCTCTCTCTCTTTCTCTCTCTCTCGCAAACACACACATTTTCCCTCAAACTCACAAACTCTGCCTCACACACACTTACGCTCGCCTGCGCTCTCTCTCTCTGCCTCACACACACTTCCTCCCTGTGTGGTTGGAGGACAGGCTGAGTTGCAGCTCCTCTCAGCTCCTCTCTGCTCCTCTCTGCTCCTCTCTGCTCCTCTCAGCTCCTCTCTGCTCCTCTCTGCTCCTCTCAGCTCCTCTCTAATCCTCTCTGCTCCTCTCAGCTCCGCTCTGCTCCTCTGAGCTCCTCTCAGCTCCTCTCTGCTCCTCTCTGCTCCTCTCTGCTCCTCTCAGCTCCTCTCTGCTCCTCTCTGCTCCTCTCAGCTCCTCTCTAATCCTCTCTGCTCCTCTCAGCTCCTCTCTGCTCCTCTGAGCTCCTCTCAGCTCCTCTATGCTCCTCTCTGCTCCTCTCAGCTCCTCTCTGCTCCTCTGAGCTCCTCTCAGCTCCTCTATGCTCCTCTCTGCTCCTCTCAGCTCCTCTCTGCTCCTCTCAGCTCCTCTCAGCTCCTCTCAGCTCCTCTCTGCTCCTCTCAGCTCCTCTCAGCTCCTCTCTGCTCCTCTCAGCTCCTCTCTGCTCCTCTGTGTCAGAACAGTTATGTCCTCCTGGCCTGAGAAACTCTGAGAAACTCTGAGAAGCTCTGTCCTCCTGTCATCTCACGTTTCACACTCGGGTTCACCCCCCCCCCCCTCCCCCTGCCACCCCACAGAGGCCTGGGAGAGGGAGGGATCTGGGAGGACCCTGGGAGAGGGAGGGGTCTGGGAGGACCCTGGGAGAGGGAGGGGTCTGGGAGGACCCTGGGAGGGGGAGGGGTCTGGGAGGACCCTGGGAGGGGGAGGGGTCTGGGAGGACCCTGGGAGAGGGAGGGGTCTGGGAGGACCCTGGGAGAGGGAGGGGTCTGGGAGGACCCTGGGAGGGGGAGGGGTCTGGGAGGACCCTGGGAGGGGGAGGGGTCTGGGAGGACCCCGGGAGAGGGAGGGGTCTGGGAGGACCCCGGGAGAGGGAGGGGTCTGGGAGGACCCTGGGAGAGGGAGGGGTTAAGGGCTCCTCTGGACTGTGTGTTAGAGATGTGTGTGAGTGTGTGTTAGAGACAGGTGTGTGTTTTAGCGGAGTGTATGTGTGTTAGAGGAGCGTGTGTGTGTGTTAGAGGAGTGTGTGTTACAGATCTACTTCCTGTTCTGTTGGGATGACATTATTATGGGATGGATTGAATGAAGCATGTCTTCTGTTGAGCACTGGTGCAGAACTGATCTCGCGTGTGTGTGTATGTATGTGTGTGTGTTAGCGTGGTTTGTGTGTTAGCGTGGCGTATGTGTGTTCGTCAAAGGTTGTCCTGTGAGGCTGTAAAGCAGCACAGTTTGGTGGCCCTTTAACACCCATAATAAGAGATGGTTCAGTTCTGCTCTGGGTAGTGAAGGTCACATTACACCTGGGTGACTGTTATTCTCTCTCTCTGTCTGTCTCTCTTTCTCTGTCTCTCTTTTTGTCTTTATCTCTCTCTCTCTCTCTCCCTCCCTCACCCCTCTCTCCCTCTCTCTCTTCCTAACTCCCACAGCTGCAGTGTGTTTTTACCTTTAGAGGCTGTGTGTATCAGAGGTAACAGGAGCTGTAGGAAGCATTTTCCACAGGTGTGTGTGTGTGTCTGTGTCTGTCTGTGTGTGTGTGTGTGTCTGAGTGTGTGAGCCTTTTCTCTCTCTCCTTTTTATGTGTGTGCATGTCTGCCTCTTATGTGTGTGTCTGAGTGTCTGTGTGTGCGTGTGTGTGTGTGAGTCTGTCTGAGTGTGTCACCCCACACACACAAACGTTTATGATGTGATACACTGTCTTGTGTGTCCTGGTACGGCAGGCATGGTTAAGACTGCAGATACAGGCCTTGTGTTTAAGGTGTGTTTAATGTTTTCAAATCTTTTAGATTGTGGAAACCATTAGGAGGCTGTTCTTTTTATCAGAGAATAGCTCCGGGGGAAATGGTTACATTTCAAAACAGACTTAAGCTAAAACCAGAACAAAGTCAACATTCTGTCTGTGTATATTTAGATCTGCACATACTTTTTTTGCTTATCTATCTCCCTCTTGCCCTCTCTATCCATCTCCTACCTCTCTCTCGCCATCTCTCCCCCTGCCTCTCTCTCTCTCTCTCCCTCTCCTACCTCTCTCTCCCCATGCCTCTCTCTCACCCTCTCCTTCTCTCCACCTGCCTCTCTCTCACCCTCTCCTTCTCTCCCCTCCCTCTCTCCTCCTGGACTCCTCTCCTCCTCTCTCCCCCCTCCTCTCCTCCCTCCCTCCCTCCTTCTTTTCATGCTGTATTTACAGCTACACTGAGCTCAGTTAGGATCCACAGCTGAAAGAAAAAAGGGAAATAATTCAGCTGTACTCCTCCTACACTCAACAAACCTCAGGGCACTTAGCAGGGGAAAAACCATTAACAGAGACACAAACAGAGACACACACACAGAGACACACACAGAGACACACACAGAGACACACACAGAGACACACACACAGAGACACGCAAACACACACAGAGACACACACACAGAGACACACACACAGAGACACGCAAACACACACACACACAAACACACACAGACACACACACACACACAGGGTCTGATGTACACACACACACACACACACAGGGGCTGCTGTACACACACACACACACACACACACACACACACACACACACACAGGGGCTGCTGTCTAAGATGTGCTTCTCAGCAGGACAGGGGGGTTGAGGTCCTGGATGGCAGCTCCTCCTCTGCTGTTGTTAGCATGGAGCGAAGTGTGAAGGCTGTCTGTTTATATCGCTCATCCTCTCTTTCCTCCCTCCTTCCTCTCTTCTCTCTCCCTCGCTCTCCTTCCCTGCCCTGTCTCTCTCCATCGTTCCTCCCTCTCCTCCCTCCTCCCCCCCCCCTCCCGTTATCTCAGACCAGGAAGTATGCTGCCCTGCTTGACAGGAAGTCGCTACGTGTTTGTTGTGATGTGTGAATCCTGCTCGGGAGAGGCTGGAGTCGATAGTCAACCTGAAATAGATGATTCCTCTCCTGGATGTTCGTTGGGATGAAAGCCTCTGCTTAGTTAACCTTCCAACAAAGCCACACAGTGTCGAGACATTATCAACACTTTGTTCGTTTTGTTAAAAGTGCGTTGTGCTTTTTGCGGTTGCAAAGACATACCTCTGTTATCATTCAGTACCTGCAATACAGGTGCAACAGAAAACACAAAACATATGGGTGTGTGCGTCACTCTGGATGAATGTTGTCAAAGTAGATTGTAGAGAAAACTACAATCCTCTCTCTCTCTCTTATTTTCCTTCACTCTTTCTCTCTCTCTCTCACTCTCTCTCCCTCTCTTAGTTCCTCTTATTTTCCTCGCTCTTTCTCTCTTTCTTTCTCTCCTCTTTTTCTCTGTCCTTTCAACATGTCTGCTGATTGTCTGGTTCGTTTTGTTTACTCTCTCTGTCCTGACGTTCTTACAGAGGATGTTTATCTCTCTGAACAGCAGCGGTTGAAAAAGCTCTCGTCTTTAGAAAGAGGCCCAGCCCTGCAGTACACAAGTTCACTGATTGAAAATTAAACGTGATCAAACCCTTTGTGTGTTGTGAGTTTGTCTTTTGTGTTTGTGTATGTGTGTGTGTGTGTGTGTGTGTGTGTAGTTGTTGTCAGCTGTATTCAGTTGCAGCTGTCTTTACTTGTATGGTTAGCTTAGCCTTGTTAGCCCTGCTGCTCTCTCTCTCGTTCCTGTGATTCTTTCAGCGTCCGTCTCTGCCAGGTGTCTCTGATAGAGCTATCACACACACACAGACACACACACAGACACACACACAAACACCCCCACACTGTCAGGGGCACTGTGGGGCCTGGGTCCCCGGCTGGCTGCTCTGTCAGGCTGCTGCCCAGAGGGCTGCTGGACCAGACGTTGGTATCATCCAGCAACGAGCTCCGGTTTCCACACAGACAAATGAGGAATCCACTCAGGGGGCTAGACACACACACACACACACACACACACAGACACACACATAAACACACACACAGACACACATCTAGACACACACATAAACACACGCACACACACACAAACATAGACACACACATAAACACACACACACAGACACACACACACACACTCTGTGAAGCGTACACACACTCTCTGTGAAGCGTACACACACACACAGACACACACCCACACACTCTGTGAAGCGTACACACACACACACAGACACACACCCACACACTCTGTGAAGCGTATACACACACAGTCTGTGAAGCGTACACACACACACAGACACACAGACACACACTCTGTGCTCAGATGAGAAGCAGTTGTCTGGAACCAGAGGAGAACAGAAGCTTTAACTGTCTTATCCAGCCCTCTGCCCCTCCCAGCCCAGGTGTCAGGTGTCCACAAGGCAGACAGCTGCATGGGATTGGCTCTGCTATCAGGAAGCAGCATGTGATTGGCTCTGCTATCAGGAAGTGTTGGAGCTGGTAACCACATGGTTACAGTTTCACATCAAAGGCAGCAGTAACACAGCAACTGTGTGTGTGTGTGTGTGTGTGTGTGGGTGGGTGGGTTGGTAGGGGGGAATTCTCACACACTCTGAGAGAGACTGAGAGAGAGAGCGAGAGAGGGAGAGAGAAAGACAGAGAGAAAGAGAGAGGAAAAGAGAGACATAGAAACACAGTGTGTACCGAATCCATTGGCAGGCAGTATTATTTCCCAGTGTTCCTGGGTGTCAGGTTATGATTTAACTGTCACCATTTGACAAGGCTTCCAGCCAGCGCCACAACCAGGGGGGGCTCAAATATTTTGGCTTCTACAAATGAATGCACTCAGTACACTGTGTGTGTGTGTGTGTGTGTGTGTGTGTGTGTGTGGGGGGGGGGGGGGGGGTGTAGAGGGGCCTAAGGTCACACTGTTTTAAACATCTGCTGCCTCAGAGCTTGTTAACAGAGCTAAAGTCCCAGTTTGAACGGGTTAGCAAGAGAGAGACCTATATCCTTGTTTAATTTGTTTAATATATATATATATATTTATGCATATAAAAAGTGTTAAATGATTTTACTACATATGTCTGATGTAAGAGCAAATTTTTTTTTATGTCGATTACGCTCTTTAGGGTAGGACAATTTCATCTCAAATTAGCGAGAGTCGCCAGAGCCTAAAGTGAAGCGGCTTAACGACTGTTTTAAATTCTCCTCTAATTGCTCAGCATGGAGACACACAGCGGCCATATTTATCAGACATTTTCTCGCTTGGGCTGTCATTAAAGGTGCCGCACATCCCACATTTTGGCTGCTGTTGTTGTTTTGTTTATCCAGCCGGACAAGAAAACAGCCTTTCAACCAGTTTGTTAGTGATATACAGTCAATATAATGTCATGTTAATGTAAGCGAGTGTTGCTGGTTGAAATGTAGTTATTTGTAGGATGAGAGTTTTTTCTCCACAGTTCCCAACACAAACGCTAATTCCTCACAGTTAATGATATGGGATAGTTAAACTAAATATGACATTTGAAATATATAAAGAATTTAAGACCAAGAGTTGATTAATTAGCCTACTAGATGTGGTTGAATGTCATACATTTCACAGTTACTAAATTGGAATAAAATAAAAAAATCTTTGAGTTTAATTTTAACCGTCATTATAGATCTTACGCTATTTAAAACAGAAATTGGGCATTATGGTTTGTAAAAAGCTTCAGATGGATATCCTAAAAGTCAACCGATGCACAAAGGAAGTGAAGTGATTAATAATGCAGGATGCAGGATGCTATGCTTTGCTTTAGCCCTGACCCCATGATAGACAAGCTACATCACTGGCCCTCTACCTATCAGCTATGATATAGATCTAGGCCCTGATAGGATATAGATCTAGGCCCTGGTATGCTATAGATCTGGGCCCTGATATGCTATAGATCTAGGCCCTGATATGCTATATATCTAGTCCCTGATATGATGTAGATCTAGACCCTGATATGCTAAAGATCTAGGGGCTGATATGCTATATATCTAGTCCCTGATATTATGTAGATCTAGACCCTGATATGCTATAGATCTAGGGTCTGATATGCTATAGATCTAGTCCCTGGTATGATATAGATCTAGGCCCTGATATGCTATAGATCTAATCCCTGATCTGCTATAGATTTAGGACCTGATATGCTATAGATCAAGGCCCTGATATGCTATAGATCAAGGCCCTGATATGCTATAGATCTAGTCCCTGATATGCTATAGATCTAATCCCTGAAATGCTATAGATCCAGACCCTGATATGCTCCAGCCCCTGGCCCCAGTGAAGGCTGACTTGCCAAAGTAAACATTGTGTTCTAGCTGTTGCTGTGTGTTGTGTTCAGTCTCAGGCTGTTAATCATTGCTCAACAGAGGCTTGTCAGGAACAACAACATGCCCAAGAATTAATCACATCTATAGATCTGCTGTTTTATGGCCTGGACATTTTAACGGCGGTGTTTTTAATCATTAGGCCTCTCCTGTTAACTCGTAATGTAAGCAGCCTAGCGGATCGAGCTATGACCAGCCTGTCTTTCTCCACACCTCCACCTCTATTTATTAAGAGTTCTCTTTTAAACTGCTGCCTCAAGCTCCAGTTCATATAATTAATTACGAGGCCGCTTTAATGCGGTGGTGTGGATGTTTACACATCAACTGAAGGTGAAAATGTGTGACGTTAAGATGAAAAGTGATTTGGTTTCTATTTGTCGTTTTCTAGCTCATGAAACAATTTATTTATTATTATAATAATTGTTATTAGTAGAACTGGATTCCTGTGACTTTACAGACTAACTTTACAACCTGCTAATAAACAGCGGAATCATCCCGCTTTCCTACAAATCAGTTTAGTTTGTTTAACTAGGATAACATTAATTCTAGTAGCCATGTTGATTAAACACCAAAGCTGTGGTTCTGTTCTCCTTATCGCGCCTCTGTTTTCCGCTCCGCTCCGCCGCCTCTCTGTCCGGATCATGTTGCAGGATTTTCGCTTCAGCGCGACACGCAGGAGTCATTCAAAGCAGCAATTCTCAAAGAGAGCGAAGAGAATGGTCTTGATAATTAAAATGCAATTTTCTAAAATTGATTAGATTATGCTAATGAGAGGAGATGGTATCATGGAAAGGAGAGTGGGAGGGAGGGAGGGAGGGAAGGAGAGAAAGTGAGACACTGAATGACAGTCCAGCCGCCATTACAGGCCACTGCTTTCAGCAGAGTGCTTCATAAAATGTCAGATCTCTTCTCCCTGAGCAAGGCTCTGAGAAATGGCAGCATGATGCTCAGGCAGTTCACCTGCTGCAGTGTGTGTGTGTGCACGCGTTCAAGTGTGTGTGCCTGTATGCGTGTGCATTCAAGTGTGTATGTGTGAGCGTGCGTGCGTGTTTGAGAATGCGTGTGTGACAGTGTGTGTTAGTGTGTGACTGTGTGTTTGTGTGTGTGACAGCGTGTGTGTGTGACAGTGTGTGAGTGTGTGTTACAGCGTGTGTGTGACAGTGTGTGTGCGTCTGGCCTCCTCCCTCTCCCGTTGCGGCGGAGCAGAACAGAGCAGATCTCCTGCTGCTTCTCTCTCTCTCTGTCAATAAAGGACAGAATACTCTTTTTCAGCCACTCATTTTCACATATCACAACAGTGAGCAGGGAGGGAGGGCGGCCATTTTAGCTGCTCAACAAACCCTGGAGCAGCTCCGTCACCCTGCCCTGTTAACACGACACACAGGGGTCCAATGATACGCCCTCGGAATAGACATCTTTCTAGAATGATCTTAAAACGTCGCCTACAATTCGCAGACGAATAAAAACAAATTATAGCACCTTACTCATACTTCAAGGACAGAAGATCCTGATGCATGAACACGATGAATTAGCAATGTTTTCGTTTTAATCGTGAGATATGAGCGGACATGAAGCTGTGATCTCTCACTCTGTAGCTGTTCTGACCATTCAGATGGACTCATCTAAGACTATAATGAAGAAGGTATGAGAGTCCAGCTGTGTGTGACTGACCAGGGACCACAGAGGGGGGGGGGGGGGGGGGGACAGGAAAACTGAGCACATCTCTTTAAATGAGATCAAAACTATCACAGGCAGCCTGGTGCACAGAACAACACATGCTCTTCAGGGATGTGAGGGAGAGATGGAGAGAGAGAAGGATTTAGAGAGATGGAGAGACGGAGACTGATAAGTAGAGAGGAGAGATGGGGAGGTACAGATAGAATGATAAATAGACGAGAGAAAGAGAGAGAGCGACAGAGAGACAGAGTGAGAGAGAGAGAGAGAGAGAGAGAGAGAGAGAGAGAGAGAGAGAGAGAGAGAGGAGAGAGAGAGAGAGAGAGAGAGGAAATAGAGAACAGGCTCCAGAAAAGGCTGGAGGGCTTCATTTAGCAGCTACATGAGCTCATTACACATACATGTACAGTCACACACACACACACACTGACACACACACACACACACACACACACATATTTAGGTACCCCTACACAAACATACACACACACACACACACACAGTAATTGTAATAGGAACACAAATGCACACAGCTCCAAGGGAGGAGCCCAACTGCAAATACAGACGAGGAGAGAAGGGACACACACACACACATTACACACACATACACACATTACACACACACACACATACACTTTACACAAACACACACACACACATTACACTTCACACACACACACACACACACGCACACATTCACTTTACACAAACACACACACACACACAGAAAACATTACACACACACACATTACACTTTACACAGACACACACGCACAGAAAACATTACACACACACACACACACTTTCCTCCACATGAACATCTCCTGGGTTAGTGTTACTCATCTCCCTGACTGCTGAGCCATACTGTAACCATGACACCAGCTGGAGCGCTGCCCAGCTTCACTCTGTCCAGTATTACAGTCATGTCAGTTGATCTGTTGATCTACAGTATAGAAAGGGTTCCAGTCTTAATGCACTGGATTTAGGGAACCTGAAGGAATGCTTAAGATGAACTTTCTGTCTGTGCTGTGCTCTCTGGGGATGGGATCCTGTCCTTGTGCTTTCTGGGAATGGGATCCTGTCCTTGTGCTTTCTGGGAATGGGATCCTGTCCCTTGTGCTTTCTGGGAATGGGATCCTGTCATTGTGCTTTCTGGGAATGGGATCCTGTCATTGTGCTTTCTGGGAATGGGATCCTGTCATTGTGCTTTCTGGAATGGGATCCTGTCATTGACCCCTTTACATTCCAGGTGACAAGGTGACAAGGCAGGTTCCAATTGTGATGTCATCAGCACGAGTACTGTGATGTCATCAGCACGAGTACTGTGATGTCATCAGCACGAGTACTGTGATGTCATCAGCACGAGTACTGTGATGTCATCAGCACGAGTACTGTGATGTCATCAGCACGAGTACTGTGATGTCATTACCACGAGTACTGTGATGTCATCAGCACGAGTACTATGATGTCATCAGCATGAATACTTTGATGTCATCAGCACGAGTACTTTGATGTCATCAGCACCTTAACTCTTAACGCTTCCTAGCATGCTAAACGGTTCCAGCCTTGTTGCCGTGTGAACACAGCTCACATGCTAAGCAGCAGTGATGGAGCCTCACAGCCTCAGATCCACTGCAGGATATCTGAAGGTTTCTCCTGGGGAAGGGACACTGAACTGGCCAGTTTAAGCAGAGCTCACTAGTGCACTCAGCACACACCATTGTTCTGTCACTTCCATTTTGTCTAGCATCTGACATGTGTGTCATCTGCATTATGCAGAAGGGTCTTTCTCTCTCTCACCCTCTCTCCCTCCCCTCTCCCCCCCTCCCGCTCTTTCCACTCTCCATTGCCTGTGTTCTCCAGTGTCTCTGCTTACACACACACACGTACGCCCACACCCACCCACCCACACACACACACACACACACGTACGCCCACACCCACCCAACCCACACACACACACGTACGCCCACACCCACCCACCCACACACACACGTACGCCTGTGACCAGATTTGATACAGACTCATTCTCCAAGTGCTCATTCTTGTGAAGTTCTTATTTTGTAAGGGTCACTTCATACTGAGTACATACAGTACTGTCAAATGAAATCAAACCCACATTTATTTGAACAGCCCTTTTCACAAGCAATGTCACAAAGAGCTTCACATATGCAATTGCCTGCAATTTCCACCTCCTGGAGGACAAATAAAGGTTCATCTAATGGCCACTGTGTATACATAGTGTAATCTATTGACACATTTGGACATGGGTTTACTGTTGTTGTGGTTAGAATACACACGTGACATTTTATAGTTGAAAGAATCTTCCACGGTTAAATGGAATCCACCTTCCTGAAACAGCGGAACTTTCCGGATCTCTAAACACATCATCTTGATGCAAATCAGATCTTCTGAAAAACACGCAGATTTCATGGCAGGTTTGTTGGCGTTGTGTATCTGGCTGTGTTAGTCTGTGTTGTGTTGTGTCTGAGACAGCGGGTCTCCTCCCTGCTTCTGTGTGGTGCGGCTGGGGGCGTGGCCCTGCC
>CM059333.1:6587079-6672079 GCA_030340685.1 Protosalanx chinensis
TCTACCTGATGGTAGGATAGGCTTTTGTCTTTGCCCCCAGAATGCATTACAAAAGGCTGTCGGCCAATCCACCCCCTCGCTGTCTTGC
This sequence comes from Protosalanx chinensis, assembly GCA_030340685.1. Taxonomy (NCBI): domain Eukaryota; kingdom Metazoa; phylum Chordata; class Actinopteri; order Osmeriformes; family Salangidae; genus Protosalanx; species Protosalanx chinensis. Next base: position 6,587,168 of record CM059333.1, read on the forward strand.
AGTGCACTTGAGGAGTTTCACATTACACACACACGCGCGCGCACACACGTTGTCTGAGCTGCTGTTGTGAGTCTGGTCTGACCTGCAGACAGACACCAGCCTCCATCTGTCCTGTCTGACTGACTGAGTGTCTGTCTGTCTGTCTGTCTGTCCACAAACAGTTGCTCTCTATCTATGTCCTGAAGTTATTCTCTCTCTCGCTCTCGTTCATTCTGTCTCTCTCTCTTGCTGTCTCCCTCTCTCTCCCCTCTGTCTCTCTCTGTCTCACTGTCCCTCTCTGTGTCTCTCATATTGAAAGATTGTTCCATTGAGTCTATTGCTGAAGCCTAAATTGACCCCTAGACACACCTGCCTCGCCCAGGTCCCCCTGCCTCACCCAGGTCCCCCTGCCTCCCCAGGTCCCCCTGCCTCACCCAGGTCCCCCTGCCTCGCCAGGTCCCCCTGCCTCCCCCAGACCCCCTGCCTCCCCCAGGACCCCCTGCCTCACCCAGGGTCCCCCTGCCTCACAGTTAACATCTCACACCGCATCACCGAAAATCCCAAATTCGGCTTTTGTCTCGCCTTTCCCCCCGGGGTAAGCCCCGCCCCCTGCACGCACACAGCCGCCCACCGGAGCCACTTCTGCTCGCGTGCCGATCGCCGTTCTCCGTAACCGTGGACGACAGTCACTGCCCCGCCCCTCCCTCCCTCCCTCCCTCCACCCCCCCCCTCCCCACCTGACCGCCCGTGGCATCAGAGAGAAGGCTCCGCCCACACTGTCTCTAACTTCCTGCTTGCCCCGGTCCTTCACTTCCTGTCATCAAACCTGTTGCATCTCCTCGTTGCTTTTCTGGTTGTCATCCGTGATGTCATGTCTTAACCTCTGACCTCTGCTGTGACCGTAACGACTGTGTTCATGTGAGACGACCACAGGTGCTGGGCTAACTGTGCTGACCAGACGTGGTGTGTGTGTGTGTGTGTTTCTGCCTCAACAGGAGAGGGAGAGGAGGAGGCAACATGTCTTGCTGTTGAAGGCAGTGGAGGCTCGGAAGAAAGCAGAGGTACACACGCGCGCGCACACCACACGCACACTCAAACACACTCAAACACACTCACACACACTCACTCACACAGATACTGAAAGCCAGGAAACTGCTTGTGCACAGACAAACACACACGCTCATAACCCCTCCCCTCCCCCCCCCCTCCCTCCCTCTAATCCTCTCCCTCCTCCCCTCCCTCCTCCCCACCCTCCCCTCCCCTCCCTCCCCTCCCCTCCCTCCCTCCCCCCCCTCCCCTCCCTCCCTCCCTCCCCCCCCCTCCCTCCTCCCCTCCCTCCCTCCCCTCCCTCCCTCCCCTCCCTCCCCTCCCTCCCCTCCCCTCCCCTCTCCCCCCCTCCCTCCCCTCCCTCCCCTCCCCTCCCTCCCTCCCCTCCCTCCTCGTAGGAGAGAGAGCGTCTGCGGCAGGTGAAGAGAGATGAGAAGAGGCAGGATAAGGAGAGGAAACAGGCTTTAAGGAGGCTGGAGCTGGAGATCCGGCTCGGGAGCTCAAGAAGCCCACTGAGGACATGTGCCTGTCTGACCACAAGGTACTGCGAGACACGCCCCCCTGACACGCCCCCTGACACGCCCTTCCTGTCTTTCATGACATTGTGTCATACTGTGTCCACTGTGCTTACTGTGCACAGATGCTTCTGATAGGAAACGTTGTGCGTCTCCAGAGCGTCCTCTTGCGCACAATGTCTCCACCCAGTGGCCGAGTCCTGCTACTGCATGACACACAAACCTGATACACTGTACCCCTAGAAGTGAAATTCAGGGAGTATGAACACTTATCCCGCTGACCCTCCTCCCTCTATCTCCTCCCTCCCCTCCCCCCCTCTCTTCCCCCCTCTCCCCCTCCAGCCTCTCCCTGACTTCTCTCGTATCCCCGGCCTCATCCTGCCGGGCCGGGCCGTGTCCCAGTGCCTGATGCTGATGCAGTTCCTGCGGGGGTTCGGCCGGGTCCTGGGGCTGGACGTAGCCAGCGACGTGCCAACCCTGAGCATGCTGCAGGAGGGGCTGCTGAACGTGGGCGACAGCATGGGGCAAGTTCCAGGACCTGCTGGTCCGCATGCTGTCCCTGGCTGTGTGTGACCCCGGCCTGCCTCCGGGACACAAGGTGAGGAGGGCGAGGGGAGGGAGGAGGGAGGGAGGATGGAGAAGAGGGAGAAGGAGGAGGGGGAGGAGGGAGGAGGGTGAGGGAGAGGGAGTAGGGAGGGAGGGATGATGGAGGATGGAGAAGAGGGGGGGAGGGACGAGGGGGAGGGAGGAGGGGAGGGGAGGGAGGATGGAGGATGGAGAAGAGGGGGAGGGAGGAGGGGGAGGGAGGGAGGAGGGAGAGGGGGGGGAGGGAGAGGGAGGAGGGAGAGGGAGGGAGGATGGAGAAGAGGGGGAGGAGGGAGAGCGAGGGAGGATGGAGGGAGGGAGGGAGGAGGGGATGTGGGGATGGGGGCTAGAGAGAGTATGATGGTGTCCATAAAAACATGACCGTCCTCCTCTCCCCCAGACCAAGACCATGCTGGGTGACCACCTGACCAACGTGGGCATCAACCGTGATAACGTGTCAGAGGTTCTCCAGATGTACATGGCTGCTCACTGTGGCCAGACAGAGCTGGCAGAGCTAGCCCTGAGCCTGAAGACCAAGGCCTTCCAGGCACACACACCCGCTCAGAAGGCCTGTCCTCCTGGGATTCCTGGCCAACGAGCTGGCCTGTAGCAAGAGTGTGGTCAGGTACGCATGGAAGGACCAAGTCTGGTGACCTACCGATGACTTGTATACTTGAAAACAGAGCGCTACACATACGCCCATGCAACTTAGTTCTGATGGCTTATTGATGACTTATTTCTGATAACGATGACTTAGTTCTGATAATGATGACTTATTAGTGTGGCTTAACGATGACATAGTTCTAATAACTTAACGATGACATAGTTCTAATAACTTAACGATGACATAGTTCTAATAACTTAACGATGACATAGTTCTAATAGCTTAACAATGACATCGTTCTGGTAACTTAACGATTACATAGTTCTGGTAACTTAACGATGACATAGTTCTGATAACGATGACTTAGTTCTGATGACATAGTTCTGATAACTTAACGATGACTTGGTTCTGATGACTTAGTTCTGGATAACTTAACGATGGGCTGTTTATGTGTTTATTTGCGGTCTGCAGTGAGATAGGACAAGAACCTGGACCAGATGACCAACATGAGGAAGGGACAAATGGATCATGGAGAGTAAAACTGAAGAAGTAAGGGCTGTGTTACATCACAGGGGCTAGTGAGTGAGTGTGTGTGTGTATGTGTGTTCCTGTTGTGCTCACTTCTGTGTTTGTTTCTGTTTGTATGTTTGTGTGTGTGTGTGTGTGTCTGTGTGTGTGTGTGTGTCTGCCAAGGCTAAGGGCCATCCACGCCAAGCGGACAGGAAGGAGGGAGGCCAGTGTGGGGGGGAGGAGACCCAGGGCCGCGGGGAGCCTCGTCCTCCAGCCTGAAGCGCAAGAGGAAGCCGGGGGGCGGAGACAGCGATGAAGAGGAGGACGAGGAGGAGGACAGTGATGACCAGGCAGAGGAGGACGAGGAGGACGAGGAGGAGGAGATGATGAAGAAATGTAAAAAAAGTGGAAACATGTGACGAGGTAGGATCTTGTGCTACATCATCCAGACTCAATGTTTACTGGATATGTGACCTTGTGACCCCTGTGACCCTTGTGACCCTGTGACCTTTATGACCCTTGTGACCCTTTTTGACCTTGTAGACCTTGTTCCCCTCCAGGATGAAGGAGACCAGGCCACCAGTGTGGAAGAGTTGGAGAAACAGATCGAGAAATTAGCAAAGGTGAGTCCTGAAATCTACCTCACCCCCCTCTACCTCACACCCTCTACCTCACACCCTCTAGCTCACCTCCCCTCTAAGCTCACCCCTCTACCTCACCCCCTCTACCTCACAGCCCCTCTACCTCACCCCTCTACCTCACCCCTCTACCTCAGCCCCCTCTACCTCACCCCTCTACCTCAGCCTCCCTCTACCTCAGCCCCTCTACCTCAGCCCCTCTACCTCACCCCTTCTACCTTCACCGCCTCTACCCTCAGCCCCTCTACCTCACCCCCTCTACCTCACCCCCCCCCACCTCGGCCCGCTCTGTGGTGCGACCTGGTGTGTGGTTGTTGACGTTGTGGGCCCCTCCCTGGTTTCCTAGCAACACCACCAGCTGCGGAGGAAGCTGTACGAGGCGTCCCACTCCCTCCGCTCTCAGCATGTACGGCCAGGATCGATACCGCCGCCGCTACTGGGTGCTGCCTCACTGTGGGGGGGTCTTCGTAGAGGCCATGAGAGTGGAGGAAGGTGAGGGGGGTGGAGGGACCCGGGGTGGGCAGGTGGGAACAGAGGGAGGGAACGGGGGGGGGGGGGGGGCAGGGGGCACAGAGGAGGGATGGGGGGGGGGGCACAGAGGAGTGGGTGGGGGGGGGCATGCTGTATCAATAACATCCATGAAACTGGTCGATGCAAAGATGCAAAACACTCATTGTGCATTTGCCCTGCCCTCCAGCCCCAGAAGAGATGGAGGAGGAGAGGAAGAGGAGGAAGCGGCGGAGGAAGAGGTGCAGGTGAAGGAGGAGCCCGTGGAGGAGGAGGTGCAGAAGGAGGAACCCTCCGTCGCCCCCGCAGGAGGCCGGCTGCCACGGCAACCAGAGCGCCAGCACACCCGCCTCGGAGGAAGAGAAGGAGGAGGAGGAGGACGAGGAAGAGGAGGAAGAGGAAGAGGAGGAGAACGAGGAGAACGAGTTGCCCTGCTGCGGCCCACCAACCAGGCGCCACGCTAGCGGTCACCCACGGAAACCCCGATGGAGGACGGGGAACCCGCAGCAGACGCACAACGGCACGGCCCTCGCGGCCCCGCCTCCCGTCGCCGCGGCAACTACCTCCCCTCAGCCCGATCTACCTGCTAGCCCCTCTGCTGCCCCCCCCCACCAGCGACAACACGCCAGCCCCCCCCCACCTCCTCCTCCCCATCCTGCTCACTTCCGGCCCCTCCCGGGGGGCCGGGCACCCCAGGGAAGCCCCCGTCCCCTCTCCCCCCCCACAGCTCCAGTACCTCCCCAGTGACCAGCTGCTCAGAGTCCTGACAGAACGCAGCGGACACTGGTTCACCCTCCTCCCTCGATCCCCCTGCGACCAGACCTCCCTCATCACCCCCCTGCCTGGGGCCCCCCACTCCGGCCCCGCTGGCCACCTCTACCCCCCGCCAGGCCCCGGTCCCCCCCTGCCTCCCCCGCTCTGCCTCTTACACCCTCTGCTGCTTCTGCGTCCGCCAGCCCCCACCACCCCCGCCGGCCTCATGAACTACCCTCTCGCCGCCCTGCAGGTAGGGAATGGGGTACTGCACCCCGGTGTTATTCATAGTTTCATCATTAAGATTCGTTTATATTGATTGATTGTGTTACTTATTTGAGTCATATTGTAAATGGATATATTCTCACTTCCCCTCTCCCCTCTCCCCCCCCTCCCCCCCCCCCTCAGGGTAAGTCCGCGGGTCAGATGCTAGGCCTCCCCTTCTGGCCCGGGGGGTCTGTTGAATTCCAGCTTGCCGTTCTGTAGCACCCCCCTGGAGGGGGGAGGCACCGGGGCCCCCAGCATCTCCAGCCTGGCCCAGTCGCCCCCCTCAGAGCCCCCCAGCGAGAAGCCTCCTTCGGAGCCACCCTCAGTCCCCCTCTCCTGCTCTCCAGATGCCCAAGTCCCTTGACCACCCCTTCCCACAGCCCATCCCTGAGGGTGAGTGGGGCAGGGGAGCAGGGAGGCAGGGGGGGCAGGGGGGCAGGGTGGTTCACGAGGGTGGGATGTGATCAGGAACTTTTGATCTGTTTCAATAACTGGGTTTCTGGGTTAATCATTGAGTTGATGGTGATGGTGACTGTGAGGAAGGTGCCAGAAGGTGTTTCTAAATGTGTGTGTGTGCAGACATGCTGAGCGGCTGGTGGAGGGTGTCGGACATCGAGCAGCTCAGAAGCCTGACCAGGTCCCTGCACAGCAGGGGCTCCGGAGAAAGGCCTGCAGAGACAGATGCAGAAATACCTGGAGCTCATCCCACAGGTCTGCACCAAGCACAGAGACGGTGAGTCCTGTCTGTCTGCCTGTCTGCCTGCCTGCCTGTCTGCCTGTCTGCCTGTCTGTCTGTCTGCCTGTCTGTCTGTCTGTCTACCTGTCTGCCTGTCTGTCTGCCTGTCTGCCTGTCTGTCTGTCTGCCTGTCTGTCTGTCTGTCTGTCTACCTGTCTGCCTGTCTGCCTGTCTGCCTGTATGTCTGTTTGCCTGTCTGTCTGCCTGTATGTCTGTTTGCCTGTCTGTCTGCCTGTCTGTCTGTCTACCTGTCTGCCTGTCTGTGTGTCTACCTGTCTGCCTGTCTTCCTTCCTGCTTGTCTGTCTGTCTGTCTGCCCTGTCTGTCTGCCTGTCTGTCTACCTGTCTACCTGCCTGTCTGTCTACCTGTCTGCCTTCCTGTCTGTCTACCCGTCTGCGTCTCTGCCTGTCTACCGGCCTGTCTGTGTGTCAGTGTGTGAGCTCTGCCCTGTGCCCCCTGCAGCAGCGATGATCGAGCTGTGTGACCTGGAGGAGAGCCAGGTGAGTGTGGAGTCCGTCCGGGGCTGGTGTGTGGAGGAGCAGGCCATGGAGATGGACATCGCTGTGCTACAGCAGGTGGAGGAACTGGAGAGGAAGGTCACCACAGCCAGCCTGCAGATCAAGGTACACACACACAAACACACTGTTACACACCTCACATACACACTGTTACACACACCCCCACATACTGTTACACATGCACACACACTGGGGGACAAATAAAGGTTTATCTTATCTTATCTTATCTTACACACATGCACAGAGATGAAAACACACACCGCTAAACACACATACATAACCCATATAGAGACACATTGCTTTAGAAGCCTCATTAAAGCAGCTTACGTTTAACCTGAAAATGTCACCCACCCACCCACCCTCTCCCTCCCTCCCTCCCTCCCCAGGGCTGGATGTACCCAGAGCCCCAGTCAGAGAGAGAGGATCTAATCTACCACGAGCACAAGCCTCTCTCCAAGACCACTCCCCCCTCCGAGCGAGACCAGGTGGAGGAGAGGGTGGAGAAGGGTGCGGTGGCACGGCATGCGGACAACCCGCTGGACATAGCGGTGACAAGGCTGGCCGATCTGGAGCGCAATGTGGAGCGAAGGTACCTGAGGAGCCCCTTAGGCACTACCATCCAGATCAGGGTGGATAATGTGGGTACGGTCACAGTGCCAGCCCCCACCCCATCCACTCACTCTGACAGGGAAGGGTAGGTTACCTCTGGGAAACAAACACCCAGACTATATCGCTATTCATTCTATTTATTTATATATTTTTTATTTTTGACTATGAATGCTTTCCTACTACACGTTTTTTTTGGGGGGGGGCGGGGGAGTTGCGTTTCCTGTTTCCTGTGTTTTGGTTTTGTCGCCCCCCCCCCCCCCCGGCTGTTCTCTGGTCGTTTGCACGCTGCATCACTTCTGCATCAGTGACGTTGGTGATCCACACAACCTCACCCTCCCTCTGCTGGCCCTGCAGGCCTAACACCATCACACCATCACGCCATCACACCATCTCCATCCTCCTCTCTCTGTCCTCGTCTCTCCTCCTCTCTTCTCTCTCTCCTCTTCTTACCTTCTCCCTCCTCTCTCTCTTTTCTCCCGCCTCCTCCTCTCAGTCCTCCTCTCTCCCTTCTCTTCCTCCTCCTCCTCCTCTCAGTCCTCCTCTCTCTCCTCTCCCTCCTCCTCTCTCCCCTCTCTCCTCTCCCTCCTCCTCTCAGTCCTCCTCTCTCTGTCCTCCTCTCTCTCCTCCTCTCTCCTCTCCCTCCTCCTCTCTCCCCTCTCTCCTCTCTCTCCTCCTCTCAGTCCTCCTCTCTCTCCTCCTCATGCTCCCTGCATGGTTGCAGCCTCCAGCCTGTGCTCCTCCCGTCTCCTCCTTCTTCCTCCTCCTCCTCTTCCTCATGCTGATTTGTCCTGCTGGACCTCAGTGCTGTTTGTGAAGCATGGTGGAAGGTCACGCGCGTGCTTGCGTGCGTGTGTGTGTGTGCACGGGTGTTTATAACTGTGTCTGCATGTCAGCACGTGTGTGACGCCATCACACCATCTCCATCCTCCTCTCTCTGTCCTCGTCTCTCCTCCTCTCTTCTCTCCTTCCTCTTCTTACCTTCTCCCTCCTCTCTCTCTTTTCTCCCGCCTCCTCCTCTCAGTCCTCCTCTCTCCCTTCTCTTCCTCCTCCTCCACCTCTCAGTCCTCCTCTCTCTCCTCTCCCTCCTCCTCTCTCCCCTCTCTCCTCTCCCTCCTCCTCTCAGTCCTCCTCTCTCTGTCCTCCTCTCTCTCCTCCTCTCTCCTCTCCCTCCTCCTCTCTCCCCTCTCTCCTCTCCCTCCTCCTCTCAGTCCTCCTCTCTCTCCTCCTCCTGCTCCCTGCATGGTTGCAGCCTCCAGCCTGTGCTCCTCCCGTCTCCTCCTTCTTCCTCCTCCTCCTCTTCCTCATGCTGATTTGTCCTGCTGGACCTCAGTGCTGTTTGTGAAGCATGGTGGAAGGTGTGTGTGTGCACGGGTGTTTATAACTGTGTCTGCATGTCAGCACGTGTGTGTGTGTGTGCACGGGTGTGTGATCGCCCCCTCGAGCTCCTCCTGACGTCATGCTGTTCCTCAGGTGTGAGGAAGAGGTGGCTCATGGGATGAAGGTGTGGAGGAGAGCGCTGGCTGAAGTCCGCAGTGCCGCCCAGCTGGCCATGTGCATCCAGCAGCTGCAGAAGTCCATCGCCTGGGAGAGATCCATCATGAAAGTGGTAGGTCAGCCTTAGATCATGGGGATGAGGTACGGCTCAGTGGTAGAACATGGGGATGAGGTACGGCTCAGTGGTAGAACATGGGGATGAGGTACGGCTCAGTGGTAGAACATGGGGATGAGGTACGGCTCAGTGGTAGAACATGGCGATGAGTTACTGCTCAGTGGTAGAACATGGGGATGAGGTACGGCTCAGTGGTAGAACATGGCGATGAGGTACGGCTCAGTGGTAGAACATGGGGATGAGGTACGGCTCAGTGGTAGAACATGGGGATGAGGTACGGCTCAGTGGTAGAACATGGCGATGAGTTACTGCTCAGTGGTAGAACATGGGGATGAGGTACGGCTCAGTGGTAGAACATGGCGATGAGGTACGGCTCAGTGGCAGAACATGGGGATGAGGTACGGCTCAGTGGCAGAACATGGGGATGAGGTACGGCTCAGTGGTAGAACATGGGGATGCCAACTAACGGAACACACAAAGGGATGTAATTGTCTTGATATAACATCCCGGATCCTAATGTTAGTTTGTGTATGTGATCTGGAGGCTGTGTTTGGAAGGGTAAAAGGTGTTTTATTTCCCGCCCCTGCAGTACTGTCAGATCTGCAGGAAGGGAGACAATGAGGATCTGCTCCTGCTGTGTGATGGATGTGACAAAGGCTGCCACACCTACTGCCACAAGCCCAAGATCACCTGCATCCCCGAGGGAGACTGGTACTGCCCTGCTTGTATCGCCAAGGTAACCCTCTCCAGTCTCAGCCTCTCTGACATGAGGATATATACCCAGTATGCACCTCTGGGTGGAATAGACACTTCCTGCGGCCTCGTAGATCTAAAAAGGAAAGAAAAATGTGTTGTTGTTTTTCCCCACTGACGATCACAATGTGTTTCCTCCTCAGGCGAGCGGCCCAGTTCCAAAGAACAAGAAGCCTCCCCACAGGCCTCTGCCAGGAGGAGGAGGCGGGGGAGGAGGAGGAGGGGGAGGAGGAGGAGGAGGGGGAGGAGGTGCAGGAGGAGGAGGAGGGGGAGGAGGAGGGAAGAAAGGTGGAGAGGTGAAGAGGAACGCGGGGAAGCAGACAGGAAACAGCGAGGGTTCGGAGGACGACCCCTCCAGCGCCAGCAACACCCCCAGGAAAGGAGCTGCCAAGGAGGCCAACAGGAAGAGGAAGTCAGAGGAGATCCCGCCCCCGCCTCAGCAACTGCCCAATCAGGAGAGCCCTGTGTGTGTGAAGAGGGCAAAGACAGCTAGGGACAATAACAGAGATCTTGGCTTGTGCAGGTATGTGCTTGGATGTGGAAGGAAGTTGGGAAATTTGATATGTGATGTGTCCGTATCTAACTCCCTGTGTGTGTGTGTGGTGTGTGTGTGTGTGTTCCAGAGTGCTCCTGGCTGAATTGGAGCGACACCAGGATGCTTGGCCCTTCCTGACTCCTGTCAGTCTGAAGTCTGTTCCTGGATACAGGAAGGTCATTAAGAAGCCCATGGACTTCTCCACCATCAGAGAGAAGCTGATCAGCAGCCAGTGAGTCAACTCTTCCCAATCTGACTCATCAATTCATATCCTGACTCTTCTCTCATCTCAATCTGACTCATATCATCTCAATCTGACTCATATCATCCCAATCTGACTCATCCTAAACTGACTCATCTCATCCTAATCTGACTCTAGAGTGTAAACTAAATGTTTTTTTCCCCCTCCGTTTCAGATATCAGAATTTGGAGACTTTCATCATCGACGTCAACCTGGTGTTCGATAACTGTGAGAAATTCAACGAGGACAACTCGGACATCGGCCGTGCGGGACACAACATGAGGAAGTTCTTCGAGAAGCGATGGACGGAGCTTCTGAAGCAGACGAACTAAGCAGCTTTGACGATCCACTCAGCCCTCCAGCCCTCTCTCCTCCTTTACGCCAGACCACCAGGAGAGGGCGAGCGAGGCTTCACACCACAGAAGAAGAAGTCTTTTTTTTCCGTTGGGGAAAAGGTTGGTCATGTGACCAAGAGGGAGGAGTCCCAGTGATGGTTTTGCCTCAACAGGGATCAAACATCCAAAGAATCCCATAGAAACAGGATGTGAGCAGGAAGTGAGCGCAACATCACTTCCTGTTCCAGACAACAATGCACTGAATGAATCCTCCTCGACCATCACAGACGTACATGCGGTAGAAATACTTTCCACTACTTTGTAAATATTATTTTTCATTTTATTTAATCGTATTATAGTGAATGTATTTAATTTGTAATAATTATTTATGAATCAATAAACAAACAAAACAAACAAAAAAAGGTCCACTTCATTTTCTATGAAAAGGAAGAATCCGTTCAACTGCTTTGAATCGAAAAAGGAATGTGTCTTTTTGTGTTTAAAATTATTATTTTTTTTCTCCCAAATATGAAACAAAGCCAAGATAAATCCAGGACTGTTTTCACTCCGCTCTGGGAGTCAGAGGACTGTGGTCATTACTTTCAAACTGCATTTTATTTCCGAAAAATCTGCAGAGAAACCTTCAGACAACAGTGCTAAGTGTGTATATACTGTTTATTAATGTCAATATTAAGTATTGTTTGGAACAATGTGTACAAATTGTTGGAGAATATCAGATATTGTTTATGCCTTAGAATGATTGTAGCATTCTATTTTAGTGAAAGTGATTAATACATTATCATAAATATTGTTTGTACAGTTATAACCATGTCTTCAACAAGCACTGTGTTCCTTCATTAGCAGTGCCTACCCTTCCAACAGGGGTGTAGGGGAAGTTCACAATTGATTGATCATTTTTACAAACTGTTTTTCTTTTCAAAGATTTTTTAAATATCATTTCAATCCAATATGACCTCCAAAGTCTGACAGTAACATAGTAATCATTCCTATACATCGTGTGAAAAAAAAACACATATTTAAGTCATTTTTACTTGTTTTTTTGTTTTTATTGATCATGACCCCTCATGTTTGCCTTGCCACAGTGTGCAGGACATCAGGCCATTTGTAACCACTGTGTTTGAATCTTTGCTGTTTGTTGTGGCCTAAAGGAGGCAGCTAGAGTTTTTTGTATCCAAGTCAAGAGTGCTTGAAGTTACTTTATTTAAGATATTGTGGAATAAAAGTATCATTCTTTTTGTAGGAGCTTTATTTTTCACTAGTGTGTGGCACGGACCTATTAAAAAAAACGATGTTTTTCAACCTATAAGGGCTGTCGGTGTGTCTTCTTTTCTTTTTATAATAATAATAATAATAATAATAATAAATTTTATTTATATAGCGATTTTCAAGGTACTCAAAGTCGCTTTACAGACAATAAATCATCATAAAAGTTTCACAATAAAAACATAGCAAACAGTGACATTACTTATTAAAAGCAGTTCTAAAAAGGTGAGTTCTGATTTTTTATTTGAAAGAAAATTATCTGTGAAGCTGGAGAAAAAAACGGATGAAATATGAATACGTGAATACACTATAAACACAACTATAACAACATTATAAGACGCCGCGTGCATTCTGAAGGCTGCTGGTGACGTCACGGACAGGGTGCGTGGGGGGTGAGCGTGAGCAGACCCCGGAAGTAAACAGTGGGATAACAAGAGGTAAGAAAACCGTTTAACTTCTCACACTTCTCACACAAGAATAAACATTTCATTACCCACGTCGAATGTGTCTAATTATTATGACGTATGATTGAAAAAGTATATACCGTAATTATATAATAACATTTAACGATGAATTAAAGTGAACTTTAAAACTGGGGTTCAAAGCCGCGAGCATGAAGCTAATGTTTACTTCAGCCAACCCGTTAATAATTAATCATTAATTATATTTCTTATTTCTATATTTATCAGTGTCTTTTCGTCGTTAGCTTGGCCAACTTGGCTTTCCTCTGCGGATGGAAATGGTGTCTCTTATTTGCACTTTGCAAGACCATCGAGACGATGTCAACTTCTGCGCCTTTTCCGGGTCTCACCTGGCGACCTGCTCCAGTGACAAGACCGTCCGGATCTACTCCACCCAGGACTTCTCCGAGCTGCCCTTCTCCCCGTTAACGGGTCACGGCTACGGTGTCCACTGCTGCCGGTTCAGCGCGTGCGGACAGTTCCTTGCTTCGTGTTCAACAGACGCAACAACGGTGATCTGGTCAACAACGACCGGGGACATCGAGGCCGTGCTGGAGCACCCGGGTCGCAGTCCGGTGAGGGTGTGCGCCTTCTCCCCCGACTCTGCCCACCTGGTGTCCGGTGCTTCTGACGGTAGCTTGGCTCTATGGGACTTCGCTACTAAAACACTCAGCAGGTAAACTGCAGCAGGTAAACTCTGTCTTGTAAGTCGCTTTGGATAAAAGCGTCTGCTAAATGAAGACATGTAAATGTCAATGGAAACTGGGGTTGTCTTTTTGTGGCCTCCTGCACATGAACAGTTCACAAACTAGACAAGTATTCTGAGGCCATACTAACAGCTTGTCCAGTCTCCAGGTTAACAGGGTGGCTGGTGAGTGGGAGGTGGTGTTTATGATGTGGGTGCTGTGTGTCTGTAGGACAGCGTCTGTGAGTGACAGCACCATGGTGGCCTGCTCCTTCAGTCCCTGTGGGCAGCTGTTAGCGTCAGGCTCCACCTATGGAGATCTGAGGCTGTGGGACAGGAAGCTCAACCAGCTGCATGCAGAGAAGAACGCTCACGATCTGGGGGTCACATGCTGCTGCTTCTCTCCCAGCATGCTCAGCGGTGAGGACAACCTCCTCCTCCTCCACTCCTTCCTCACCCATCCTCCCTATGGGGGAGTCAGGTGGCTGAGCGGTTAGGGAATCGGGCTACTAATCAGAATGTTGCTGGTTCTATTCCCGGCCGTGCCAACATGATGTTGTGTCCTTGGGCAAGGCACTTCACCCTACTTGCCTCAGGGGGGAATGTCCCTTTACTTGCTGTAATTCTCTCTGCATAAGAGCGTCTGCTGAATGACTCCATGTGAATGTTCTCTGTGTTGTAGACTCCAGTGGGATGCAGGTATGGCTGGCATCATGTGGGCAGGACAGCTTGCTGAAGATCTGGATCATCTGCAACACCAGCTCAGGTTCGAAACTCTGACCAGTCCAGTTACAGAGACCAACACAGAGACCAGTGTGTAACATGTGTGTGATGTGTGTATGACGTGTGTGTAACGTGTGTGTGATGTGTGTGTGATGTGTGTTGCGGCGCGCAGGCTGTAAGATGCAGCTCCAGTTCTGTCTAACAGGCCAGTCTGCTCCAGTCCTGTCCTGCTGTTACTCTGCTGATGGACAGCTGCTCGTGTCTGGGTGAGGAACGCTACAGCGTCCCACCTCCACCCCTCCACAACCCCACACCTCCATCACCACACCCCTCCATCACCCCACACCTCCACAACCCCACACCTCCATCACCACACACCTCCACCCCTCCACAACCCCACACCTCCATCACCACACCCCTCCATCACCCCACACCTCCAGCCTTCCATCCCTCCCTCCACCACCCCACACCTCCACCACCATTTTTTTAATCCAGTCAGCGGTAACCTCCTGTGACCACAGGGGGGCAGCAGCATCATCTGTTTCCCTCTGTTCCTGATGAGCGTCCTCAGTATCAAAGCTGCACACTAGAAGCAGCACAGTCTGCCTGGTGTTGTTTGTGTGTGTGTGTGTGTGTGCCTACATCACACGTGTGTCTTTGTTTTACAGCTCTGTGGACAAAACCGTCACAGTCTACGATGCTGTGAGTTCTTTGCACACGCCTTCTCTAGATGTCATGTGACAGTTTCCATGGTGATGTGTAGGTCCTGGTGAGGTTAATATTCAGTTTGACATCACTTCCTGTCTGGACCTCCTTGGTCATGCTGAACGTCCTTGACATCACTTCCTGTCTGTGTGTCCACAGAGTCGTGGAGTCCTTTTGTACACTCTGAACCAGCATGACAGGTGAGGCTGGGAGTGTTGTGTTGGCTGATCTGTGTGGTTGTGGTTGTGTATTCTGATCTGTGTGGTTGTAGTTGTGTATGCTGATCTGTGTGGTTGTAGTTGTGTATGCTGATCTGTGTGGTTGTAGTTGTGTATGCTGATCTGTGTGGTTGTGGTTGTGTATGCTGATCTTTGTGGTTGTGTATGCTGATCTGTGTGGTTGTGTAGGCTGATCTGTGTGGTTGTGGTTGTGTATGCTGATCTGTGTGGTTGTGGTTGTGTATGCTGATCTGTGTGGTTGTGGTTGTGTATGCTGATCTGTGTGGTTGTGGTTGTGTATGCTGATCTGTGTGGTTGTGGTTGTGTATGCTGATCTGTGTGGTTGTGTATGCTGATCTGTGTGGTTGTGGTTGTGTATGCTGATCTGTGTGGTTGTGGTTGTGTATGCTGATCTGTGTGGTTGTGTATGCTGATCTGTGTGGTTGTGGTTGTGTATGCTGATCTGTGTGGTTGTGGTCGCAGGTACGTGACAGCGTGCTGCTGCTCCCCTGTCCTCCCTCTCATCGCCTCAGGCTCCATGGACAAGACGGTCAACATCTGGAGGCTGGAGGACGGACCCAGCCAGCATGGTAGGAGGAGGAGACAGTCTGTAGACACACAGATACAGTGTATATACACACACACACTATACACACAGACACAGTGTATATACACACACACACACACACTATACACACAGACACAGTGTATACACACACACACACACTATACACACAGACACAGTGTATACACACACACACACACACTATACACACAGATACAGTGTATACACACACACACACACACACATAGATATAATATGTATGAACACATGTAAATACACACACTCGTCAGAACCCCTCATCTCTCGCAGTTTTTTTTGTTGGTCTGATTGCATGTCTCTTTTTTTCTCTCTCCTCCCCTCCCACTCTAAGGAGTGAAGTCTCTACCTGGTGAGTGTTATCCGCTGCTGGTTCTCTGAGCCTTACGGAGCTGCTGCTGCTGCTGCTGTCAGGAGCGTCCAGCTCCCTGCTGCTGTCCTAAAGGCTCTTATCAGCTGCTGAACTCTGCAGGACGGAGCCCGTTCAGCCCCCAGAGCCAGCCTCACCTCTCACTACAAACACTGCCTGCAGTGGATCCCCGATGAGAGAGAGAGCGAGAGAGAGAGAGAGAGCGAGAGAGAAAGAAAGAAAGAAAGAGAAACAGAGAGCTAGCTTGACTGCTGGGTTTTCTCGAGTCTGTTGAGTCCTGATAGCGTTTTGTTTTCATGTTTTTTTTTTAAGCTTCTTCATGTTGTTCCTCAGTCTAATCTTCACATCTTCAAGACGGTTCTGTTCATTTGAAATGTTTTCTTCTCGCCCTACAGACGAAGCTTCAGCGTCTTCATCCGAAGGTAGATATACACATACAGGAAGCTGATAGTGGATGTGTGTTGTTCTTTAACAGCTAAGTTACAAGTCACTTTCTGTTTTGACGTGTCCCTCCCCCTCATCCAGGAAGGACATTGGCCAGTCACTCCAAGCTGTTGGTCAAAGATTGGTCAGAGGAGGAGGTGTCCAGCTGGTTAGTGGAGGAGGGGTTGGAGGAGCTGGTGGAGGTCTTCAGAGCCAATAACATCGAAGGGACGGAGCTTCTCAGTCTTACCAAGGACACCCTGATCTCCGAGCTACATATAGGTGACACACACACCACTAACACACACGTACATCACATTATGCCTTAGTTTACAGTACTATATATATGCATTAGACTGTGATTGTTCTGCTCCAACATGGTAATCTGCTTTGGCAAAGCAGGGCTGGTTACGTAACCACGTCCCTTATCCCAAATATATTTATACACTGTATCCAAACATGATGTAGTTTCACAGATGTAATAAAATATCCTCCACTATGACTTTGTCATTTATAAATCCCACATATATATTTTTTTCAATGGCCTGAATAAAGTTGGTGTGTGTGTGTGTGTGTGTGTGTGTGTAGAGTCGATGGGCTTGCGCAGTAAGATTCTGAGGAAGATAGAGGAGCTGAAGAGCGCATGCGTGTGCAGTGGCGTTCCTGACGAGTTCCTCTGTCCAATCACCAGGGAGCTCATGAGAGATCCGGTCATCGCGGCAGGTGACGTCCGCTTTGTCTGTTACCATGCTGACCGCCTGTGTCACCTTTTTTTTACGGACAGAAACATCAGTATACATATTTAGATACATTACAAATGTTGTCAATGTGTAAGAAAATAGATACAATTAGAAAAATATAAAAATGACCGTGTTGGTTAGCCAACTTTAATGCCACAGTCCGCTAACAGCTTCTCTAGCTAGCTAGTATAGGAGGGTTAGCTACGGAAGCCCAGATAGGATTTTTTTTTATAAACTGTTAAAATGTCATGTAGCCCAGAAGAAACATGAACATGTCGACACCTTGAATTAGACAGTTTTCACATCATCAGTATTTATATTTCATAATTGTTGTGTTCAGTAGACTATTTGTTCAAAGTCAGAATTCGTTTTAATTCTCCATGCAAGTTATAAAAACACAGAATTTACTGAAGCAGGATGGAGCAAACAAAAAACATATATGAACTTAAATAAATAAAGATAAAAATAAAAAGTAGGCAATAGCCATACATTGTTATGTATTTATATGAATACACTTGCATATTAAACCCTCTTTTTTACAGACGGTTACTCATATGAGCGAGAGGCGATCTGGAGCTGGATTAGCACTAAAAACCGCAGCAGCCCCATGACCAACCTGCCCTTACAGACAACACTGCTCACCCCTAACAGGACGCTCAAGATGGCCATCGGTCGCTGGCAGACCAGCCAATGAGAGAAGGTTTCACAATGTGGGATCCGCTCTGTTCCTACAGTCAGACATCAGGATTGGCTGGAGGCAGCGGTGAAATGTTGAAGTATATCAGGTGTATTGAGATTATTAAAATCTATCTACTGTCTGTCATTTTTCTCCGGATTTAGTCGGGGAAGAGTCCAAGTCAATTTTGGAGTCGAGGTCA
This sequence comes from Protosalanx chinensis, assembly GCA_030340685.1. Lineage (NCBI taxonomy): Eukaryota > Metazoa > Chordata > Actinopteri > Osmeriformes > Salangidae > Protosalanx > Protosalanx chinensis. The sequence goes on from CM059333.1 coordinate 6,604,997, forward strand.
GGACTTGGGGTCAGAATAAACAAAATGATTTTGGATTTGGGGTCAGAATAAACAAAAACAAAAATTACTTGGGGTTAGAATAAACAAAGATTTTTGGACTTGGGGTCAGAATAAAAATTATTTTGGTTTTGGGGTCAGAGTAAACAAAGATTTTTGGATTTGGGGTCAGAATAAAAATGATTTTTGGACTTGGGGTCAGAATAAACAAATAGATTTTGGACTTGGGGTCAGAATAAAAATGATTTTTGGACTTGGGGTCAGAATAAACAAAGTGATTTTGGACTTGGGGTCAGAATAAACCAAAAAAAAAATGACTTGGGGTCAGAATAAACAATCATTTTTGGACTTGGGGTCAGAATAAACCAAACATGTTGAACAAAAAGGGGTTGTTATTGATTTATTGTTCCTAAACTGATTTGTTCAAGATCATTTACGGGATTTATAATGTTGTTGAATATGCTTATGTGTGCGTTTATGCTATGTATATACAGGGAGTGCAGAATTATTAGGCAAGTTGTATTTTTGAGGATTAGTTTTATTATTGAAAAACAATTATGTTCTTGATGAACCCAAAAGGCTGAGAAATATCAAAGCTGAATATTTGTGGAAGTTGGAGTAGGGCTTTTTTAGTTTTAGCTATTTTAGGAGGATATCTGTGTGTGCAGGTGACTATAACTGTGCAAAATTATTAGGCAACTTAACAAAAAACAAACATATACCCGTTTCACTCATCTGTTTTCACCAGGGAAACCAATATAACAACTCAGCATTCACTAATATACATTGCTGGCATTCAAAATAATAATAAATAAATAAAAATCAGTGACTAATATAGCCGCCTTTCTTTACAAGGACACTCATAAGTCTGTCATCCATGGATTCAGTCAATGTTTTGATCTGTTTGCGATCAACATTGCGTGCAGCAGTAACCACAGCCTCCCAGACACTGTTCAGCGATGTGTACTGTTTCCCCTCCTTGTAGATCTCATATTTGATGAGGGACCACAGGTTGTCTATGGGGTTCAGATCGGGTGAACAAGGAGGCCACGTCATTAATCTTTCTTCCTTTAGACGCTTTCTGGCCAGCCATGCTGTGGAGTACTTGGATGCGTGTAATGGAGCATGGTCCTGCATGAAAATCATGTTTTTCTTGAAGTATGCTGACTTCTTCCTGTACCATTGCTTGAAGAAGGTGTCTTCCAAAAACTGACAATAGGTCTGGGAGTTGAGTTTGACGCCATCCTCAACCCGAAAAGGTCCCACAAGCTCATCTTTGATACCAGCCCATACCAGTACCCCACCTCCACCTTGCTGGCGTCTGAGTCGTACTGGAGCTCTCTGCCCTTTGCTGATCCAGCCACAAGCCCATCCATCTGGCCCATCAAGACTCACTCTCATTTCATCGGTCCATAAGACCTTAGAAAAATCAGTCTTGTGATACTTCTTGGCCCACTCTTGACGTTTAATTTTGTGTGTCTTGTTCAGTGGTGGTCGTTTTTCAGCCTTTCTTACCTTGGCCATGTCCCTGAGTATTGCACACCTTGTGCTTTTTGACACTCCAGTGATGTTGCAGCTCTGAAATATGGCAAAACTGGTGGCATCTTGGCAGCTTCATGCTTGACTTTCCTCAGTTCACGGGCAGTTACTTTGCATCTTCTTTTTTTCAACACGCTTCTTGCGACCCTGTTGACTATTTTGAACGAAGCGCTTGATTGTTCGATGGTCACACTTCAAAAGCTTGGCAATTTTAAGAGTGCTCCATCCCTTTGCAATATATGCCACTATTTTTGACTTTTCTGAGGCTGTCAAATCCCTCTTCTGACCCATTTTGCCAAAGGAAAGGAAGTTGCCTAATAATTATGGACACCTGATATAGGGTGTTGATGTCATTAGACCACACCCCTTTTCATTACAGCGATGCACATCAAATGGTATGCTTAATTGGTAGGAGGCTTTCAAGCCTATGCAGCTTGGAGTCGGCCAATATGCATAGAGAGGGTAATGTGGTCAACATACTCATTAGCCTAATAATTGTAAATAATTGTAATGTATAACTACTTACACAGGGATCAAGGAGGACTGCCAGTGGCACTAAATGAAAGAAATAAATGATAACCCACCCCGCCTTAACACTCTCTAACCTTCCGCTCAATGTCGGCTTGTAGTGTCAAAATCTCATCCTCCACTCCAGAAGAGTTCAGGTGAAACAGTGTTGCAATTTTTGATGCAAGTGAAACAACATCAGCATCCCACGTAGGAGGGGACGTTCTTGGGACTTTGCATAACGGGGGGGGGGGGGGGGGGGAGTAGTCGCACTGTAGTCCGATGCGAGCTAGCCAGCGATTCCCAAATACATCCGTTTTTTACTAGTTTTTCGAACTTGTGGGTTACATTTTTGACGCTCAAGTGACCGACATTTAACCGAGAGCATCCGGTAATTTTTGGAAATAAAATATTGTTATTAATTATCGTTTTTCTTCGGCGGCCCGATTATAACCCCGATAATTATTTAGGGGGCTGAAGAACATTTAGGGGGCCCCCCTAAAACTGGGCTAACGACGCCCATGACAAAGGGTGTAGTGGAGGTAAATAAAAGATAGTCCAGAAATGGAAACACCCTACGTAGGAGGGGACGTTCTTGGGACTTTGCATAACGTCCCGAACCTTAACAGAACATTGGGGACGTTTTTAAAACGTTCTCATTTGGTTCTGAAGATACCTTTTTTGAATGTTTTCTGTATGACTTCATGGAGAAGTTCCATGTTCGTTGTTTTGTGGTCATACTGCAAACATTACAAATATGACATCTGGGACTTTTAAAGAACGTCCCGTGAAAGTCACATCGTAAGGACGTCGTAAATAAATAACATATAAATAAATAATAGGATAATCAAAGGAAGGAGCTCTTGTTTAATCAGATTTTATTGTCTCGTAATGTTAAGGCTAGTAATACTTTAGCATATAGTACATAGTAATAAATCTAGCATGGTAACAAAGTACATGTAAACATAGTAACTTCAGATACTAGCAGTTATATACCCTCTCTCCTGTCTGTAAACTCATTGTCCACGAACACTTCTCTACAATTCTTTTCAACTGTGCAAAAATAAATATATATTATATATTGCTCATATAGTTTCCAAGCTATCAGTGAAATTAATATTATATATAATATTAATATATATAATTACCATCAAGCACACCAGGCAGTTCTGTCTCTAGGTGTTTATGAAGAAGAGTACACACTGAACAGAAGGCTGTTCTTTACACTAAAGCCTGTTTCACTGACATCCACCACTTTAACTTGGGTAAACCAGCTAGAAATACGGAATATACAAATCTAGAAATAGTACGGAGTTCCTCCCTGGTAAAAATCATCAAAGTCACTTGCCACTTCAAAACATTTTGTCTTTTAGATTCACTAGATCAGTGGTGCCCAATCCTGGTCCTCAAGAGCCCCTATCCTGAAAGTTTTAGATGTTTCCCTGCTCTAGCACACCTGATTTTAATAATATAAGGCTTCCCCAGAGCTTGATAACGACCCTTTATTAGAATCAGGTGTGCTGGAGCAAGGGACACATCTAAAACTTTCAGGATAGGGGCTCTCGAGGACCAGGATTGAACACCCCTGCACTAGATAGTTTCACATCTTACATTCTGGCTGTATGTTAGCTGTGATGATGCGTGTTGGACTAATGCTTCTGTATCGCCTTGCGTTGAGCTGCTGAGCTCTGTTGAGGTGCTGTCGGCTTGGAAAAGCTGCCCTACACATGAGATCTGCTGAAGCGTCGAGCACAGTGTCTTCCAGCCTCCATGTCCACCTGTGAGTCCCCCCTGGTATGAGGTCTAGTCTGTCCCTGATCAGCGTGGTCGTGTGTTCCAGGACACAGCGAGCTGGTGCCGTCTCCCGCTCACACGTTGGACTCTATGAAGGAGCGTTTGGGTTTGATGGGGGGTGCGTGCAGGGCGGGGTTATCCCTGGTGAGGCTGGGCTGGAGCCTCTGGAGGTCTGGGTACTGCTGCTGCCGAGCCTCCCTGTGGAGCTTCCTGTCTGAGTACTGCTGACCGTTCACCAGGCCTCCCCCCCCCCCTCCTCCTCCACCCTGGGGCTTGTCCTGGTACGAGGCCCGCTGGTACTCCCCAGGATGGTCTAGGACAGCCAGGCCGAAGGTCTCCACTCTCCCCTCGGAGGCCGACCCAGGCCAGCCCGGCCCGGGGGCTCCCTGCACACGCACGGCCTTATCTTTCACCCCCATAAATGGGCGTGGCTTCAGCTCTGGTTTTGTCTTCACGCTGCCGGCGTTGCGGGCGTGGCGCGGAGCTTCAGGGCCCTGCGGCCAGGGGACACCGCTGTCCGACAGCGTGCTGCTGCCTGAGCTGGAGCCTCGAGAGGCCCCTTCCCTCCACACCTCCATGGCAGCCGGCCCCGCCCCGGGGCCCAGGCTGGGACACGAGCCCTCTGCAGGGGCACCAGGGTGGGCTGAGAGACGCTCCATCGCCCTGGAGAGGCTAGAGGAGGAGGTGGAGGAGGCGTGGGGGGAGAAGGATGAGGAAGTGGGGGAGAGGGAGGAAGGGGAGGGTGGGATGTGCTCGCTGGAGGTGGAAGGAGGCAGAGGGGGGATGTCAGGCCTCAGGTGTCTGCCAGGCAGAGGGCTGGATGGGCCGCACAGAGACATGGGGCGGCCTGTGACCCTTCCCCCTGGCTGCAGGGAGTGGCTGTGCTGCCTGGGCTGGCTGGCTGGGTTGTGGGGCTGCCTGGTGCTGTGTTGGCCTGGCTGGGCCGGGGCCGGGGGCTGATCCAGGGTTGGGGAGGGGCCGTGCTCCATCAGGACAGGCTGCAGGGCCCGGTTAGGCCCGTACGGGTTCTGAAGCCACTGATCCGGGTTCCTTCCGCTCCTCACAGGAACCTCCTCCAGCTCTGGAGTGCTCTGGCAGTCTGGGCTGCCCTGACTGTGGAGCTCTGTCTCCCCATCCGAGGGCTGGCGGTGGTGGGGTGGGTCCTGGGTGGTGGAGGGCAGCTGCTGCTGCTGTTGTTGTTGTTGTTGTTGGTGGTGGTGTTGTTGTTGCTGATGTTGTTGATGTTGTTGTTGTTGTTGGTGTTGTTGCTGATGTTGTTGATGTTGTGGTTGTTGTTGTTGACACTCCTCCTCTACGCGTTGCAGCAGCCGTCTGATCTCCCGATTGGACGGACAGAGGCGGGAAGCTTCGTTCAGGTCATCCAGAGCTTCAGAGAACTTTCTGGAAGAAGGAAGGAGAAAACTGAAAGAGTGTTTGTGTCTGTGTGTGTGTGTATCTGTGTCTCTGTCTGTGTGTGTGTGTGTGTGTGTGTCTCTGTCTGTGTGTGTCTCTGTCTGTGTGTGTCTCTGTGTGTGTCTCTGTCTCTGTGTGTGTGTGTGTCTCTGTCTGTGTGTGTCTCTGTGTGTGTCTCTGTGTCTGTGTGTGTGTGTGTCTCTGTCTGTGTGTGTCTCTGTGTGTGTCTCTGTGTCTGTGTGTGTGTGTGTCCTGGTGACAGGTCCTCACCTGCTGCTTCTCTTAGCGCGGGCGCGAGCGTAGAGCGCTTCGTAGGATCTAGGTTTGATCTCCAGGGCTTTGGTAGCAAAGTCCTCAGCAATGCCAAAGTCCTGTTTAAAACGCAACACAGCCTTGAGAACGTTCACGCTTTACTGAAATCTGCATCGGATAGGAAACTCTCCCTCCCCTCTCCCCCCTTACCCTCCCCCCTCCCTCCCTCCTCCCTCTCTTTTAGAGTGCCTCTGTGTGTGTGTAAGTGAGAGAGAGAGAAAGAGAGAGTGTGTGTAACTGTGTGTGTGCATGAGAGTGTGTGTGCCTCTATGTGAGTGTGTGTGAGAGAGAGAGTGAGAGAGAGTGTGTCTATCTCTGTGTGAGTGTGTGTGCCTGTGTGTGTTTTGATTTATTAGCGGGCAGTTTGGAAGCGAGGGTGACCTTATCCCAGACTATCAAACCCTCCATTCCTCCTGCCTGAGACGACCACAAGATGACATTTCCCTGCTCCGCCACTCCTCCCTACGCACCAGCAGCGGCTCTGACACACGCTACAGACACACACCACACACACACGCTACAGACACACACCACACACACACGCTACAGACACACACCACACACACACGCTACAGACACACACCACACACACACGCTACAGACACACACCACACACACACGCTACAGACACACACACGCTACAGACACACACACGCTACAGACACACACACGCTACAGACACACACACACGCTACAGACACACACACACGCTTCAGACACACACCACACACACACGCTACAGACACACACCACACACACACGCTACAGACACACACACGCTACAGACACACACCACACACACACGCTACAGACACACACACGCTACAGACACACACCACACACACACGCTACAGACACACATGCTACAGACACACACCACACACACACGCTACAGACACACACGCTACAGACACACACGCTACAGACACACGCACATACGTTGTTCTTGCGGCTGCAGCGAGACAGGTTGAGGTAGAGCGACACCCTCAGCTCTCTCAGGGAGCGCAGGTCCTCAGCCCCGCCCTCCCGGGGGAACTTCCTCAGGGCGTACTGGTACCTCTGCCCTGCCTCCTTCATCCTCCCCTTCTGGAGGGAGAAAAAGAGAGGGAGGGGGAGAAGAGGGGGAGAGAAGATTGTGAACTACAGTGGGGATCATGCGGTAGAGGTACAGTAGAGGTGCAATAGAGCTACAGTAGAGGTACAGTAGAGGTGCAGTAGAGGTACAGTAGAGACACAGTAGAGGTACAGTAGAGGTGCAGTAGAGGTACAGTAGAGGTACAGTAGAGGTACAGTAGAGGTGCAGTAGAGACACAGTAGAGGTGCAATAGAGGTACAGTAGAGCAGCAGTAGAGACACAGTAGAGGTACAGCACCTTGTACAGCAGGTTCCCTTCCTCCATGAGCTTCTGTAACAGGATCAGGAGGACGTCTGGTTTGGAAGAAGCCATCAACCAGGTGGCATGACCTGGAACCGTACACACATCACACACACACACACATATTACACACACACATTACACAAACACATATTTCCTACACACTTCAAAGCCAGTGACACAGACACACACTCGCTCAGAAAGGCAGTCAGTGACTCCTGTAGTCAGGAACCAAGATGGAGGAATCCTACCTGATCGATCATGAGGAGCTGTTTTATAACCTGGGGGGGGGGAGGAGGAGAGGAGGGGGAGGAGGAGGGGGGAGGAGGAGAGGGGGGAGGAGGAGAGGGGGGAGAAGGAGAGGAGGGGGGGGAGACAGGAGGGCAGAGAAACAGACGGTGTTTAGATGTGTCCTCCTTCTCCCAGACAGCATCATGTGATCCAGGTGTTCTTACCTGACTTGGCTCCCTTCTTCTGCAGTGTGTTGGAGCGCTCAGTCTGCCTGAGAGAGCAGAGCTCGCCCGCCCCTTTCTCCACCAGGTACTGCACCTGCAGAGATTAGAGACCACATCAGAGGTGTGTGTGTGTGCTAACCGTGTGTGTACTTGTGTGTGTGTGTGTGCTGATCGTGTGTGTGTGTGTGTGTGCTGACCGTGTGTGTGTGTGCTCCCAGAGCAGCCAGCTGCAGCAGTGATCGTCCAGTTCGGTCCAGATGGTTGATGTTGGATCCATTCTCCAGCAGCAGCTGAGCCACACCCCTGCGGCCCTTAAGACACGCCCACCCCAGGGCCGACACCCCCTCCTGGTCCACTGAGGTCACAGACGCTCCTGGACACACACACACACACAGACATGTAGACAAGGACACACACACAGGCAGACACACAGACATGTACACACACATACACGGAATGTACACACACAAACACATACACACACACATACATACACAGACACACACACACATACAAAGGCACACCGACATGCACGAGCGAGACACTGTTTACTTTTGGAATGACATGAACTTACTGGTTAGCAGATAGAGTCTAACTATTCATGTTTACAACAAACTGCATGTCAGAACATACAGCGTGACCTCTCACCTTTAGACAGCAGCAGGTCAACAGTGGTCAGGTGACCTTCACTAGCTGCAACCATCAGAGGGGTACGACCCTGTTTGTCCACAGCCTCCATGTTAGCTCCATGCTGCAGGAGCAACTCTGCTACCTGGGGGAGGGAGGGGAGGGGAGGGAGAGAGAGACAGATGTAAGATACTCTGGTTAGTCCGACCTGCGAGGGAGAAACAGGATGACCTCTGACCTGGGCGTGGCCGTGGCGGACGCAGCTGAGGAGAGGGGTCCCCCCCCGGAGGTTAGTCTGCTCCACGCTGGCCCCCTGCTCCAGCAGGAACTCACAAGTCTGCAGCCTGCCCCGGGCTGAGGCCACGCCCAGCGCTGGGGGGAGGAGAGGAGGGGGGAGGAGGGTGGAGAGGAGGAGAGAGAGAGGGAGAGAGGAGGGGTGATGAGTGGGGGAGAGAGGATCGGAGGAGAAGCGAGAGAGGAGGGGTGATAAGTAATAATACCTCATAAGTGGGGGGAGAGGGGGAGAGAGGGAGAGAGGAGGGGGAACCATTTGGCATGTAATTACCCATGAAGGGCAGAACCACTACCCAACACAATTTGCCAGTCAGCATAATAACCTCCAGCTAATCACGAAACCTCACTTAACCACTGATGCACTGACGTCATGCAGGCAGAGAGGCTGCAGAGTCCCAGGGTTCAAACCTTTTCCATGGCAGTCTGGTTCTGCCCCGTCCCCCAGTCACAAGCAAACACTTAACAGCCCCGGCGTAGAGAACCAGCAAGACCACGTTATTAACAACGCGACGATGTCAACAGTGATTCAAGTCTGGATGTTTGTTTAATCGTTCTACAGGGTGAAAGCTAAATGAGCACAGGAAATGACCTCCGGTTTTCACCAGCTAAAAGTTATCAAGGAGGTTTAATTATGTTTTAATTCCCAGTTGCCAGGTTGGTGAGCTGTAGATGCGAGCTCTCAGCTGCTGGAGACAGAAGTCTGGATCAGAACAGGTTAGGAGAGAAGGGGGAGAGGAGGGGGGGGGGGGAGAGGAGAGGAGAGAGGGGGAGAGGTTGTGTCCTTTGGGCAAGGCACTTCACCCTACTTGCCTCAGGGGGGAATGTCCCTGTACTTGCTGTAAGTCACTCTGGATAAGAGCGTCTTATAAATGACTGAGGGACTGAGAGGAAAGGAGAGACGGACAGACAGGAAGGGAGGGAGAGAGACAGGCAGGGGTGAAGGTACCTGTCTCCCTCCAGAGTGAGTCTGAGGCGTCTATCTTCAGGGTCACATGTTCATCCTTCAGCTCCAGCAGTCTCCGTACAACCTGGACACACACACACACACACATCACACACATTCAGAGCAGTGAGGCATGTGCACATGTGTGTGTGAGGTACGGAGGTCGTGTGTGTGTGTGTGTACATGTATGTGAGAGGTGCGGGGGTCATACGTGTGTGTGTCCCATGCTGGAGGCTGCTGTCAGAGCCTGCTGACAGGCCTCCTCCCTCCCGGGGCAGCGCGGGGGGCTTTGGGGGTCCGGGGGCCGGAGGGGGTCCGGGGGCTCAGGCCAGGCTTGGGTCAGGAGGAGCTGGATGATGTCAGGGTGTCCCTTCAGCCCCGCATGGACCAGAGCACACTGGCCGGACCTGTCCACATGGTTCACCTGACACAGGGCAGGGGGGAGGGGCAGGGGGCAGAGGCAGGGGGGAGGGAGCAGGGAGCAGGACAGAACATGTTCACTTCCTGGCTGTCATCCTACAGTCATTATTAACTCTTTCATGACAGGTGATGTCAGAGGGTCCATCCAGGAAGAACAGAACTATCATCTTTGATTCGATTATTGTACGACGATGACCTTTGCTCCCTTCCTGCAGAGCAGCGTGACCAGCCCTGTGTGTCCTCCGGCCGCTGCCAGGCAGAGGGGGCTCATGCCAGTGTCGCTGGCAGCATCCACGGCCGCGCCCATCTCCAGCAGAAGCCCCGCCTCCTCCGTGTGGCCCAGGTGGGCGTGCACCCCCAGCACCGGGGCTCGGCCAATCACCTCCGTGCGCCAGGTGACGCTGGCCCCGCCCATTATGAGCAGGCGGCTAACCTGCGGACGATCGAGAGTGTCGGGGAGGGAGTGTGTGTTAGTGTGAGTGTGTGTACGTGTGTGCGTGTGCATGTGTGCATGTGTGTGTGCGTGCATGTGTGCATGTGTGCATGTGTGTGTGTGCGTGCGTACGTGTGTATGTGTGTGTGTGTGTGTGTGTATGTGGGACCTTGATGTTGGGGGTGTACAGGTTCCTGAGGGAGCCCAGCGCAGCAGACAGGTTGTCTGAGCTGTAGCTCACCCACAGAGCCTGCAGGACGCTGGAGGACACACCTGTCCTCTTACTCTGACCCTGGGGACACAACCAGGGGGAAGAGGTCAGGGGTCAGAGGTCAGGCACTGTGACCAAGGCAGACCATGCTGCTAGGACTGGTTGCTTGAATATGTGTAGTATAACATAGCCTAGCATAGAATAGCATGGCCTAGCATAGCACAGCATAGAAAAGTTTAGCATAGCACGGCATTGCACAGCATAGCACAGCACAGCATAGCATAGCATAGCACAGCATAGAAAAGTTTAGCATAGCACAGCATAGCACAGCATAGCACAGCATAGCACAGCATAGCACAGCATAGCACAGCATAGCACAGCATTGCACAGCATAGCACAGCATAGCAGAGCATAGTACAGTCTAGTGTGGAACAGTGTGGTCTGGTACCTTGAATATGTGAGCTTTGAGGATGTGGTGTCCCAGTTCGATGGTCTGCTGTCGGTTCAGCTTCCCCTCCTGCCTGGACAGCATGAAGGCCAAGAGGGCGTGGCCACTCCTGCACAACACCAAGACCCACGGTTAGAACCCCGACACACAGCCTGGGGCCCAGCTTAGCGGTTAGAGAGCTGGACCAGTGAGGTAGCAGCGGTGCCAGATCCCCTCCAATCGTCAGGACAGAAGGAGTCTGATAGGTCGTTACAACTTCATTACAGCGCTTACCTCATCGAGGCTTAAAACATCATTAGGACTGTTGACATGGCAACAAGCGACAGATGCTTTTATAACACCCGCCATCAGGATAATTATAGTCATGGCCTATCATCATCATCATTGTGTAGTTTGGGACGGTAATTCACTTCAATTTAACCACTAGAACTCCACCTCCCACCCCCTCTCTCTCCCCTCATCCCCCTCCCCTCCCCTCCCCCTCACAGGAACTGACCTGGGGTCACACAGGAAGTCGGTGTTCTCTCCATCCGCCCTCCAGACCAGCCACTCCCTGAAGGAGGGGTGGAACAGCATGCGGGTGCCATCCCTGCGCTTCACCTGCAAGCAGGAAGCACAACACCTTCTGCCTGGGGGGCCTGAAAACAGTGCGTCATCCTCCCTCCCTCTCCATGCGTCATCCTCCCTCCCTCTCCACCCTTCCCCTTCTCCCTCTATCCTCCTCCCCTTCTCTCCTCCCTCCCTCTCCTCCCCTACTCTCCTCCCCTTCTCCTCCCTCTCTCCTCCTCCCCCCTCCTCCCCCCTCGTCTCACCAGGAAGGGGGCGAGGCTGTCCAGCCGTTGCAGGAAGTCGTCCCAGCCCACCTCCCCAGTGTGGATGTACCCAGCGTTCAGGGCCTTGAACAGCTGCTCCTCTGTCAGCGGGTGTAGGGAGGCCAGCACCAGGCTGAGCAGGGGCAGAGCTCGCTCCAGGTCCTGAGGCCCGGGGAAGCTGGAGCGACACAGCAGCAGGAAGACCTCGGCCAGGGACACGGGCACCACCATGTAGTTCCCCCCTCTGATGAACAGCTGGGCGTGCTGGAACAGGTCCAGGGTGCAGCGCAGGTACAGCATGCTGCCCTGGCTGCGAGTGGCCAGGTGGCTGCTGAACTTGCTGAGGAGGAGGGGGTCGGGGGCGGAGCCAGTGGGCGCCGTCACGTTGGACGCCACCTCAGGGCTGGAGCTGACCCGGAACTGGATGTAGTCACCCAGGTCAGCGCCGATCTCACTGCTGTCTGGGAAATCATCCAGAGAGATCCTGCTGAAGGGGAGGGGGGAGGCCAGATCCTGGGGGAGGAGAGGGAAGGAGGGATTCAAAGAATATTTTCTTACTGAACTCTTTCTCTCTCTGGTGCAGCTGTAGTGTGCTGGTGCCGTACACACACACACTCTCTCTCTCTCTCTCTCTCTGGTGCTGTACCAGGTGGCCGGTCCGGAGAGTGACCACCAGCTTGATCCAGAACGGCACCTTGGGCAGGATCTTAGAGATGAAGGAGGCGATGGTGTCACCGTAGTCCGGCTTGTGGAACTCTGCTTCATTCAGACCGTCCACCAACACGACCAAGTCCTCCTCTGGGAGGGTCTTCGCTGCTCAGGGGGGGGGGGAGACGGGGGGGGGGGGGGAGACAGGGCGAGAAAAGGGAGGAGGGGAGGGTTGAGACAGAACAGAGAAGAGGAGAAACTCTGAACTGTAACTCTGCTTTAACTCTGAGGTGATTCAGTTAACATTGGCTTTATGGTTTGACCATAAAGCCCAGCTCTGCGGGAAACCTTTTACAGTCACACACTCACTCCCTCAGTTCTGCTGAGCTATCGACCTCAGCCGCTTCTCCCTCCATCAGCTTCTAGAACTCTCTGTGTCTGATGAGAGACTTAACAGAAGGTTCCTCCTGGAAGAACACTTGGTTCTCTTTTCAGGATGTGGATGAGGACAGCTGCTACCCCTGACAGGATCTGAGATGAGAGGGGGCTGAGGCGTATCGCGCCCCTTCTCCTCCTTCCCTCCCCTCCTCCCCAGGCTGAATAGGAGCCGTTCTACCCCAGCACCTCCTCATCTCCTCTCTAACCCCCTGGAGGCGCAGGTGGTGGTGGGGGGGGGGGGGGGAAGGGGGAGGTGGAGGAGAACACACCTCGCCTCCTGACTAACACACAGGGGATCTCTGCTGTGAGTAGGAGCTAAAATAACAACAACAACATCCTGCTGAGAACAGCCCCTTCTCAGCCTTTACTGCCCTCTGTGCTGCCCACTGTGCTGCCCTCTGTGCTGCCCTCTGTGCTGCCCTCTGTGCTGCCCACTGTGCTGCCCTCTGTGCTGCCCTCTGTGCTGCCCTCTGTGCTGCCCTCTGTGCTGCCCACTGTGCTGCCCACTGTGCTGCCCACTGTGCTGCCCACTGTGCTGCCCACTGTGCTGCCCACTGTGCTGCCCACTGTGCTGCCCTCTGTGCTGCCCACTGTGCTGCCCACTGTGCTGCCCACTGTGCTGCCCTCTGTGCTGCCCTATGTGCTGCCCTCTGTGCACACTGACGTGGACAGGTGAGCTACCTTGTCGCAGGCTGGTGAGGGGGTCCAGCACGCCCCTTCTGAAGGCCCCCAGGGGGTCCTGGACGCAGGAGCGCAGACTGAGCGCGCTCTGTAGCGAGGGCTCCTTCACCAGCAGCTCCCTGTAGGGAGCCAGGTGAGGACACCTGGCCAGCAGGGCGGCGACGCTGTGCACAAACTCAGGCACCAGGCAGGTGTAGGTGTTGTCTGCCTGGCAGAAGTGATAGGCTACCACCTGGAGGGGGAGGGAGGGGGAGAGACAAAGGGAGGGGGAGAGAGACAAAGAGAAATGGTAAGAAGCAGAAGGAGAGAGCGAAATAGAGGCAGAGAGAGAGAGAAACAAAGGTAGGGGGAGAGAGAGGAAGACGTGGAGGGAGAGAGAGGGAGAGGTGGAGGGAGAAAGAGAGAGAGAGATGAAGAGAAGAAGACAAAGATCCCAGTTTAGTTTAGGGGGAGGTGCTTGATGTGATGAGGTCATCAGACACCTCAGGGGCCCTTCCAGAGGCCCTGCTGACACCCACATCACTGAGCCTCCACCAATCACTGACACAACCGCACACGCTTCATCTACCGGCCGTGAAGAACAGACGTTTGACGGACAGAACAAAACGACGAGGCGGAGAGAGAGAGAGAGAGAGAGAGAGAGAGAGAGAGGGAGGCCAGGGAGAGAGGAAACCATGAAATCATCTCTGGTTTGATGTTTGTTTGAAGCTCATCAGACAAGCTGATAGGTTGGTTTGGAAGCCTGACCTCTTCACTTTCGGACAGTTTATTTGTTTTTGATTGACCTGCCTGATGGAGCCCCCCCACCCTCAACCCACCCCCTCACCCCCACACCCTCACCCACTCCCTGCGACCATGGGCGTTGCCATGGAAACGTTTATCCAGGTCAAGACTCGATTTCACGTCTGACCCTGAAGTATCAGGAAGTGCACATGGACCAATCAGAGAGGAGCACCGGCTGCCAGTAAGGTAAGAGTGACAGACCTCACACTCACTGTTCGACAACACTGCTGGCGTTTCCTATCACAGCTCAGATAACCACCATTTCACGGGGACCTCGGCGTTGCCTATGGCAACGTAACCGTGAAATAAGCCGAAGCTAAACGCTAGACTGCCAAAGCTGCTTAAAACTAATTAAACATGCAAATGATCGTGAAAGCAACTTATCGCATGATTAGAAAAGGTCTGTAGCTGGAAGTCTGGAACCAGATAGCGACCCTGGAGATACGGCTGATCTGTCACAGGTGTCATGGCAACGCCTGTCCGAGCTGCTCCTCTGCATAGTCTGACCTGTACTGGGATTCGAACCGTGGTGCCCTGATTGGTTCGACACACCTGTCAATCAAACGCTAGCCGTGTTAGGTGGTAACGAGTTCAGAGGAGGTGTAGGTTAACCTGACGAGAGAGTTTGACCAGCTGGGTTTTACTACGTCAGAACTACTGACAGAAATAAATACATTCCTGTAAAGATGTTCAAAAATTGAATTTACTAGTTAAGACATCCAGACTGCTACAGACATAGATTACAAATTATGCTCTCCCACACACGCACGCACACACACGCACACACACTTTCCTCAAATCCTTCCAACACCACTGGAAGAAATCCATAATGATAGGAAGCTTAATAGAAGCGTTGGGTAAATGCTGCTCTGCACTCACCAAAGCCCAGAGGTCATCTGAGTTCATTATTATTCTGTTTCTGTGTGTGTCTGTCTGCTCCTGTGTGTGTGTGTGTGTATGTTCCTTTTTGGTGTGTATCTGTGTGTGTTCATGTGTGTGTGTTTGTTTCTTTGTGTATGTGTGTCTGCTCCTATGTGTGTGTGAATATGTTCCTTTTTGGTGTGTGTCTGTGTTTTTTCACGTGTGTGTGTGTGTGTTTCTTTGTGTATGTGTGTGTGTTTCTGTGTGTGTGTGTTCCTGTGTGTAGCTACTGTACCTTGGCAGCCAGCCGTTTGACAGCCTCTCCTCTGTATCTGTCTGTCTCCGGGGATCCAGGAGGGACCTGGGGGGCCTGGGGGGGCTGAGGGGAGGGGGGGCTGGGGGGCGGGGGCTGCTTGGCCCCCTCCTCTGCTTCCTTGTCTCCACCTACAGATATGGAGACTCAGTCACACCCCCTGCCCACACCTGTCACCTGCTGTCCTGCTTGTTAACAGTGCTGTCTGCACTGCAGCGAGCCTCTAACTGAACTGGGATCAGAGCAGAACTGGGACCAGGGTCAGGGGTCAGGGGTCAGCGTACCTCTGCCGTGGCAGCTCAGGGTCACCAGGCGCCAGATGGCTGCAGTTTTGCCGAAACCTACGTTGCCCACGACAACGGCCCCGCCACCCTCGCCGGCCTCGTTCTTCCCCAAGACCTCCTCCAGCCGCAGGAACAGCCAATCGCGGCCCACGAAGGCGGAGTCAGCGGCCAGGCCGGGAACCTCGAACAGAAGTGGCTTCAGCATGATGTCAGGGGGGCGGAAAAGGGCCAGCCTCCCTGAGGAGAGAGAGAGAGGTTAACTATCTGAGGAAAGAGAGAGAGAAAGAGAGAGAGAGAGCAAGAGAGAGAGAGAGGTTAACTATCTGAGGAAAGAGAGAGAGAAAGAGAGAGAGAGAGCAAGAGAGAGAGAGAGGTTAACTATCTGAAGAAAGAGAGAGAGAGAGAGAGAGAGAGAGAGAGAGAGAGAGAGCGCTTTATAAAGTGAGTAAGGTCAGTGGTTCTGTCAGTATGAATACATGCTGAAAAGCTTTGGCACGCGAAGAGTCTCGTCCTAATCTGACAGAGGCATCTCTGCCTGGAGCCGTTACCTTTAGAGTCTGGTGCTCCAGGGCTGGGGGCCTGGGGGCCGGGGGCCTGGGGGCCGAGCTGGGGCCCTCGTACGGAGGCTCTCTGAGCCACACTCCTGTGATCAGGCAGACACAGGAGCTCCTCCAGCCTGGTCCCACTGCTCGCTGGGACAGAGAGAGAGAGACGACAGGAAGCGTCACGGAGACGAACAGGAAATACCTGCTCCCAAGTAACCATGGTGATGAACCCCTCCTCTCTCTCCTTCATCAGATCCATCTGACAGCGGCGTTCCGTTCTGTCTCATATGTTCAAGAAGTCTTCACCGCCAGAAAGATCAAAACAGACAGGCATAATTAAATACAGTTAATACAATACAGCGTCCATATGCCCTGCTTAGGGATAGGATTTGGTGAAAGATCATTTCCTGTATTCTGTGTTTGTTGCTCTGTCAAATGAGGGATTGAGAAGATCTGAAGCAGCTGTAAGTGACTGCGGCCAGGAACACACACTGCTGCCACCAGAATCCTCTCTGTGAACAAGATCTATCCCTAAGCAGAAGTTAACACCCTCTCTCTCTCTCTCTCTCAGTCCGTCTGCCTTGTGTGAAGGTCTCTCTCTCTCTCTCTCTCTCGCTCCCTCCCTCCCTCCCTCTCCCCCTCCCTCCCTCTCTCCCTCCCTCTCCCTCTCTCTCCCCCTCTCTCTCTCTCTCTCTCTCTCTCTCTCTCTCTCTCTCACACAGACAGGAAGTGAGGTATGTGGACGTATTTTTAGTTGCTGTCACGATGAAAGCGTGTCTTTGAGTTGTCACGTGATGCTGCACTGGGAACACACTCTCTCCACTCCATCACAGGACACATCAAGGAAGCAAATACTGGAACTTGTTCTGCCAAATACGGTCTCACTGCTGTGTGTGTGTGTGTGTGTAGTGGTGTTTGGATACGTGCGTATCTCTAAACAAGTGTGTGCGTGTTGTGTTTGAGTGTGTTGTGTTTGTATGTATGTGTGTGTGTGTAGGGTGGGGTGGGAGGGGGGGGGATGTATGTTGACAGTAGAGGCTCTCTAACTTCGTATCCCTCCACCAGGGCTGTGAGGAATCGAGCGTATCCTTCCGCATCTTGTCACAGAGGCCGGTGGGAACAGGAGGCGCATCACGCCCACAGCCTCCTCATCACACAGCCTCATATCACACAGCCTCCTCATCATACAGCCTCATATCACACAGCCTCATATCACACAGCCTCATATCACACAGCTTCATATCACACAGCCTCATATCATACAGCCTCATCACACAGCCTCCTCATTATACAGCCTCATCACACAGCCTCCTCATCACACAGCTTTATATCACACAGCCTCACATCACACAGCCTCATATCATACAGCCTCATCACACAGCCTCATATAACACAGCCTCATATCATACAGCCTCATCACACAGCCTCCTCATCACACAGCCTCCTCATATCACACAGCCTCATATCACACAGCCTCATATCATACAGCCTCATCACACAGCCTCCTCATCACACAGCCTCCTCATATCACATAGCCTCCTCATCATACAGCCTCATATCACACAGCCTCCTCATCATACAGCCTCATCACACAGCCTCCTCATCACACAGCCTCATCACACAGCCTCCTCATCACACAGCCTCCTCATGACACAGCCTCCTCATCACACAGCCTCCTCATCACACAGCCTCTTCATATCACACAGCCTCATATCCCACAGCCTCATCACACAGCCTCCTCATCACACAGTCTTCTCATCACACAGCCTTCTCATCACACAGCCTCCTCATGACATAGCCTCCTCATCACACAGCCTCCTCATCACACAGTCTTCTCATCACACAGCCTCCTCATCACACAGCCTCATATCACACAGCCTCATATCACACAGCCTCATATCACACAGCCTCATATCACACAGCCTCATATCACCGGCTCACCTGCCAGGGAGTTTGGACGTGGCGTCCCCAGGGAGGAGGAGCCGTGGGCGGGGCGCTGGGGGTGGGGCCGGGTGGGGGAGGGGGTCCTGGGCGAGGCTTGGTGGCCGCTGGGAGGGCAGGAGGGTGGGGGGTCTTGGATCCTCTGGCAAACATCTTTAAGGAGCTCCAGGCTGGAGGTGCTGCGGCCCTCCTGCTCTGAGGAGCTGGAGACAGCTGCTGGTGAGGAGGAGAGAGGAGGAGGAGAGGGGAGGATAGGGGAGGAGAAGGAGGAGAGGGGAGAAGAAGAGGAGGAGGAGAGGAGGAGGAGAGGAGGAGGAGGAGAGGGGAAGAGAAGGAGGAGAGGAGAGGAGGAGAGGAAGGAAAAAGAGGGGAGGAGAAGGAGGGGGGAAAGAGGAGGAGAAGAGAGGAGGAGGAGGAGGGTGGGAGGAGTATGGAGAGTAGATGAGGTGAAGGAGGAGAGATTGACATGAACACAAGCACACAGACTGAGCTAAACGATAGAGTGAGTTTCAGACGCACGGATGCTTCCTAAAGAAACAAACTGATCTGATCTGATGAAGCGCTTAGTGTTGGCAGGCGACCTCTGACTGCTGTATTTACCTATAAATAAACACTCGTCCTATTTTAGAGAGCTGGACCCAAATGAAACAAAGACAGCAGCGTCCCAATTTAGTCTGGAGGGAGTAGAGGTACAGTGAGGAACGAGAGAGGGAGAGAGAGAGAGAGAGGTGGAGAGAAAGAGAGAGAGACAGAGGGAGGGTTAGGGAGAGAGAGAGACAGAGGGAGGGTTAGGGAGAGAGAAAGAGAGAGAGACAGAGGGAGGGTTAGGGAGAGAGAAAGAGAGAGAGACAGAGGGAGGGTTAGGGAGAGAGAAAGAGAGAGCGGTAGCGACAGAGAGGGAAGGAGAGAGACCTAACTGGGTAACCCAACTTCAGGTGTGGTTCTGCAGTCTCACCAGGGTCTGAACACAGAAGACAGCCTCACCTCTCATCCCACTAGCCTGGCTGAGCAGCGTGGAGCTGGGGCTGGGGGCAGGGCCGGGGCCGGGGCCAGGGCTGGGGCCGGGACGGGTCCCACAGGAGCTGGAGGGAGAGGGGGGCAGAGGGGACCCCCCGGCAGCGAGGGTGGGGCCGGGGCTGTCGGAGCAGGGGGATGGGGTGCTGCATGTCAGGGTGGAGCTGGGACTCAGATCCTGGAGGGAGGGGGGGGGGGGTGGAAGAGGGGGGAGAGAAGGGAGGAGGGGAGAGGCAAGAAGGGAGAGAGAGACACAGAGATAGACAGAGAGAGAGAGAGAGAGAGAGAGAGAGACAGAGAGTTAGTAGATTTGTATTTAGCTCTCCTCTGTCTTGGCCTCCTTTCCTGCTGTACCCATACGCCACATGCCTGGGTTGTATTTAGGTCAAGGTGTGTGCGTGTGCGTGTGTGTGTGTGTACGCGTGAATCAATACCTCCTGCCCACCCTATCACTCAGCAGCCTGTGACCACTCATATCAGCCCTCCACATACACACACACACACACCTCCCACACCCATCCATCCATCATCATCACCATGCCAAACACTGACCACATCACACCCTCCCCCCTCCCTCTCTCCCTCCCCCAGCCAGCTCACAGACGGCAGGGCATCAGATGAAGCATGTGAGAGCTGCTCCCCCCTCACCTCGCTCTCATCTATCTCATCCAGGACACTCTGCTCACTGCAGACACTGCAGGCGTGGAGGCAGAAAGGCGGGCTGGATGAGGAGCTCCTGTGGGGAGGTGGAGAAAGTGGGCCATGCTAGGGGGGAGGCTGGGCGGAGGCTGGGGGAGGACCGGGGGGGAGGCTGTGGAGCAGGCTGGGGGGTAGGTTGAACACCCCCCCCTTGAGATGGCCATGTTTACGTTCAAATCTCCGGTCTGTCTTGTCTGTGTGACCCAGAGCAGAACCGCAGCTGCCCTGCAGAGACAGAGCGTCTCTCAGCGGAGCAGATCGCTGGCTCAGAGCTCACGTGGATTCAGCCTCATCCCTGGAGAGATACATCCATATCCATCTGACACAACCTCAACAGCACATCCCACTGCTCAGCGACACGCACCAAAACCCCCTTCCTCTACACACACACCAGCCTCTCCCTCCCCCTCCCTCCTTCACTCCCTCGCTCTCTCGATCTCTATCTCTCCCCCCTCCCCCTTCCTCCCTCGCTCTCTCTATCTCTATCTCTCCCCCTTCCTCTCTCCTTCCCCCTCTCCCCTCCCCCTTTCTCCCTCCCTCCCTCTCTCCCTCCCTCCCCCACCCTGGCCCCGCCTCACCTTGTTATCCCTGTGCTCTTCCATGGGTCGTGTGGCTGCGGCAGGGTTTCCTTCTCCCAGCAGGAAGCCCAGCCTGGTCATCAGTTCCTGGGTAGAGATGGAGGAGCAGAGCTGGGGCTCGGCATGGAGCTCTGGAACACAGACAGCAGGACAGATGGAACGTTTGAATCTGCCTTAACTGGCTCAGTCCAGCCTCTGCCTGGCTCAGAGCAAAGAGGGGAGGAGGAGGGAGGAGGAGGTAGGAGAGCAGCCCTGGTGGCTCCCTGCTTTACCATGTCCCTCCACAGGTCACTGTCCTGACTGGTCTCATTAAGGATGCAGCCAGAGAATCCTCAGTCCCAGGCTATGTGTGTGTGTGTGTGTGTGTGTGTGTGTGAGGAGGGTCTGTGTGTGTGTGTGGGTGTGTGTGAGGAGGGTCTGTGTGTGTACACGGTAGTTCGTCAATAGGTGCCTCCCAGTGTGAGCAGTGTTGGTGTGTGTGTGTGTGCATGTGTGTGTGGAGGTGTGTGTGTGTGTGTGAGGAGGGTCTGTGTGTGTGTGTGGGTGTGTGTGAGGAGGGTCTGTGTGTGTACACGGTAGTTCGTCAATAGGTGCCTCCCAGTGTGAGCAGTGTTGGTGTGTATGTGTGTGTGCATGTGTGTGTGTATGTGTGTGTGTGTGTGTGTGTGTGGAGGAGACAGGCTGTGAATGTCGATGAGCTCAACCCTGGCCCTCCAGTAGGAGAGAAAGCTCTATTCTGCTCTGCTGTACTGCTCTACCCTACTGTACTGTCTCCAGACCCTCCTTCCAGAACCATTCATCCTGAGCATCATAATTGGTGCGTAAGGGAAATAACTTCCAGTCCAAAGTAAAGCTAAGGGCTGATGACTGTGTGGTATTAAACCTTCCCTGCAATAGTGAATCATACAGTCGTCTAATACCAGTGATTAATTGTTGGAGAGAAAAGATTGGCAAATGCTCACAGCATTGCCCAGACACAGTGGTTTAGAAAAGCAAACCTATTCATCATAAGGCTGTATGCAGTCAGCTAATTACAGCCCTGAGGAGGTTGATTTCTCTTTTTAACGAGAACAGCAGATTGGGACTTCACAGCAGCAGAAGACACAGGCAGGAAGATGGCATCCGACCAGTCAGAGAGCCTGGTGCTGGTCATGTGACCCGGCTGGAATAAATTACACCTGAGTGTTTGATCATCGAGTGTCCTGAAGCACAGCTAGACTCTGTGACAGGAACACAGCTCTGTGACAGGAACACAGCTCTGTGACAGGAACACAGCTCTGTGACAGGAACACAGCTCTGTGACAGGAACACAGCTCTGTGACAGGAACACAGCTCTGTGACATTAACACAGCTCTGTGACAGGAACACAGCTCTGTGACAGGAACACAGCTCTGTGACAGGAACACAGCTCTGTGACATTAACACAGCTCTGTGACAGGAACACAGCTCTGTGACAGGAACACAGCTCTGTGACATTAACACAGCTCTGTGACATTAACACAGCTCTGTGACAGGAACACAGCTCTGTGATAGGAACACAGCTCTGTGACAGGAAGACAGCTCTGTGACAGGAACACAGATCTGTGACAGGAACACAGCTCTGTGACACGAACACAGCTCTGTGACAGGAACACAGCTCTGTGACACGAGCACAGCTCTGTGACAGGAACACAGCTCTGTGACAGGAACACAGCTCTGTGACAGGAACACAGCTCTGTGACAGGAACACAGCTCTGTGACACGAACACAGCTCTGTGACAGGAACACAGCTCTGTGACACGAACACAGCTCTGTGACATTAACACAGCTCTGTGACAGGAACACAGCTCTGTGACAGGAACACAGCTCTGTGATAGGAACACAGCTCTGTGACAGGAACACAGCTCTGTGACACGAACACAGCTCTGTGACGGGAACACAGCTCTGTGACAGGAACACAGCTCTGTGACACGAACACAGCTCTGTGACACGAACACAGCTCTGTGACAAGAACACAGCTCTGTGACACGAACACAGCTCTGTGACACGAACACAGCTCTGTGACACGAACGCAGCTCTGTGACACGAACACAGCTCTGTGACACGAACACAGCTCTGTGACACGAACACAGCTCTGTGACACGAACACAGCTCTGTGACACGAACACAGCTCTGTGACAGGAACACAGCTTCAGAGTCTGTCTCTGGGCTGTGAAGGGAACTCTGGGAGTGACCACGAGCACCCTCATGCCGTTGCCGTTGGTTACGGGAAGCAGAGAGGCGGCGCTAGGCAACGGGTAGGACAGGATGCTCAAGAGTGATAGACTGGCAGGCAGACAGAGACAAGCAGGGAGACAGATGGGCAGACGGACAGACAGACAGCTGGACAGACACGGTGTGTGTTGATGTTGTGCTCTCAACCTCTAGGACTGAGGAATGCACACAGTTAAAGAACACACCGTTAAAGAACACACCGTTAAAGAACACACCGTTAAAGAACACACCGTTAAAGAACACACAGTTAAAGAACACACCGTTAAAGAACACACCGTTAAAGAACACACCGTTAAAGAACACACCGTTAAAGAACACACCGTTAAAGAACACACCGTTAAAGAACACACAGTTAATGAACACACAGTTAATGAACACACAGTTAAAGAACACACAGTTAAGAACACACCGTTAAACAACACACAGTTAAAGAACACACCGTTAAAGAACACACAGTTAAAGAACACACAGTTAAAGAACACACCGTTAAAGAACACACAGTTAATGAACACACAGTTAATGAACACACAGTTAATGAACACACAGTTAATGAACACACAGTTAAGAACACACCGTTAAACAACACACAGTTAAAGAACACACCGTTAAAGAACACACAGTTAAAGAACACACAGTTAATGAACACACAGTTAATGAACACACAGTTAATGAACACACAGTTAATGAACATACGCATGTGGAACGAACACACACACTCGTCACAACATCATGTCTCTAACACATGAATAACAGTGAGGAAAAATTCCAGGTCATGTTATTGTCCTTCTGAAATCTTTACTTCACATCACTCCCCTCTTTCTCTCTCTCCATTCAAACCATCCGCACACAAACGAGCAAACACAGAGCCAAACCCCACACACACACACACACACAGTCCCTCACCTGTGTAGCACGCCTTGTCCTGGTCTCCTGTGTAGACGACAGCTTCACCAGGAAAGCAGAAGCCGTCCTCATAGTCCTCTCTCCTGATCAGCCCTCCACTCCGAAAAACACCAAACAAGAGAGGGAGGGGACAGCGAGAGGGAGAGGGAGGGAGAGAGAGGGAGGGGAGGGAGAGGGAGAGAGAGAAAGGGGAGGGAGAGGGGGAGGGAGATAGAGAGAGAGAAAGGGGAGGGAAAAGGGGAGAGAGAGAAAGGGGAGGGAGGGATAGGGAGAGAGGGGGAGGGAAAGAGAGGGAGGGAGAAAGAGAGTGAGAGGGGGAGAGAGAGGGAGGGGGAGAGAGAGGGGAGAGCGAGATGGGGAGGGAAAGAGAGGGAGAGAGAGCGAGGGGAAGGGAGAGGGAGGGAGAGAGGGGGGCAGTTTGAGAAAGGATGAGAGCACGAGAGAGAGAGGAATAGAATGAGGGAGGAGCGGTAGAGATAGTGAGAGGGGGGAGATGGAGAGAGAGGGAGGGAGAGTAAGGGAAAATGAGGAATAGAGAGACAAAGACAGAGAGAGGAGAAATAAATTAATCTCTTCCAGATGGGATTTGCGGTGGGGAATTTGAATTTTCTCCCACAAGTTGGCCAGAGCTCTGATACATTAAACACAAAAGACTGAATATGCCCACTGGTCACCTCTGAAACCAGCAGCTTCTGGGTACCAGAGAAGGAGAGTGAAAGAGAGGAAAAAAGAGAAGAATAGAAAAAAAGAGAGAAAGAGGAATTGCTGTCATTTGCAGACAGTACATCCATCTTTCATTAGGCACTGATAACTGGGACTGCTTAAGGCACTGTTTAAATTTAACATCCTCGTCTAGTAAAGAAGTAAACTTGTCCCATCCTCATGTGAATGTGTGGAGCGACGCAGGACTGTGGCCCACACTGACACCTGGTGGTCAGAGGATGGAATGGCAGGGGACAGGAAGGATCGGTGACATTTACACTGTCATCATTTACATTTAGTCATTTATCAGACGCGCTTATCCAGAGCGACTTACAGAAAGTACAGGGACATTCCCGCCTGAGGCAAGTAAGGGGTGAGGTGCCTTGCCCAAGAACACAACGTTATCTGGCACGGCCTGGAATTGAACCGGCTCCGGAATCTTATGATTATTATCTTAATTCCCTAACCGCTCAGCCACCTGACTGCTGTCTATCTTTACTAGAGTGTGTCTACTGTAAGCCCACAACCTTCCTTCGGGTTCCATCAAATGACCCTTAAATCATCGGTTCTCCAGCTTGGTTCTCGGGTCCCACTGTCCTGCATGTTCTAGATGTTTCTCTGCTCGAACACACCTGATTCTAAAGAAGTCGTAATTAAGCTCAGCTGAAGCCTGGTTAACAAACATTCGTTCGCCACTTGCGACTGAGTGAATCCATCTCCATGACTTCTTCACCGAAGGACACCACATCAACTTCCTTTTTCTTTCACTGTGGACTTCCTGTTGCTAAAAATCAGTTATTTCTGACTTCAGTCATCAACCACATGGGGAGTTTCCTGATTAGAAGAATCATTCTAAAGAGACAAACACTCCAAGGAGAACAGGAGTGATTTTCCACCATCGACCCAAACACTCCTGATGACACAACAGACAGACAGGATAACCTGTGTGAGTGTTTAAATAACACAGAGACCAGGGTGCTGTCTGTCCTCTCTGACAAGGTGCTGTCTGTCTGCTGTGAGAGGGTGCTGTCTGTCCTCTCTGACAAGGTGCTGTCTGTCGTCTCTGACAAGTTGCTGTCTGTCGTCTCTGACAAGTTGCTGTCTGTTCTCTCTGACAAGGTGCTGTCTGTCCTCTCTGACAAGGTGCTGTCTGTCCTCTCTGACAAGGTGCTGTCTGTCCTCTCTGACAAGGTGCTGTCTGTCGTCTCTGACAAGGTGCTGTCTGTCTGCTGCGAGTTACCTGGACACTGCATATAGGACTGAGAGGGGGCCGTGTGGGAGGGGCGGGGGAGGAGAGGGGAGGAGGGCAGAGATATGGACACGCCCTTGGCCAGCCTCAGTCTCCGGCTGGGGGTTCGAGAGCAGCGTAGCTCCTGGTGATGTGAGTCCAGGTCCCCCGTGTGTCTGCGAGGAACATTCTGGTCCCTGTGGGAGGCTGGAGAGAGGATGAGGAGCCAGGGACAGGAGACAGAGAGAGACACAGAGAGAAGAGAGACAGAGAGAGAGAGGAGAGAGAGAGAGAGATACAGTTATAATTCTGCACCTCTAAACCTTGATCTCCTTTCAATGTGCTTTCCTTGCTGCTTAAGAAGGCAGCGTCTTTAATATGTCAGTGTGCTTCTTTACTTCAGTCGGTCTCTGACAGACAGCTGAGTGTTCTGACCTCACTAAACATGGGGACAAACAGCCCTGCTGTGATGACAGGATCTGCCTGCAGGGGGGGAGGAACCTTCCAAAGGCCCGGTTAGTGGCCCCGTTAGTGGCCCCGTTAGTGGCCCCCTTAGTGGCCCCGGGGCCCTCTGTACTTTTGGGGGAACATATGCTGCTCAAAGCTGCCTGCCTGGTCCTTACTAGAACATCTCTGCGGTGTGATTTTCACTAAACGCATCAAAAACCCAGTCCTCTCTCTGCTGGGCAGGGAACACACAAGCACAAGAAAAATATATTCATACTGTTACAACTGCCGAAAACGACGCAAAATGTTCAATTATGCATGACCCCTGTTCCACTAGCATCCTGTTTTTTCTCTATCAAACATTGATAAAGCTAAAGCTAGCATTCTTCCTCCTTAAAGCACCAACATACTGTTTCCACAGTTCTGTAATAAGCCTATTAGACTGTGTTTTAATAGTTTTTTTCTCTGACACAATTCTCTGGCCTTCCTTCTTGCCAGCGAGAGCAGAGCAGCTAAATATTTGATGAGCAACATGTTCTTTTCTCTGTCTTCCATCCAGATTTCGCAACAGCTTCTGTTTGTCTTATGAAATACCACAATAATGCAGTTATCTATATTCAACATCTTCAAGGAAACTCATGTTATACAGAAGCAATTGAAGGAACAGCCTTTGTAGAACCCTGTGATTCCCTATAGAACCCTCTGGTTGACAGTAGAACCCTTTGGTCAAAAGGAAAGTGTTTTATAGCCTTTAGTACCTTAGATAAATGTAATTCTATTTTAAAAACCGAAACTCTACAACATCTGTTGTTTCTGTTTGTTTCAGATATAAATGATGGATTAAAATGCATTAACTACTGTTGCAATGCAGCCCTTAGGTTGATCTTCATTAGACAGGGATGCTTCTTGTCAGTATCTATACATATTAGATAACGCTGTCGTTGTATTTTTAATGTACATGCACTCGGATTAAATAAGCACATTCAGTCATACAGACGTGCATTATTCATTAGAATGGTAATTAAGCTTTTATCACATCACTGCCAGTACAAACACACTTCAATCAGTTTAAGATGGAGATCTTAAGGCCTCTGGAAAGTTCTGCAGTGTGAGTTTTTACTGGGTCACGCGCTGTGTCTCTGACACACTTACTGACTGATTGAAGAGGTGGGGAACGCGCTCGCTCGTGAACTGGGCTAATTGAAAAGGTTCTGAGGGAAGGATCCAGCCACGCGCTGCTGTTCTATTAAGGACAAAGTCCTACAAACAGACATGATCCCTTTTCTACACTCAGGAAGAAAATGCATTGACATTTAGTGCTACAAGGTTGTTTTTTATTACTTTGGATCATCCTGATTTGGAGTCTCTCCAGATCTCTTAAGTCTATTTTCTGCATCTGTGTCTGATTGTGTTCAGTTCCTCAGCAGCTTGGTTGTTAAGTTACCTGCATCTCTCCTGCTCCGGTTCACCTCTCCGGATCGGTTCTTCCCAAACACAGACTTGAACATGCTTAGAAGGAGGTGTTGGAAGTTTGCAAAATAAAATGAAAGAAAGAAATTCAATAAAAGCAATCATTTACACAGGTATTGCACTGCGGGAATAGTTTTGTATATATATAAAATAAACTCGATATTAGGTCTCCTAGAATAGGATGTTTTGAAACAGCAAACATTTATATTCATTGTTACCAATACTAATCTGTCAGTATAAAGAGTCAAGATGTTATTGTTGATTAAATAACAATAGTGCAGCTCTTGGAACAGAATTTCCATAATCAAATCATTACATTCCAGAGATGACTAGGAAAACAAATCGATCAGCCTGTACCTGTTAATGAAGATCGATCCTCAAAGAAGGTGCATGACGTGAGAGGCACGCGCTGCTGCTCCGGTGTTCCGTGGATGAATGGCAGCGCGAGCGCGTGATGCGTGCTTGGAATCAGATCTGGAATAATGTGTGGTCTGATCTGCACAGCTTGGTTATATACTGCTGTCCCCAAGGAGAAGTACACTATGCATGCCTCACACATTAAGATACTGAGTTCCAGACAAATGCAACAGCAGAGAGCTTATTTTTTCCCTTTTATACAATTTATTACTTCACTTTACATCTTGATAGACAGACAGATCAAATGGTCAGTACATTTCCCCACTCTTGGAATGCTCTGTACATATTATGATGAGCTCTTTAATATCTTTACACATTTTCATTCTTGACATACATATCTTACATAGCTTTAGTCAGTATTGGACAGTACAGAGGACTGGTCAGTCACAATTGGTCACAACTTGAGAAATCAATAAATAATAGTAATAATAACCTGACACCAGAGCATACAAAGTCCACACATATAATACAGAGATAAAACAATACAGTGTACATGTTATTGTATAATTTTTCTGTACAAATATTATTTGACATTTCACATTAAGTATATCACTTCTTGACATATTTTTTGGCCAACTTTCTAGGGAAAGGTATCACCTTTCAGCTTATTTCAACTCCAACACCCCCCCCACCCTCCACCCCCCACTCCACCCCCCCCCTCGCCCCCCCCCTCCCTCCCTCCCTCCACCCTCCTCGCCCCCCCCCCCCCCCCCCCCCCCCCGCAGCACCGATGCGCCTCGTGACAGAGCTTCTTACCGACAGACCGACGACGTTACACAGCACTCCGGAGAACAACGAGGTTTCTAATTCTGAATCCCACACACACACACACACACGTGCAGTCTGCGGCACATATGCGCACGTACAAACGCACACACACACGCACAGTTAAACTGAGTTCCCTATGGAGTTAACAGTTCCCTACACCCAGGAATCCGGTGACCCGGTGTACTGGTTTGCCCGCTGTGAAGGCCTCCGCGTCGTGGAGTAGAAATCCACGTAGTTGGTGTTGGATTTGAGTGTCAGGCTCTGGCTGGAGTACCTTTCCTGGGCGGGGTCCTCCTGGTACGCATCCTCCTCGTAGCCTTGCGGAGAGGACAGGTACATTCGGTAGTTGTTGAAAGTTGTCCGGTTATCTGGTTCGTCGTAGAACGGCTCCTTGTTCTGATGAATAGATGAAGGTGCAAGTGAGCGTTAATCAGAATCAGAATTCGTCTTGCAAGATCCATGCAAGATATACAGACATGGAATTTCCTACGGCAGAAAAGAGCCAAAAATATGGAATATAAAATAGAATACAAATAAAATAAAATATAAAATAACATTAGAAGTACTCCAAACACTTCCACTTTACCAACAAAAGAACATTATTGTCATAATAAATAAAGGAGTGAGAGTCTACAGGTCTCACCTGAGGCCTTATGAGCTCATCTCTGGTTGGTGAACAATAAGATCCAATGAAATACGGGGTTTGTTTTTCTGGATCTGGAGAAGAGAAACACAGATCATTCAAACAGGTGCTTCAAACCAAGCAACATGATTGTTGAGGCGGTAAAGGTGTGGCTCAAACCAAGCAACTTGATTGGCTCAGCCGGTAAAGGTGGCTTAAACAGGCAACCTGATCGTTTGTATGATGAATTTTCTCTATTCTGCACTTTAGTGTTGTTCGACTACACACAACTCTAATCTACATAAGGATCAGTCACGTGTTTTTGACATGAAGCAAATTCCCCAGTTTAGAGTCATGAATCTGATTGGCTCAATTCAGACCTGCTCTCTGATGTTTCTGCAAAGTGTCTCCATAGTAAGTGTCCAGTTGCATAGATGACTGCGCCCTCTGCTGGATGAAGCTCAGCCTGCGGATCCCGAGCATGGCAGGAGATGACGTGGCACTTCCCCCTGCAGGAACAACAGACACACAACAGACAGACAACAGACAGGGGGGTTGTCTTAGTTCACCTGGTGTTTGGTTCAGTGTTGGTCTAGGTGTTAGGTCAGGGGCCCAGTATAGGTGTTGGGTTAGGGTCCCTGTAGGTTAGGTCCCCCCCCCCAGTATAGGTGCTGTATGGAGGCTCGTACCTGTCTGGATGACAGGGGACATGTGGATGGTGCTGGTGGGCAGGGTGGGCTGGGAGCGGTAACGGTCCCTCTCCAGGGTGGACACAGGGGTGACAAAGTGAGTGTGGGGTCCAGCCATCCTGCAGAGCAAGGAGGAGATGCTTAGAACAGACTCAGTACTGACTCAGACATAGTATAGACTCAGTACAGACTCAGACTCAGTACAGACTCAGTACAGACTCAGTACAGACATAGTACAGACTCAGACTCGGTTCAGACTCAGTTCAGACTCGGTTCAGAGTCATACTCAGTACAAACTCAGACTCAGTACAGAGTCTTATTCAGTACAGACTCAGTACAGACTCAGACTCAGTACAGACTCAGTACAGACTTAGTACAGACTCAGACTCGGTTCAGACCCAGTTCAGACCCAGTTCAGAGTCATACTCAGTACAAACTCGAGACTCAGTACAGAGTCTTATTCAGTACAGACTCAGCACAGACTCAGACTCAGTACAGGACTCAGTACAGACATAGTACAGAGTCTTATTCAGTACAGACTCAGACTCAGTACAGAGTCAGTACAGACTCAGACTCAGTACAGACTCAGTACAGACATAGTACAGAGTCTTATTCAGTACAGACTCAGACTCAGTACAGAGTCAGTACAGACTCAGACTCAGTACAGACTCAGTACAGACTCAGACTCAGTACAGACTCAGTACAGACTCAGACTCAGTACACTCAGACTCAGTACAGACTCAGTACAGAGTCAGTACAGACTCAGAGTCAGTACAGACTCAGACTCAGTACACTCAGACTCAGTACAGACTCAGTACAGGACTCAGTACAGACTCAGTACAGACTCAGTACACTCAGACTCAGTACAGACTCAGTACAGACTCAGTACAGACTCAGTACAGACTCAGTACAGACTCAGTACAGACTCAGACTCAGTACAGAGGGTGTTGAGGTAGTGTGTGTTCCTGCTCACCTGTCTGTAGAGGGAGCGCAGGTCTCTGTACTGCCACAGAGTGTTCAACACCTGACCTGCAGCCTTCACCACCTTCACAGAGTACCTGGGACAGGAACAGGAAGTTACAGAAGAATACGTTTTCTTTTTCTCACAAACTTTCGGAGAGGGAGAACAGATCAATATTTCTTTCAAACTTTCTAAACCAGTTTTCCACACACAGTAGAGCAGCTGTAACACTGTAATACAGTGTGTCTGTACCCTTTTCCCCGGCCCTTGCTGATGTGGACCAGCTTCTCGATGCCCCCGGAGTCGGCCAGCGCCTTGGCGTTCTCCGTGTTCCTGCTGGTGACCTCGTGCAGCGTGCAGCAGATGGACGCCACCGTGTCGTCAGACAGCAGAGAGGGGCTCGACCCCGGGGAGACGGTTCACCAGGTCCGCATGGCGTACTTACCTGACACACATACACACAGGGAGATACACACACACACAGGGAGACACACACACACAGGGAGACACACACACACATGGAGATACACACACAGGGAGACACACACAGGGAGACACACACAAGGTTTCCTTGTTCATCCCCTTCCCATAATCAATTCCATCCATTTCCCAACTCATACATCAGAGATTCCCCCCCCCCCCCCCCCCCCCCCCACCCCCCCCCCCCCCCCCCCCCCCCCTCTCCCCCCCCCCCCTCCCCCCCCCCCCAGAGAGCCCAGCCATGCAGACCTATAAGCTCCTTGTTCCTGCTGTCCAGGGCCATGTTCCTGAGGGCCGTGGCCACAGAACAGACCACTCGATCGTTATCCATCCTCAGCAGTTCCACCAGGATGGGCAGACCCTTCTCCTTACGCACCGCTGCCCGAATATACGCTGCAAACTGGGGGGTAGACACACACACACACAGATGATATTATACTTACTGAATCTCCATCACACACAGACACACACAAACTCTCTCACACTTACACACTCTCCACGACACACACACACACTATCTTCATCCTTCACACACCTTCCAGTTGCCAGCAGACAGGTTCTGCAGGGAGCCAGCAGACCCCTCCAGGGTGGCAGGGTTGGAGCTCTCAGCCAGCAGACCCAGGTAAGGCTTCACCACAGCTGGGTGCCACAACATCTCAGCTCCCTTAGGAGGCTTGGAGAAACCCGGGATGGGCCCCACACCGTCCCACTGGAGGCACACAACACACACAACCACGTCACACACACACATCACACACAACCTCATCACACACACACAACCACATCACACACATCACACACAACCACATTATACACATCACACACACACAACCACATCACACACATCAAACACACACACACACACACAAACAGAGTGTCTGGGAAGTGGCAGAGAAGCGTTTGTTCCTGTGACATGACTCCTGAGTCAAAGCTTCACAACTGTCCTGATGACTCCTGAGTCAAAGCTTCACAACTGTCCTGATGACTCCTGAGTCAAAGCTTCACAACTGTCCTGATGACTCCTGAGTCAAAGCTTCACAACTGTCCTGATGACTCCTGAGTCAAAGCTTCACAACTGTCCTGATGACTCCTGAGTCAAAGCTTCGCAACTGTCCTGATGACTCCCTGAGTCGAAGCTTCGCAACTGTCCTGATGACTCCTGAGTCGAAGCTTCGCAACTGTCCTGATGACTCCTGAGTCGAAGCTTCGCAACTGTCCTGATGACTCCCGAGTCAAAGCTTCAGAACTGTCCTGATGACTCCTGAGTCAAAGCTCAGAACTGACCTGATGACTCCTGAGTCAAAGCTTCAGAACAGTCCTGATTCATCCTGTTACCTTCTCGTCTAGCCACGCCCTCTTCTTCTTCTTCCTCACGCGGCCCCAGCAGAGGTAGTCGTAGTCTTGATTGGCCGAGCCGAATCCCAGGAGGCCGTCCACTTCCTGGACCCCCAGCAGACGAGACGAGGGCATCTCGATCTCCAGCCGGTAAGAAAGGTTCCTTAACGTGCACACGCAGTTCTCCACTATCTGCAGGGGGACACATTTCAGGGACGCACACCCATATGAACATTGACACACAGTTACATACAGTACGTGTCTATATTGATATATATTTATCTTTGTGTTTATGTATGAATATATCTTGCTAGATTCGCACAGTGAGACACAGCAAGTGTTTTAATAAACGTAGGACCCAGTAATCCAGTAGAGACATGACAGTCTGACCCCTGACCTCTGACCCTGACCCCGGGTCAGTGACACACCTTGCTGTCAAAGTCAGAGGTATGGACGCAGGCCTTGATGACGTAGAGGAGCGAGTCGACCAGCCCCTCACAGCAGCGCAGCTGACCCCTGGCCTCCTCTCCGGCTGAGCTGAGGTTCCTGGGGCGCACACACACACACACCACACACACACTCTCTCTTATCACATGCACAGTGACAGTGGGCGTTCACACTTTACTGTCCAGAGCTGCAGTACATCCCTTCATCCACCAGATGGCTTCAAACCTGCCCGGATACAGCGCAGCACTTGGAGACTGTTTGTCAATAGAATCGCAGGCCATACATTTCAGCCAGCTATGGCTGATGCTAGGCAGGAAGGTGACCACATCTCAGACCTGAGAGTGGCTGTGTCTATACACTGCTGTGTCTGTACACTGCCCAGACAGAGCACTGTTATGAGGGAGGGGGCTGAAGAGGGGGGGGGGGGGGGGGGGGGGGGTCTCACCTGAGGCAGCCGGTGGTGTTGCGGAGCAGCAGGGAGGAGTGAACCTTGAGGGCGTGGTCCCGCTGAGCCACACTGCTCCACCCAGAGTGAGGGGATGACCACCGTGCTGGTCAAGGTGCTCAGAGCGTCCCTGATGATGGTCATCTTCACCGCATCACAGGAAGACAGGTTCCACAGCATGCCTGGGACAGAAGGAGGCAAGACTGCTGTCAGGGGGGGAACCAGGGAGACGGATGATACCATGACACACACACACAGACACACACACACACAGACACACACACACAGGCACACCCAGACACACACACTCACACAGAGACACAGACACACACAAGCACAGACACATACACACGGACACACCCAGACACACACACAGACACACACACAGACACACCCAGACGCACACACAGGCACAGACACGCACACAGACACACCAGAGACACACACACACAGACACACACACAAACACACACCCAGACCCACACAGACACACACAGACACACACACAGACACAGACACACAGACACACAGACACCGACACACCCAGACACACACACCGGTGACCAGCTCTCTGACGTCGTTGTCAGTGGTCTTCCTCAGCAGTCTCAGCAGGGCAGGAACCCCCCCACAGTTCCTCAGGGGCCACCTTGTTGTGGTCGGTGGCCTTGCCGTACACCAGGTTCCTGAGGGCTCCGCACGCGCTCCTCTGCACCTCCCCCCGCCTTGTGATCCAGGAGGTCCACCAGGTGCTGGATGCCCCCCAGGTGACACACCTGGGCAGGGAGGCAGGGGAGGGGGGGGGGGACACCTGAATACACCTGAACACACCTGTCCCCTGAACACACCTGAACACACCTGTCACCTGAACACACCTGAACACACCTGTCACCTGAACACACCTGAAACACACCTGTCACCTGAACACACCTGAACACACTTGTCACCTGAACACACCTGTCCCTGAACACACCTGAACACACCTGTCCCCCTGAACACACCTGTCACCTGAACACATCTCTCCCCTGAACACACCTGTCACCTGAACACACCTGTCCTCTGAACACATCTCTCCCCTGAACACACCTGTCATCTGAACACACCTGTCACCTGAACACACCTGTCCTCTGAACACACCTGTCCCCTGAACACACCTGTCCCCTGAACACACCTGTCCCCTGAACACACCTGTCACCTGAACACACAAGTTTGCCCCCGGATAAAGACCTGCTGTCCTGCCTACCTCCACCTTGACCCTGTTGTCCCCGTAACAGAGGTGCTGCAGGTAGGCCGCAGCGTTAGCCTGGACGGAGGGGAAGTGATGCTGCAACATGTGGATGACCTCTGGAAGCTCAGGGTCACGCCAAGCAAACTCCCTGGAAGGGGGAGGGGGGGCGAGAGAGGTAGAAAGAGAGGGGAAAGAGAGGAAGAGAGAGAGGGAGAGAGAGAGCGTGAGAGAGGAAGAAAGATAAGAGAGAAGAAATACAGATTGTGTGTGTGTGTGGTGTGTGTGTCAGTGGTGTGTGTGTGTGTGTGTATGTGTGTGTGTGTGTGTGTGTGGTGTTGTGTGTGTACCTGAGGATCCTTGTGGATGCTGTCCAGGGAGGGGGACCTGGTGGCTGTTCTGTCAGGGGTAGGACAGGTCAGCCAGCCCCTGCTGGGAGACCCTGTAGGACTCTGGGTACATGCCGTAGCTGCTCTGGTTAGGGCAAGGTGCTGCAGTGGCTGCTGGCTCTCTGAAGAGTGCCCATCCCTGGATACACACACACACACACACACCCTTAGGACTGCCTCACACACACACTTAGCACTGGCTCACACTCTCCAAACAAACACATGCAAACACACACGCTCATCTCTCCCCTATTGTGATACTCTCTCTTGCATCTGTTGTGTTCAGCTGAGCAGTTATCCGTTTCTCCCTCGCCTCTCCTCCCCCCCTCCTTCCTACTCCCTCCCTCCCCTCCTCCCCCTCATTCCTAATCCCCGCCCCTCCCTCCTCCCCCTCCTTCCTCCTCCCTCCCTCCTCCCTCCCCTCCCTCCCTCCCTCCCTCCCTCCCTCCCTCCCTCCCTCCCTCCCTCCTCCCTCCCTCCTCCCTCCCTCCCTCCTCCCTCCCCTCCCTCCCTCCCTCCCTCCCTCTCCAGAGTTCCTACAGGCCTGTCCGGATGAAAAATAGTCATCCAGGCATCTAATGAAAGATGCAGAAAAAGAGTGCTTCATCTACCCAGCGGAGCAGTCATAAACACAACCTGCCCTGCTGTGTGATGGGAGCACACTGTCCTCTCCTCAGCTACACACTGAAGGTGTGTAAGTGTGTGTTTCCCCAGGGCGTCTGTGCCGCTGGGCTGCAGTACCTGTGCCGGGCCGGTAGAGGGCGCTGTGGCTTGGGCTGTGGTACAGAGGGCTGGGGTAAGAGCGCTCTGTGTAGACAGGTGTGAGGTGGCAGTCTGGAGACATGGCTGCCTGCTGCTCCCTGCTGGCTGGGGTGGGAGTAGGAGCTGTGAAGTCCTGGAGGAGAAACACACACACACATGGGGGCACACACACACACACACAGGAGACACACACACACATGGGGGCACACACACACACAGGAGAACACACAGACACAGGAGAACAGACACACACACACAGCACCATATTAATATCCATATTCTTCATCTCAGTTTAGCTGTAGCCCCCTCAGACCCCCAGAGGAGAGAGGGAAGTTATGTAAAGCAGGAAGTGGGTCAGTGGGTGTGGCAGGATGCCATGAGGGGCAGATACACTCACACACACACACACACAAACACACACAAACACACGCACACACACACTCACAGATACACTTAGCAATCTCAAATCTGACTGACAAGAAGATAATCCCTCCACACATATGACATATACACAGATATGACCCTCTGTTTGTGTGTGTATATCTGTGTGTTTGTGTGGGTGAGTGTGTGTTTGAGTGTGTGTATATCTGTGTGTTTGTGTGGGTGAGTGTGTGTTTGAGTGTGTGTATATCTGTGTGTTTGTGTGGGTGAGTGTGTCTTTGAGTGTGTGGTGAGTGTGTGTTTGAGTGTGTGCATATATGTGTGTTTGGGGTGGGTGAGTGTGTCTTTGAGTGTGTGGGGTGAGTGTGTGTTTGAGTGTGTGCATATATGTGTGTTTGGGTGGGTGAGTGTGTCTTTGAGTGTGTGGGTGAGTGTGTGTTTGTGTGGGTGAGTGTGTGTTTGAGTGAGTGCATATCTGTGTGTATCTGTGTGTGTGTTTCAGACCTGTGAGGCTGTCCGGTCTGGACAGGGTGCTCCTCTCGTAGCGGGCGTAGGGGTCTGCACCGTAGGGGAGAGGCTGCGTCTGACGAGGGAGGGTGGAGCCAAACTGCTGCGGCACGGCCGTCATACATGACCTCAGAGGAGACAAGCCCCGCCCCTCCGTCAGGGAGAGGGAGGAGCCCAGGCGCCCGGCCACGCCCACCGCCGGGGGAGAGGGTGGCGAGGGCGCGGGAGCTGGGCGGCCTCCGTTCCTCTGGGAGGGGGAGTAGAGCTGGGGGGGCGGGGAGGAGGTGGAGGAGGGGGGGGAGGGGCAGGAAGGGGGCATGGTGGTCCCGGGGAAGAGGCTGGCCAGGGGTTTGGGCTCGGTGAGGATGGGGGAGCCGTACGCGCTGCCTGGGAGGTGCGGAGAGACATCCGGGAGGGGGACACCGTGCCCCCCTGGGCCCCCCGGAGATTGGCCGCTGGACGGCAAGGAGCCGATCCGCCTCAAGACCCGGCCAGATGCTGACGCCTGCGGGGGGGAGGGGGAGGAAGGGCGAGGAAGGGCGAGGAGGGGGGAGGGGAGGAGCACAAAAATGTAATTCTAGGCAACATTCAAAAGTGGAAAAATTCAGAATGAAAGGTGTGTTAACAGCCTTGTGTAGAGAGGAGACAGACAGACAGGGAGGGAGGGAGGGAGGAGGGAGGGAAGAGGAAGAGAGAGGGAGGAGGAGGAGGACAGAGGGAAGCTACCTGTCCTGACGCCTGGCCCTCAGCTCGGGGGCTCCTGCAGAGGGAGGCCCGGGGGCCCGAGCGGACCAGGTTCTGGGCGCTGTAGAAGCTCACGCTGCTGTCATGGTAACCGCTGTCAGCGTAGGACGCCATCTGGACGGAGTGAGCTCCTGACACTGACCGAGGAGAGGACACACACGTCACACACACAGCAACACACACGTCACACACACAGCTACACACACGTCACACACACAGCTACACACAGGTCACACACACAGCTACACACAGGTCACACACACAGCTACACACACGTCACACACACAGCTACACACACAACTACACACACGTCACACACACAGCTACACACGGGTCACACACACAGCTACACACACGTCACACAAACAGCTACACACACGTTACACACACAGCTACACACACATCACACACACAGCTACACACACATCACACACACAGCTACACACAGGTCACACACACAGCTACACACACATCACACACACAGCTACACACACATCACACACACAGCTACACACAGGTCACACACAGAGCTACACACACATCACACACACAGCTACACACACATCACACACACAGCTACACACACATCACACACACAGCTACACACACATCACACACACAGCTACACACACATCACACACACAGCTACACACACGTCACACACACAGCTACACACATATCACACACACGTCTACAAGGGTTTCATCAAAGTTGCATTCATTTTCATTAAATGCATCTTTCTGTTCAGTTGGAAGCATTCCAAACTGTTTAAATCTTTTTGAACACTTTCCATGTCAGTATGTTTGTACTTTGTAAGGATAACAGAATGGAGGAGTTATATGAGGATTTATGCGCTAGTTGATGTAGTTGTTGTCATGTCAACATGATAGTGGGCT
Source organism: Protosalanx chinensis (assembly GCA_030340685.1). NCBI lineage: Eukaryota > Metazoa > Chordata > Actinopteri > Osmeriformes > Salangidae > Protosalanx > Protosalanx chinensis. Next base: position 6,643,430 of record CM059333.1, read on the forward strand.
TTATGTGTTGCATAACGCTTGAGATTACAATCTATCCCTCCATCTATATATCTCTACATCCCTCCCTCAGTAAGTGGTCATCCTTTGAGGAAGCGAGGTGGTTTCTTTAGCCTATGGGCAGCCTGCAGTGTCTTAATCAACATATCAAACCGATTAACTTGACCAGGCTATTAATATCCTGCGTGTCGTTTAAACGAGGTCAACAAAAGCACTGTTAGGGGTTAGAACAATGGTAGTGCTCCATCTTTACAGCTGTGAGGTTCTGTTTGGAACCCAGACCAGGGTTCTCTACCTGGCCAGGGGGGGGGAGACAGATCTGCCTGTTCTGTAACAAACTGGTTCAGACTGGTGTCTGGATTATAAACACTTCATTATTGGTTAAGTATCACAGATGTACCCTCACTGTCATGCAGGGAGGCTCTCTCCGGCTCCCCAGGGTAGAGACCCTCGTCGCCCCGGAACAGCCGGGAGGGGGAGGGGCGGCCCCCTCCTCCCCCCCATCAGGAAGTGACTCCCCCACTCCGGATGCATCTGACCAACAGAACAACAAACAAGATCATCTTGCTAGCCCCTGTGGCCCCTGAGTGTGGCCCCTGAGTGTTGGCCCCTGAGTCTGGGCCGCTGAGTGTGGGCTACTGAGTCTGGCCGCTGAGTGTGGCCCCTGAGTGTGGGCCCTGAGTGTGGCCCCCGAGGCTGGTCCCCTGAGTGTGGACTACTAAGTCTGGCCCCTGAGTGTGGCCCCTGAGTGTGGCCCCTGAGTGTGGCCCCTGAGTATGGCCCCTGAGTGTGGCCCCCGAGTCTGGCCCCTGAGTGTGGGCCCACACAGCAGCTCCCTGCTATTCCAGGTGGAAGTGTTGGCTGTTGATAGGGTTGGACGGCATGGCACATGCTGCGGTTACTATGGGAACGTCAGGTCAAAGGTGGGGGAGGTGATGATCTCTCTGGAAGAGGAGGACACTCACCAGCTGACCTCCAGTTAAAGGACTTCTCAGATGAGCTGGAGGAGAGGAGGAGAAGGGAGAGGAGGAGGGGGGGGAGAGAGGAGGGAGAGGAGGAAGGGGAGGAGAGAGGAGGGAGAGGGGGGGAGGGAGAGAAAGGAGGAGAGAGAAGGGGGAGGAGGAGAGAAATATTAGTACATGCATAGTATCTCTCACAGTCAATATAGGATGGTTATCACGATCAATACGTGTCACAAACCATCGATCTCTCCCAGAAGGCACCTACCTGCTGCTGTCCCCCCCCAGAGACTCTGCTCCCAGCATGCACCTCTCCAGCTGACTGGCCACAATCTGCCTCTCCTCCTCCAACTCCCGGGTCAGACGCTCGAACTGCAGCTCCTTCGGAGACACGTGAGGATCAAACCAAGTAAGACCAGGGGGAGGGAGGGGGGGGGGGGGGGGGGGGTTGGTGGTGAACCCAGAAAGGTTTGGACAAGACACACTTCCACACACACCAAGGTAACACAGAAGAATCAATGAAGAGCTCTCATATCAAGAGTTCAATCCCCTCTCTCTCTCTCTCTCTCTCTCTCTCACACACACACACACACACACTCTCCTTCCTTTTACTGTTCCATCTCAGAAAAGCAGAAAATTATCCAAATAAAATAAAATGAGGGTTATAACAATGTAGGGACTTCAAATATGGCACATGAAACAGAGATGAGCGACTGCATGACGCTGTTCATCCCCGTAATCTTGAGGAAAAACCAGCGGGCATAAGAATAATGCTGAAGGCCTTAATCCAGATATGTGTCGTACAAAACAGGCTTTGTTGTATTTGGGTCAGAAGTGTTCTATGGAGAACAGCCACAGTATCTAAAGATACAAGCCTGTGATCCAACACATGGACACCATGAGGACCACCATGCTCTGTCACCCGGGGACCACCGTCCAGCACCCAGCTCCCAGCACCCAGCCCCCAGCACCCAGCCCCCAGCACCAAGCCCCCAGCCCCTAGCCTCCAGCCCCCAGCACCCAGCTCCCAGCCCCCAACACCCAGCCCCAGCACCCAGCCTCCAGCACCCAAGCCTCCAGCACCTAGCCTCCAGCCCCCAGCACCCAGCCCCAGCCCCCAGCACCCAGCAACCAGCCCCCAGCCCCCAACACCCAGCCCCAGCACCCAGCCCCCAACACCCAGCCCCAGCACCCAGCCTCCAGCACCCAAGCCTCCAGCACCCAGCCCCCAGCACCCAGCCCCCAGCCGTGTCTCTCTGTGTTTGTCACCACCAGTCAGCAGGCTGCACCAGCAGCACTGGAGCGTGAAAGCAATGGCTTCTTATTGTCTGTTGTCATAAAGAGCGTCTTGTCTGTGCGGAGGAACTGCTTCTGCTACAGAGCATCTCACAGACCCACCAAGATGAAACGCCTCTGTAAAACATGCCAATGCTGCTCGTCACGCTCAGCTCTGACTGCAGATTCAAAGCGATGGCGGAAGTTTGGAAAGGATGATGTCATTTGTATGATGTCGTGTGACTCTTCATGTCTGACAGTTGTTCAGTGTGGAGTTCAGCTGGAGCTGCAGTCTGCTAGGGGGGGTCTGAGATCCTGACATCACACTGTTTACATCACACACATCGCACACACATCACACTGTTCACAGCATACGCACAACACACATCACACTGTTCACAGCATACACACACACACACACATCACACTGTTCACATCTCACTGTGGGGAAACCCTGTCCGGCCAACTCTCAGTACCTGGGATGCTGCAGAACCTCATGATACATCTGAGACACAAACACACACACACCAGACCTGCAGAGAACACGGCTAACACACGCCAAGCTGACACTGCATGAGAACATGACACGCAACCTGCTGGTCACGTGCCACACGCATGCCACACGCATGCCACACGCATGCCACACGCATGCCACACGCATGCCACACGCATGCCACACGCATGTCACACGCATGCCACACGCATGCCACACGCATGCCACACGCATGTCACATGCATGTGATATCGAGGACAGGGAATTACAACATGGTTCAAGACAAACACGGAGGAAGGAAGAGAAGGAATATCCGGGGGGGGGGGGGGGGGGGGGGGGGGGGGGAGTGAAGGGAGAGAGGGGGAGGTAGAGCGAGAGGAGGGAAAGAAAGCTTCTATACCTGCTCTTTGACGGAGGCCAGCAGATTAATGGTGGTGTTGGTGGAGGACTTGTCATCTCTGGACGGTGCCTCACCGTGGCCGGTGCTCCCCTCCATCTCTGCCCGCTGCTAGCGCGAGCCCCCTGCAGAGGATGTGCACCGCCACGCGCCGGTCACACCGGAGGACACCGACAGCGAATTGCATTGCGTTGAGGCATCGTGTCAAGATAACTGACCACACGGTGCTTTGTCAAAATATGATAATTCATAGTATCGTTCTACTTTGTTATTGATTGTGCATGAAACACTTAAGGATAAAGGGTTGGACAGCTGCCCTTCCGGACACGGGTGTAGTTATATAAATCTTAACAGCCATAGACCTGCTGTGACATGATATATATGGATATAAAATAAACCAATCTCACGGAACAACATCTTAATGACTGTAACTGTAAAGGTGAATTCTACAAATGCACGTCTAAGATAGGTACGTTTCTATTCTGCAACAGCTGCATAAACTACCAGTGAGGAGCAGGAGTGATGCCTTACCAGCCAGATGTGGATTTGACCTATTTGGTCAGCAGGAATCCATCAAGATACGAGGAAACCTTCATTTGACACGCAAGGCTGTTTCAACAGAGCTGAACATGCATTCAAATATATAGATCTTAGCCAACATGCACAGCCCGTGATTCAGAGATACAACCGAGGGTGATATTACCGATTTATATTCTCGGTTCTATCCTCCACCCATCCACCGCGCGCGGAGAGGAGCAGCGCGTGACGTCACCATGCGGGTTGGTATGGGAGATCTGAAGTGGAGATCAGGAGTCCTGGAGCTGAGGAGTCCTGGAGATGAGGAGTCCTGGAGATGAGGAGTCCTGGAGCTGAGGAGACCTGGAGCTGAGGAGTCCTGGAGATGAGGAGTCCTGGAGATGAGTCCTGGAGATGAGCCTCCGAGGGAGATCACAGAGCCTTCAATTTGGGATGCCATTTCACGTTGTCAATATTAACAAGATCTATTTTCTTTGTAAGATATGCTGCAGGAGGTCTGATGTTGAATCAATGGTTTAATGAATCGATCTATTTATCACTTATCAATCGATGCTGTTTATCTGTGTAAGTGGAGTAATTGGATGATTCATTTTGATCCGCTGTTTAAGAAGCACTGATCTCGTTAAATTCTACTTAGGCTACAGGTAGTAATAACATTTTAGGAACTTCCATTTTATTCTGAATTACTGCGATTTTTTCCGAAGTTACAACTTCTAAGGTTTTGTTTTAACCCGTAACATTTCAGATGCAATGTCCGGTAAATTCCAATAAAACGTTGGACAAGTAAATATATCAATAAATTGTGATTCTCATAAGTTTGACACAAATATGGACAAATTACACACCAAAACACACCACAGCTGGTTCATGCACATGTCAGTTTATTCAAATGACTGATTCACAAGACCTTCAATTAATGGGGTTACAAAGGGTTACATGTACCGTTAAACCAGCCACTTCCGTCCATGCTCACATAAGTTATCTGTAAAAGGTCTTCGCAAATAAAACAATTACGCGTTAGAATAAGCAACGACGGAATGTATAAAGATGACGATCATCGCGTGTTCAGCTATCAATGCAGTACCTTAACTTCAAAAGCAAAACTATCAAGAGGGACACATTCGCTTCACAAGGTTTTCTATGACGACCACCGGGACACGAACTGTCCGGGATACGGTCCACCAGAAGCCCCTCTGCCTCTCATGTCACCATGATCATTGAGCTCAAACTCTGGTCCTCTCTAACATCACAACTCCTGGTGAGGGCCCCGTTCACAAACACTTCACAGCACCAAAACAGACCTATTCAACACCACTAACACCAGCGCACACGCACACACATCATACAATTCATCTTCCTGATCGCTTGAGAACAACGACAGTACCATTGTAGGCATCAAATCGATGTGCTAGCAAACAACATGATTTAAATAATCATAGTAATAATTCACAATCAAATGAAAAAATAAATAACTGAAAAAAGTGAGTAAGGTTTTTGCGTTAGTAAGTACCACAATGTAAAAATCCGGATGAGAAACAGGGGCAGAATGTTAGTAGTGATCATGTGACATGGTTGGTCATGTGACATGCTTGGTCATGTGACAGGCCATCTGCCCCAGGTGATGATGATGACCCCGCCTCCTGCCTCCTACTCCAGGTCGTCCACATCCTCGGCAGCGATGGTGCTGGTCTGTTCAGACGTCACACCTGGATCAGAACAGGTAGGGTTGGATTAGATCCAAACAGCCTTTTACACATTCATGTTAGATCAGGGGTCTCCATCCCTGGTCCTCAGGGGCCGCTGTCCTGAAGGTTTTAGATGTTTCCCTGCTCTAGCACACCTGATTCTAACGAATGGTCGTTTTCCACAGAACTTGATAACGACCCTTCATTAGAATCAGGTGTGTTAGAGGAGGGAAACATCTAAAGCTATCAGGAAGTGACATACAGGAAGTGACATACTTGAAGCATCATCGTCGTTAGGAGACTTATTTTCTTCCTCCACGTATCCGAAGCTGAGCAGCTTCGACATGCTCACAGGGGTCACCTTCTTCTCATAGGACCTGAGGACAGACAGGAACACACAGAGACAGACACGAAGACTTATGAACAGGAAGGGGACGCTGGTGAAGAGGAAGATCGCGAACAGGACGATGAAGCAGTTCTACTCACGTTCTCTTGTACTTGTTAGCCTGGGATATGGCCAGGCTGTCCAGCTGGACAGCAGCACTCTGGACCTGCACACACACAAACACCATCAGCTCTCTGAGTAACAGCACCTGAGGAGAGCTAGCATGCTACAGTAGGGCCGTGGTCCCCAACCCTGGTCCTCAGGGACGACCTGTCCTGCATGTTCTAGATGTTTCCCTGCTTCCACACACCTGATTCTAAAGCATGTTCGTTACCAGGATTCTACAAAGCTGGATAACGACTCATGCGTTAGAATCAGGTGTGTTGGAGCAAAGAAACATCTAGAACATGCAGGACAGTGGCTCCTGAGGACCAGGGAAACATCTAAAACACGCAGGACAGTGGCTCCTGAGGACCAGGGAAACATCTAAAACGTGCAGGACAGTGGCTCCTGAGGACCAGGGAAACATCTAGAACATGCAGGACAGTGGTACCTGAAGACCAGGGAAACATCTAAAACATGCAGGACAGTGGGACCTGAGGACCAGGGAAACATCTAGAACATGCAGGACAGTGGGACCTGAGGACCAGGGAAACATCTAGAACATGCAGGACAGTGGGACCTGAGGACCAGGGTTGGGGACCACTGATGACAAGTCCTATCATTTAACACCACAATCCAAAAGTAGGTAAATGAAACCCTACTGTAGTGAGACTGTGAGGGGGCGTAGGGAGGGAATGAGGTAGCAGAGATGTGATGACCTTGCTGGATGCTTAGTTATCTTGATGGATCTGATGAATAAACATGAGCCATGCAAAACAAAAAATGGTTAAATGGTTATGAACTACAGCAGCACCAGCCACACACACACACGCACGACTCGGCAGAAATAAAACTCAAAATGTAGCAGCTTAGAAATCCAACAGAACTAAACACAATAAAAAAACAGGTTCCAGAGTTTGACACAAGGATAAGCATGTTCCTTTATACTGGAGTCCAGTGTGACGTGTGAGTCAATGTTATGGTCTGATCACATGTTATGGTCTGATCACATGTTGTGCTCTGATCACGTTATACTCTGATCACATGACGCGGTCTGATCACATGTTGTGCTCTGATCACATGTTTCTTGGGTCATGGCGCAGAGCCACACTCCTCTAACCACTAGGCTGAAGGTAGTGAAGCTGTACTGAATGAAAGGTCACAATGGGGGTCAACTCAGGTGTAAAAACTCAGGTGTGGAGGTGGAAGGGGGGGGGGGGGCAGGATGATGAACCTATAAACCACAAACACCATGATGTCACTGATGGCAGGAGAAAAGGGGAAGGGGGAGGGTTCAGTTCTGTCACCTTCTCTTTCCCCTGGGCAAAGCAGTCAGTCTCCCTCTCCCAGGAGGAGCTGTTATCAGTGCCAAACGGGGCAGCCAGGGTTTGCCTGGAGCGTTCACCCCGCCTCGGGGGGTTCCCATCTGGGCTCGTCATATCAGGAGAGCTGGCCTGACTGCCGCTGAAAACACAAACCCATCAGAAACACGCCCCCTGTCTGTCAGAGGAGGGGGAGGAGCCAGGCAAGAGACATGCAGCCCTGGTACGACACGTCTTTCTGAAAACAGGACTTCCTTTGATAATGTCCCGGTTGTCTTACCGCTTTGACCTCTGTGACCCGGGCTGTCCAGAGAACCAATCAGAAGGGTGGTAGTTTTGGGAAGGTTGGTTTTCTACCTCGATGTCTTCATGAGAGAGTAACCCTGAGGAACACACAGAGAGAGGGGAGTCAGGTGGCTGAGCGGTTAAGGAGTCTGGCTGGTAATCAGAAGGTCCCTGGTTCAAAACCTGGCTGGGCCAACATGACATTATGTCCTTGGGCAAGGCACTTCACCCTACTTGCCTCAGGGGGAATGTCCCTGCACTTACTGTTAGTCGCTTTGGATAAAAGCATCTGCTAAATGAATATTTATTAATATTTTATTATTATGTTCACCATTTAAATCCTGCTGAGGAAATATAATAATAATGATGATAATAATAATAATAAGATTGAATGAATTGGACCTGCCCTGCTGTTTTGAGCTGGTTCTGGATCAGTAAAGTGAACCCACCTTTCTGCCCGCCCTGCTTGGCCAGTTTGACATAGTCTGAATCTGAGGCGAATATCCCCACACGGCGCCCGCTGGTCCTCGCTTCCGGGACCCTCTCGCTGGCGCTCTGGGACAGACCCGGGATCTGTGACGTCGGACCAACGACCCCGTTAGACGACGCCCCTGGTTTGATACCTGCCAGGTGACAACAACAGCAAATCAGACAGCAGCATAGATCTGTTACATCAGCAGAGTTGTGTTAAGATGTAAATTATCTAACATTTAATTCAACACGGTTGAGTTTGACTGACATTTCAACATGATTCCACCCCCCCAGTGTAAAAAGAGGGGGGCGGGGCAGCACCGGTGGTTCAGTGGTAGGTTTCTTGCCTACCATGTGCATAAGGGTTTCATCCCCAGTGTGGGGGTTCGATTCCCAGCCAATGCATTGAATATGTGCGTGCCTGTGAAATGTCCCCCCAGTGGGACTAATAAGAGAACCTTTCTTCTGGACTCACCCCCGGGTTTGGTCCTCCTGTGGTTGGGTGCAGCACTCATAACTGATCGCTGGTGATGATTTATATCCAGAGGCTAGAATAATGATAATAAAATAAAATTATTAAAAAGAAATGTATTACAATGAAATTGTTAACGTCAACATACAGTAAAGATGTCTAACAACATATCAGACTGATCGTAACGTCAGTTAAAAGTAATAATTAGTAAATAATAACACCTAGAAGAGCTTTTTCAGAAACAGCCTCATTTAAAACCGCTTAACAAAGACACTCGCTAGCCGGCTAGGTAGCTAGTAGAGCTTAATTTATCAAGGTATACTACATCCACTAGAAAACGCAAATACGTTTGATATATGACTAAGATATGCAATTAATACACCTAAATATAAACATTAATATGTCGAAATATGATGATTTATCTCACAGAAGCGATGATGTGTCTCTGATCTGCTGCCGAGCTGGGAGACTTCCTGCAGACTTCCTGAATCTAGGAAGGACCTCGGAAGTACTTATATTAAATATATTATATACACATATATATCATTTGAAGATTTTAAGTATGTATAGATTTATATTATGTATATAATATATAGAAGGAAATCTGTTATTTACACGAATTACGGACATTCATCTCTTGATTTCTATTACAAAAAATGATTAATTGGGTGGGGATATCTGTCTCCCCAGAGACAAAACTCTTCTGATGGCAGCAAAGGAGCCTCAATACGTTGTACTTCGATAAATCTTTATTAAAAAATTGGAGAAAAAAAAACCACATTCTGAATAAAAAAATTGTAGAAGAAAGTCCCATAGTACGTCTTCCATCCTACATACAAAATCCCATTCACATTCATCATCACATTCTATAATAAAAACACAGTATAAAACCATATTTGCAACGCAAAAACATGAACTATTTAAGCCATTTGTAGTTTTTCCTCAGGTTTCTCTGGCTCGATCTTCATTGCCATCAGGAAACCTTGAACCAAAAAGGAACATGTATTTGGTGTTTTATAAAAATGTACAATAAAACAATAACTGCTGTGTCACTGTCAGTTTGGCGATTCACGCCTGTGCATGAGCTGTTGCCATGCCAACCTTCAGTGTAGTCCATCACAGGGCGTGAGGAGATGAAGATCCAGGCCAACCCCACCAGCAGCGCCACCACCAGGTTAACAATCACCCAGGCGTGTAGGACCTGCTGCTCTGACCCGGGAGGCCTGAGAGTGGGGGGCAGGGAGGAGGTGTGGAGGAGGAGGGGGGGAGGAGGAGGAGAGGAGGAGGAGGAGGAGAAGAGGGAGGAGGAGAGGGAGGAGGAGAAGGAGAGGAGGAGGAGGAGAGGAGGAGGAGGAGAGGGAGGAAGAGAAGGAGGAGGAGGAGAGGAACCTCATTCACACAGAGTTCATCAACGGTTCATAACTGTATAACTGTCCTCTTCTGATCCATGATCGTCTGATGCTCTATATTCCATTAGCACTGGACTGTGCTTCAGCTTGAATATTTATTATAGATATGATGTATTAGAGTGCATGTGTGTGGAGCGTTTCCTCACCATAGTGTTTGGTTAGAAGTGGAGTAAAGGTTGATGCGATCACTGGTCATCTGCTGGCTGAGAGACAGGACAAGAGCAGAGAAATACACTGTGGTGGAGGGAGAGAGGAGGAGGAGGAGGGAGAGAGGAGGAGGAGGGAGAGAGGAGGAGGAGGGAGAGGAGGAGGAGGAGGGAGAGAGGAGGAGGAGAGAGAGGAGGAGGAGGAGGGAGAGGAGGGAGAGGAGGAGGAGGGAGAGGAGGAGAGAGGAGGAGAGAGAGGAGGAGGAGGAGGGAGAGAGGAGGAGGAGAGAGGAGGAGGAGGGAGAGGAGGAGGGAGAGAGGAGGAGGAGGGATAGGAGGAGGAGGGGGAGAGGAGGAGGAGGGAGAGGAGGAGAGAGAGAGGAGGAGGAGGGAGGAGGAGAAGGGAGAGAGGAGGAGGAGGGAGAAAGGAGGAGGGAGAAGAAATAAATAGTAGAGGAGGAAAAAGATAGGAGGAGGAGGGAGAGGAAGAGGAGGTGGAATAAAAGCATTATAAGAGTATCATAATTTTTAGTTGAAACAAAGTTGCAGTTTAAAGTGCCAAGACAGGGGGAATCACACAGGAAGAGATGAAGGTTTAGATTAAAGGTCGTAACAACCTGCTCCTGTCTGGCAGATTAGCAGCGTCTGGGTAACATTTACACTTACAGAACGAGGCTAAAGCCACCGGGTCCAGAGTGACAAACTCTTTGATGGCTGAGGAGCCGTTTGCCAGGTTCACCCTGAAAACACACGACAAGCTTGTGAGGACATCTGGTCCCCACGATGCTGGGTAAATAAGACCACACACACACACACACACACAGTGTACCTGTCGAAGGCAGACACAGTGCTGATAGCCAGCAGCAGGAAGAGCAGGGACTGGGCTGGGTACGCCAGAGTGTGGTACTGCTGCAGCAGGTTTGGGAGGGCAGTCAGCTGCCGGCCAGCCAGAACATACATGATGATGATGTTCCACACAGCGTAGCCTGCCAGGAACCCGTGGCAGAACAGACCGATAACCCTGCAACAGGACAGAAGACAGACACAAGCACAGAAGATACACTAAGACAACAGAACTATGGTTCCTACAGTCTATGAAACCTCTGGATGTTTTCTTTGGACGTATCTTTCTATGGATGGAACATATGTCCCTCCTTCTCCTCTCTACCACTTTCTCCCTCCCTCCCTCCCTCTCCCCTCCCCCCTCTCTCCCTTCCTTTCCCTACCTCCCTCTCCATCCCTGGTCTCTCTACCTGAATCCAGAGTGGACCTTGAGGGACACGTCCCTGGTGGTCCACATGGGTTGGATCTCCATGTAGTGGTTTTCCATCTGATTGGTGGTTCTCAGTCGGTCCGAGCGGTCAGCCGGTTGAAAGCGCTCTGAAGAAGAACAGGACACCTGGTATCACTACGTCTGTGTGATGTCAAACTGGGGCCATAAGACCGACTGAATCCAAGATGGAGTCGACAGGAAGTCAACAGGAAATGGCATCACAGGGGCCGAAAGCTACTCACTGGTCCGTTCCACAAACACCTTCCCCACAGGTTGGCTCTGACCCAGAGGGGCGGAGAAAAGGGCGTGATGGGGGATGGGGGGCAGGGAGTCAGTGATGATGTCATCCTCCTCCACGTCAAGCTCCTCCTCCGTATACTGAGGCTCCACCCCCTTGGGCTTCCTGGAGACGACCACAAGGAGAGGACAGTCAGACTTCGTAACCGCCAGCGACCGCGCCGTGAGAGCATAGCCGTAGTAACCCCGCTGTATTCCTCTGCTATCTCGTACTTTTTCTTCTTTGGTTTCTTGACGGCTTCCTCCCCATCTGTGTTGTGGTCGGCGCTGCCCCCGTTCACCAGGTCAGCCTGATCGTCCTCCAGATCTGAGACAAAACACAACAATGCTGTGAGCACCAATACACACGGATGATGGAGAGAGAGAGAGAGAGAGAGAGAGAGAGATACCAGAGAGAGCGAGAGAGAGATACCAGAGATGTAGTGATGGCTTACTACAATCATGTCTTGTTATTATTATTACAAAGTGCAGGAGGTCACGGCCCTCACCTATAGTGGAGGCTTTCTTCTTCCTCCTCCTCTTCTGAGCTGCGCCTTCGAGGTCAGGGGTCAGGGGCTTGCTGGCCTGTGACGCCCTGCGGCTGTTTACACCCCCCATCTCCATCCCAGGGTCGCCTGGGAAACAAACATGGATGGACCATACCATCACTGGTCTGGTGAGTGTGTGTGTGTGTGTGTGTGTGGGGGGGGGGGGGGGGGGGGGGGGGGGGGGGCAGGAAGGCTACAGGAAGGGGGGGGGGATGTGTGATTAAACTCACCCTCAACATCATCCACGCTGTCTGCGCCTCGTTTCATCTTCTTCTTCTTGTTCTTAGGCAGGGGTGCATCATCTACACAGGAGGCAGATCGTGTCACAGCACCGGATATGTCTTGAAGATTCACGGTGAGATTATACAGTGGTTTATGGTACATATGGGTTTGTTATAGTCAACTCACCGCCGGCGTCTTGGCTTCATTTGTGCAGGTACCGTAAGCGAAAGAATTAATACAAAAACAAATGAGATTATAATACATGTAGCCATATATTAGAATCATGATGATATCACCTGTATGTCAGGACTCACCTTGGCATAGGTGGTAGAGTCCGCTGCCCACGCTGATAAATGCAAAAACACATTTCAGGTTAGATATTTAAAAAAAAGATAAATTAACTTAATAACTGATTATGTGAAGTTCTATTCGCTGTTACGTCATTCACGGAGCTAAGGACTCAAGCTAATAAATCTGTTACACAAACAAAATCAGTTGAGTAGAACCATGAGTTTACTTTGCAAGTTGAATTGATGTAATTCAGTAGTAACCACTGCTTACAGATTGATTTAAAGTGCCAAATCACAACCAAATAAAAAAAACAATTTTCAAACGGATCTGAGGTTGTTAATACAGGCAACAATTTTCTGCCAGAGTGGATTTGAATGGATGCCACAAACAACAGTAAATAAATAAACAGACCATAAAAACACACAACAATCAACACACTGACTATTCCAGACTAGCTGAACAAAGTGAAAAAAACGAAGATGCCTTCTGGTATTAATGAACTCACCGAGAGTCTTCTTGCCATATTAACGTGTAAAGAAAGGTTGAATGTGTTGTGTCACTGCCTTGTTGACTGTCTAATCCTGATCTTAATCTACCAGCATGGCATCTGCCAAGGTCTCAGGATTAACAACAGATAACCTGACACAGGGACCAGCCTAATGAGCAAATAATACTATTAATGCTCAAATAAGCAACGTTACTCAAGTATTGGAACAGTTTCAATTTTTTGATTTAGTTTTGGACTATTGTTAATTTAACGTTGGATATATAAGGAGCCTTGTAGGACATAACCATCATTATCACCATCATCACCATCATTATCACTATCATCAGCAGCAGCAGCATCACCAGCATTATCATCATCATCTCCTTCATCATCATCATCCTGTTACCTGCGGGATGGGGGGTAGATCCCTTCGTCGCGTGCTCTGTGACTTCAGAATAAAATAAAAACACAAGTCATTAAGTGAACACACTAACTATTATTGAGCTAAATATTATTAAATATCGTTTATTTCTTTAGGCTTATCACATAGTATTCGTAGCTCTATGTTACCTTATAATCTCCGGTCTCCATATTTAAAATAGGTCGATGGCTGGTTAAAAAAATGTGGTGTTTGAGTATCAAAATAATAAACAGATTGGTCTTTTATTAGGTTATAACTTCTACTTGTTGCTAAGCGGTTGTTTCCCCAACCTTGTTTACGTTCCGCACGTTGCTACCCGCTGTTGACTTCCGGTATGGGAGCTCTTCAAAATAAAAGTCCTGATTATTACGTCCAAAATCAAACATTTTCAAATGCGTTTCAAATACAAAAAATCCCATTGAGACAAAGAGCATAATCTGCTGGACAAACGTAGCAGTTAGAAATATGTTTTTATTCAGCCAGTTATGCGCATAGTCCATGTATTTTAATACGGGTTCTAAATTTCATAGAATGATAAAGAAAAGCAATACAAATGTGTCCAAATATAAAGGAAACACATTTAAAGCAATTTTGAGCTCAAATATTTTCCACTCAAATTTCTCCACCTTTAAGTTTCTACTGGGTGATAATGCCGTTTCTGCCTCCATTCTTGTTCTAAACTGAGGGACCTAGAGGAGGGAAGCAGGTGTGTGCTGGACCCTCCCCAGGGTAATTACCATCCAAAGGTTAGTCACTAGCACCTGCAGGCTCCGGTCACAGTGCCAAAGTTTAGGATCTCCATGGGAACCGAAGCAGACTGAATAGATTTCAACTGAACATCCTTCAGAACCAAACAGCTGACATCTTAAGTAGGACTGTCACATGACCTTGGACCAGGTGACTGGGTGAGAGAGGATAGGAAATGTGGTTAATTATCGGTCAGAAACAGCACTTGTTCTCTGGTCAGAGTCTTGTCATCACAGGACCACATTAATGGGTACCACTGTACCCCTTTGGAAGGGTGAAATACTGGCAGACAGGCAGGCAGGCAGACAGAGAGACAGGCAGGCAGACAGACAGGCAGACAGACAGGCAGACAGACAGTCAGGCATTATAGTCATTTAATAAGCCAACATGCATTAACAAAGCAATCTACAATGAAGCCTTAGCACTGTGAGTGTGCTGTGCACCTGCCTGTGTATGTGTGTGTGTGTATGTGTGTGTACACCTCCTCTGATAGGTCAGTCCTGAAAGCCCACCATTGTCCAGGCAACCGTGCTGGGATGCCCCTACGTCAGCTCCAGGAACCTGATTGGTCAGGTGGGTCCATGCTGACGTTGCTAGGTCCAGGATTCATGTTACACCCGGGTAACGCTGCACCTCGATTGGCTCGTTCAGATTCCTGATAGGTCACATGGGATCATGGCTTGCACAGAGCGATTCTGCTGTTGACCGTGCAAGATTGGCTTCGCTCAAGCACAGCCTGTTAATGCTGCCTTTGCTCAGTAAATATGTACTCAACACTTCAGAAACACTCTCAGAAGGGTGAAAAGTCTAATATATTGTGTGTGTTTGTCACATGCGTTTTGTCTTTGGAATAAACTGAGACATTATGACTGAAGCAGGTTTAGTGAATCATTCTCCATTATGATTCTCCATAATGATTCACTCTTGACCAATACAGGGAACTCTTGGTCAACTGAGTCAACACCAGTTTGAGATAATTCCTTATGAGTACACCTATAGAAACAACAGTCACCTTGCTCAATGGTGTAATTCTTTAATCTGGTTACATTGTTCAGCATCTGGGTCACACTGTACCTCTCTCTTTCCCATCTCTCTGTTTCTCTCTCCTTTCCCCCTCTCTCTCCTCTCTCTCTCTCTTTCTGTTAGGAACTGTGTTAGTAAAAGAGGGATGGATGAGAAGGGAGTGTATCAGGTGGCAATTGGTTTACTAATCTTAAATCAACAAACCAGTCTCTCTCTCTCTTTCTCTCCCTCTCTCTCTCCTCCCCTCTCCTGTTCTCACTCCCTCATGTGCAGACGGTGCATGCTATACACGAGGCTGTTCAGTCTGTGTGTGTGTGTGTGTGCGTAGTCAAGGACATTTCCTTTCCTGACGCAAGAGAAAGTCAGCAGAAATAAAGACCGAGAGAGGAGAGAGAAGAGAGAGGAGAGAGAGGAGAGAGAGAGAGAAAGGAGAGAGAGGAGAGGGAGAGAGAGGGGGAGGAGAGAGAAGAGCGAGGAGAGGAGAGCGAGAGAGGAGAGGGACTGCTGAAGACTGAAAGAGCGTGAGAGGGTAAGAACATCCAAACAACTTGATCTGGGAAGTCAAACCTGTCCTTTACAGGGGATGGGAGCTGCAGACAGAACTGTGATTTAACTGTGGACTTGCTTTGAATTGGTGGTATTTATCGCTTTGCAGCCTTTGATAATGAGATTGCTTGAGAGGATATTAACATTGCTTGAATTCCAAACAGTAAACAGGATTCTAAAGTTACTTGACACATGCTGCATGTCAAATACGAAACATGCAGAAACAAACAAACAAACACGCACAGAAAAAGTGTATGTTTTCAAATCCAGCTGTACATGTGGACAGACAGCAAGACGATCCCTTTTCATTTGTCTTCAGCGAGTTATCTATCATCGCCCTCGAGAGTTCAGCCTTAGACAAACACACACCGGGAGTCCAACACAATGGCAGCTCCTGAGTGTGTGTGTGTGATGGATGTGTTCACCTGCTGCTCACCTGCGCTACGATCACACCTGGTGTGTTTACTGAGCACCTATAGACAGCTGTGGGTGGTCCTCAGGAGAGGGGAGATACGGAGGCCCGTCTGACACACAGGTAGACACTAGCTCTGTCTGTCCGGAGATGAGAGGCTCACCAATCCAGAGACACCTTTAAAGGATTGTATTATTCAAATGTATTATGTATGTATGAGTGCATACAGGACAGCCATCATTCTACCTGGGAACATGGTGTTCTAAAGCACCATAATCACACCCTGTTGAAGGGGGGGGGGGTATTCCATGTCTCACTTCAGCGGTAAAATGCTCAACTTCAAGCAAATCATACACAGATATAGACTTTGACTTGGCCCTTTAATTCTACATTAGTGGCTGGGTTTGACGACACCATGGCGACGGCTGGTTGTCCAGGGTATTATGGGTTGTTAGGCTGACTAAGAGTCTCCTGGGTTCAAAACACTTCATATCCCCACCAGGTTCACCAGCCTTTAAATAGCAGCTTTTTCCACTGACACCCATATTAACTTATCGTTGCTTCATGATGAAATTACGTCATTTAAAACGTTTTCTTGGGTTGGGGTGGGAGTGAAGGTTCAGAGAGAAAACTTGGATCAGCTTAAAAACATAACGTTTTTATAGTGTGTAGAAAATGCCGGAGGGTTTCATGTTTTGAGTTCTCAGAATTGCTAAGTGTCTCCCTTGCTGGAGGGGATCCTGAGGTGTTCAGGAACTCCATATATGGGTCTTTCTTTTCCTCTGTCCTTGAGGGGACAGAATTCTTAGTCCTTAGTCACTGGCATGGCCTGGTCCATCCTCACCAGAGGTATACTGCTATTAGACAGGCTAACCCTGTCTTCTTGTGTCCTGCCTCCATGTGTCCTGTCTTCCTGTCCTGGCCTGTGTCCTGGCCTGTGTCCTGGCCTGTGTCCTGGCCTGTGTCATGGGTTAGGCAGATCCTGTGACAGGCAAACTGATAGGATTTCACCAGAGACAGTGGCCTGCTGTTCTCTATTGTTAAAGGCTTTTCAGGCTTGATTACTTTTCAGGAAGCCTGAACACAAACCTTTCAGAGTTCCCTGTGAGTTCTGGACGGCTACACACCCTCCGCCGGTCTGTACAGATACACTCCGCTCCCTCAGAGGTGTCAGATAGGTGAAGTTCAGGACACCACAAGGCTGTTCATACCCTTCGGTTGTTGTTCAGTCTGTCTGCAAGGCTCTTGCTCTCTTGCTTTATGTTCACAATAGTTGTGTTATGCATTTATAGTTCTTCTCTTGGCACTTATTGGTTCTCATGATGTATGATTCACGATCTAAAAAAAAACAGTGTTCAGGGTCTATCACGTTGCTATGCTCAATGACTGATGCTCTTTGTAAAAGCTCTCTCTTGTAAGTCGCTTTGGATAAAAGCGTCTGCTAAATGAATATATTTAAATGTAAGGTCAGTCTGTGTTGAGGGTCAGTCTGTCTGGAGGGTCAGTCTGTGTTGGATGTTGCTGGGCATGCTAGGTGCTTTGACAAACCTCAGCGCTTTACTGCCTTTCACTCTTTCTTTTTCAGACCGTTTTGTGTAAGGAGTGAGGGGGCGGGGTGAGGGTTGAGGGGGGTGGGGTGAGGGATGAGGAGTGAGATGCCGAGATGGTTCCGGGAAAAGGTCAATCTCATGCCACGTTTAATTTGTCTCCCAGTTAGTTTATGCCACGTCGCGTCATGGCTGGATTGCTAGGCAACTCCTGTTGAAGCGCAAAGTCAACACCGATGTTGGCAGACCTGCCTTGGTTCAGTCTCCCGTTCGAGATCGCAAGTTGAAAGAGGAACTATAGGTGGATGTTGAAAGTGATATCCTAGCCACATGCAGTAGAGTAACATTTCGATTGATCTCGACAGATTAATGAAAGATTTAATCAGAATCTTTTCTTTGAGTCGGACGAATGTGTTGAATCCTCTCCTAAAAGCTCACTTGGTTCATAAAAGATGTGCAGAGAACCGAATCCGTCTGGAGAACTTAGAACACCTCACCTCTGCGGGTGACTACCATGGACACTAGAACCACATGCTCATCCGTGTCTGTCCTGTCTTTCGGTTCTGTGTTCTCTGACGGTTCTGTGTTCTCTGACGGTTCTGTGTTCTCTGACGGTTCTGTGACCTCTGACGGTTCTGTGTCCTCTGACGGTTCTGTGACCTCTGACGGTTCTGTGTCCTCTGACGGTTCTGTGACCTCTGACGGTTCTGTGACCTCTGACGGTTCTGTGTTCTCTGACGGTTCTGTGTTCTCTTACGGTTCTGTGTTCTCTCACGGTTCTGTGTTCTCTGACGGTTGTGTGTTCTCTTACGGTTCTGTGTTCTCTCACGGTTCTGTGTTCTCTGACGGTTGTGTTCTCTCACGGTTCTGTGTTCTCTGACAGTGCTTCTGTGGTGGCTCTGCAGTCATCCCATCCTATGGAGGGCAGTGTTGGCGCAGCGGAGGGGAGTGCAGATGATCATGCAGGTAGGACGGCCTTTCAATTATCATATACTATCGATGTTGTCATTTCCTGTCCATCACCACGATGTTGAGGAAGAAACACAGAGGTCAGAGATCCTGAGGTCCTTCTTCTCCTCACTCTGGTGCCGCCGCTCTCTCAGGGAAGAAGAAGTCTCGCTTCAAGCTGCTGAAGAGCCGACTGTTCGGCCGTCTGAAGAGGAAGGAGAACCAGAGTCTGATGAAGCTCAGCCAGTCTGCCGGAGATGTCGGAGCTCGAGAAGGCGGTGAGGGACTCTCAGACTCCGAGGAAGACTGCTTGTAAGCGTGTGTGATTGAATTACCTGTCGATAACCCCCACCAAAAAAAACAAGACAATCGTTTCCAGTGTAGACTCTGACCCTTGTGAACTTTGAACTCCAGGGACCCCGCTGGAAGTCTTGGTTCCCGAGCCCTGTCTCACGACAGCATCTTCCTGTCCGACCCCGCCCTGACCCCGGCGGAACCGGCCAGGGTCCTGTCCCAGGAGAACGTCCATGGGAAGATCCGGGCTCTGCAGCTCAAACTGCAGCAGCAGAACATGCGTCTGGGTCCCCCTCCGCCGCTGCTGATCCCTGGGAAGAGGATGGAAGATTCCGGAGCCACCTCGGAGGACGACGGTTTGCCCCAAAGCCCCCCGGACACGGCTTTCCATGAGAGGGCGGGACCACGCTCCCCCTCTAAGGTGACAGTGGGAGCCAGGTGGCTGAGCGGTTAGGAAAATCAGGCTAGTGATCAAAATGTTGCCGGTTCGATTCCCGCTCGTGCCAAATCACGTTGTGTTGCTCCCTGGTCGACTGACCTGCGTCTCTCCCTCTTCCTTCTTCTCCTCAGCTAACCGAGTTTTACAGACATCACAGCACTCTGAGTTTAGCTGGGACAGGAAGTGAGGAGGATGAGCAGGTAATGCAGCTTCCTGTTTGTGCGTGTGTGTGTTTTAACAGCTAGCACACAACAGAGCCTTCACATGTCCAACAAACAAAAACACACAAACTCGTCCCAAGAATTTACCAGGAAGCGTGTTTCTTCTTCTCTCTCCTCAGTGGTCCTCCCAGCCCTCCTCCCGGCCTCTCTCTCCGGCCACGCCCAGCCTCGCCTGCCCCGCCTCCTCCTCCTCCTCCAATCAGGAGGTCTCCTCAGCTGTGGACCTCAGCAGTCCTCTTCAGTACGAGCCCAGCCTGGACAACAGTGCAGCACGCCATCGCATGTCCGTCAAACCCAGGAACCAGAGGGCCAGTGCCAAGGGACGCAAAGGGCCCCCGGTGAGACCCACAGGACAGGACCTGAGGTTCATTTTAGCAGACGAAACAACCTACGATTAGCGCATAACATTCAGTCTTTTTCTTACGTTTGTCTACGTTCTTATCCATAGCTACTTACAGCAAGTATGATTAGCATATAGTATCAAAAGTACAGATGTAGATTCAAGGGGTAGGAAGCATTTCAGAAGTCAGAATCCATCAGAAAAAGGCAGCAAATAGTCACCGAAGTTCCGGCAAGCTAAGCTACCGTACCTGTGGGTGCTGCGTTGCGCTAACAGCGCTAATGATTGCAGGCAGTTTAGTAAATGCTTGACTGAGCGACTGTGTTGAACTGTGCTCAAGCTTCCTGTGTTCCTGTGTCTGTCAGAGGGTCAGCAGGCCTCGTTCAGAGAGCCTGAGCGATCTGGACCTGGCTCTGCCGGAGGGGGAGGAGGACAGGGAACCGGAGGGAGAACCCAACGCAGAACCTGACCGAGAACTGGAGGGAGAATCCACCGCAGAACCCGACAGAGAACCGGAGGGAGAACCGAATGAAGAACCTGACAAGGAACCGGATGGAGAACCGAGGAGAGAGGAAGAAAGAGGGGAGGAGGAAGAGACAGAGAAGGCCACCGGAAGTCTTCCTCAAGAGCAACTCTCCTCCTCTGCCTCCGGGAGAGACGGCGTCCTTGTCGAGCCCCCTGCTGGTGGGGAGGAGGTACTGCAGAGGGAGACATCCTCAGAGCCAGAGAGGAAAGTGACCCACAATCCTCTGTTCCTCCAGACTCTGCCTCAGGAGCCTGAGGTCCTCTCAGCACAACCCAGGGGAGCCAAGAGCCCAGAGTCCATCTGCCCCACTCCCACACCCAGCTGCCCCACTCCCACACCCAGCCTCAAGGCTGTGGAAGAGCCCCTAAACCCCACCAAGCGGGCCCCAAGCCAGCCTGCCCTGCCTCACACGATGCCTAGTCACGGTAAGAGAGAAGTCCTTGCCTGTTTGGAGCAGGGCAGTAGGTCCTTATCTCAGAAGAGACCGTCCGCCTCTCTCAAGTCTGGAGACTCCGACAGCACTAGAGACGTAAGAGAGCTGTCCTCTAGAGGAAATTCAGGACAGATCTCAGGACAGATCTCAGGACAGACCTCAGGACAGACCTCAGGACTGACCTCAGGACTGACCTCAGCACAGACCTCAGGACAGACCTCAGGACTGACCTCAGGACTGACCTCAGGACAGACCTCAGGACTGACCTCAGGACAGACCTCAGGACTGACCGCAGGACAGACCTCCATCTCTTCAGAGAGACTGAAGCCTGCTCCTCGCTCTGGGGGAACGGCTAGACCTGCCTCAGCAAGGACGAAGGGGTCTCCACCAGAGCGGAGCGCAGGAGCAACGTCACCATCGGCTGGTCAGGATGAGGAACTGCCCGTTGACACTGTGAAGGAGAGGGAAGACGTCGAGGGACTAGGATCCTCTCATCGGTTCTCCGTCTCGTCAGCTAGACATCGATCGAGGAACGAGAGAGGAGGTCGACCTGGAGCGAGGCAGGAGCAGGGGGAGAGAGAGGCAGGGGGCAGCCAACCTGGAGCGAGGCAGGAGAGAGAGGGAGGAGGTGGAGGAGAAAGGCTGCCGGTCAAGAAGACCTGTGATCAGAGATCCATACGAAGACAGGAAGTGAAGCCTGTCGAGGAACAGGAAGTGAACAGGAAGTGTGTCGAGGAGCAGACCAGGCAGGGGAGCGGGAGCAGCCGTCCCCCTAAAGAGGGGAGAGGAGGGCTGGACAAGGAGGAGGTGGTCCTGGGGGAGGGGGGGAGACAGAGGGAAGAGCAGAAACACACAGAGATGGAGGCTGCCATGGTTACAGGGCAGAGCGAGGAAGTGGAGGAGGAGGAAGAGGAGCGAGGGAGGAGAGGGGCCTTCGGAGTCAAGCTGCGCCCGACCTCCCAGTCGGTGAAGCATCGCTCTGAGACCGGCCAATCAGAGTACAAGATTAAGCGTCACAGCATCGAGGTCATGGCCACGGAGCCCGAGCCAATCAGAAAAGAGGATGAGGCCAGTTCGAAGGTCGTGAGGCAGGCAGGTGAGCCGGTCTGGATGTCAGTGGCCAGAGAGAAGAGCAGAAGCCTCCAGCAGCACCTGAGCGCCCAGCTGCCTTCAGATGTACCCCAGGAAACACACACCCTCCCTGGGGGAGCCACGCTGCCAAGACTGCCTCCCAGACTAACATCCATCCTGCCCCCCTCCACCCTGCCCTCCTCCTCCACCCTGCCCTCCTCCTCGTCAATCGTGCAGGTCAGGAACAGAAGATCTCTAGGAGACAGATGGTCTTCCTCTCCCTCAGAAACAGAGTCAGGACAGAGCACAGATGGAGTGAGTCAATGTTTCTTTTTTTCTCACTTTTTATTCTGTATTTATCGTGTGACTTTTTCTTTGTCCAAAAATACTTGTGTTCTTCTACTCCCCATCTATAGATCTACATCTACAGTAGTTATCCTAAACTGTGTGTACCAGTGGCGAGCTGTACATTTCACTCTCCTTGTCTCTCCCTGTCTCTCCTCTCTCTCCTCTGTCTCTCTCCTGTCTCTCCTTTGTCTCTCTCCTCTGTCTCCCTCCTGTCTCTCTCCTGTCTCCCTCCTGTCTCTCTCCTCTGTCTCCCTCCTGTCTCTCTCTCCTGTCTCTCCTTTGTCTCTCTCCTCTGTCTCTCTCCTCTGTCTCCCTCCTGTGTCTCTCTCCTCTGTCTCTCTCCTCTGTCTCCCTCCCTCTCTCTCCTGTGTCTCCCTCCTGTCTCTCTCCTCTGTCTCTCTCCTGTCTCCCTCCTGTCTCCCTCCTGTCTCTCTCCTCTGTCTCTCTCCTGTCTCCCTCCTGTCTCTCTCCTCTGTCTCCCTCCTGTCTCCCTCCTGTCTCCCTCCTGTCTCCCTCCTGAAGCTCTCCTCATGAACCCTGCGTGTTCTTCTTCTAAACTGTGAACCTGACTCGCCTGCTCTGTGTGACTCTGCCTCCAGACAGAGGCTGGGAAGGCTGCGACCCTCAGCACCAAGTCTGAGGCACCTTCCTCTTCCTCCTCATCACTGGGGACAGTGCTGTCAGTCTCACCCCTGCCAGAGACACACGGTGATCAGCCA
Source organism: Protosalanx chinensis (assembly GCA_030340685.1). Classification (NCBI taxonomy): domain Eukaryota; kingdom Metazoa; phylum Chordata; class Actinopteri; order Osmeriformes; family Salangidae; genus Protosalanx; species Protosalanx chinensis. The sequence goes on from CM059333.1 coordinate 6,666,497, forward strand.
TCTTGGATGGAAGTCGCCAGGAAGAAGGCGATGGCGTGGAACATCAAGACCATGGACTGAGGAGAGTTTAGAAAAAACACAAAGCATTCTGGGACTTCACATTTTAGTCATTTAGCCAACGCTCTTATCCAGAGCGATTTACAGCAAGTACAGGGACATTCCCAAATAGGGTGAAGTGCCTTGCCCAAGGACACAAGGTCATGGTGGCACAGCCAAGGTTCGAACCAGGTACCTTCTGATTACTAGCAACCAACTCCCTAACCGCTCAGCCAACTGACTCCCTTGGAATGACTGTAATATTAGTCTACTGTACTAAAGTATAATAACTGAAATCTTCTCTGTACATCTTTTCCTAAACAAATGTTGTGTTGTCTGTATCAGTAATATACCATCCAAACTAGGAAACTAAACCCTCAAAAAAACTCTTAAATGTCTTGTCAGTCACATATTTTTTTATTTTATTACGTTAAACAGCTCATTCCCCTGGGAATTTGTGCATTCCAGAAGTGGCGATCAGCCTATCATGCCACCTGGTGACAGACTCAAACCAAACACATAAAAAAACACGGAAAAAAACCTAAAACACCACAAAAGAAGACGACAGTTTAGTCTGCTGTCAACCAACAAAGAAGACGGCTCAGATAATCTCCCCCTGGTGGTTAAGATTAAGAAAAGGGGGGGAAGGGTACACAGACTCCCAGGTCAAAGGTCAACTGAGGTTGGATGAAACAAAGGTTGCTACGATCGTGGATGTTTTCCGAGGCCGCTGATTAAATCGGTAACAAATGAAAGACTTTGGGTTGGAAGGACACGCTCGTCATAGAAACGTGTTCAGTAGAAAGAGGAGAGGGGGGGGGGTCATTCTGGGATAGTCATGCAGAACTGCCTGGTTTTCTTGGTGTTGTTGTTTTGTTGTTGTGTGGGTTTCTTCTCACTTGCTACTCGGGGTGAGAATGAATCAAAGCAGGAACTCGGTGGTTCTCTGTACAAACCATCTAGATGAATACAAACAAACAGGAGATGGGAACTACGTCTAAAGGATTCCAAGAGAACAGTGCATGATTGGCTCGTTAGCCCAGGAGAAGGAAGTAGAGAGCTTGATTGGCTCGTTAGCCCAGGACCAGGAAGCAGAGAGCCTCTTTGTATCAGACCTGGCTCTAGAACAAAACCCTCTCACCTGTCCAGGTAGCTACATGACAGTCAACCTGCAAGTAAACAGATATCCATGACCAGGCTGAACACGACTCTCCTATGAGAACGGATCTGAGATGATGACATCACCTTGGCTAAAGATAGAACTGGGAGGGAGAGAGAGAGAGAGGGGGGTGGGGGGTGGTGGAGCGGTATAGAGGTACACTGTAAGATGCATGCCATGCTGCTATTGTTGTGTTGCTTGTTAAGGTCGTCACATTACACCACTGTCTCTCGACCTCCTTCATCTTTCCTCCTTCTCCTCTTCCTCCTCACTTCTCTTCCTCCTACTCCTCACTTCTCTTCCTCCTCCTCTTCCTCTTCCTCACTTCTGCTCCTCCACCTCTCGTCTGACTTCGGTCACGTAGTAGTGATCCTTCCCATGAGCCACCTCCATGATTGCGATGGCCTGGCGAGAGGAAACAGGAAATGACACGTGGTTGACAGGAAGCTGGGAGAGTAGCTCCAGGACCCCCCTCCCGGTCCCCGTGGCCCCAGGGGAGGGCTCTCCTCCTGCTCACCTTCTTCAGGGCCTTCACCCCCTGAGCCTTCCTCTCCAGCCCCAGACACAGCCGGCCCAGCTTCAGGTACATGGAGGCCACGTTCAGAGAGTAGGCTGGGTAGTGAACACTATCCAGGAGGGAGGGAGGGAGGGAAGGAGAGAAAGAGAGAGAGAGAAGGAGGGAGAGAGACACACATAACAGCAATGAAATAAATTTATTGATTTAAGTTTGAGTGACGGCAACATCATCCACAGCAGTTTACGGCAGCCCTCCTAACCTGTAAGGGTGGATGATCTCACCTGTAAAGGTGGATGATCTCACCTGTAAAGGTGGATGATCTCACCTGTAAGGGTGGATGATCTCACCTGTAAGGGTGGATGATCTCACCTGTAAAGGTGGATGATCTCACCTGTAAAGGTGGATGATCTCACCTGTAAAGGTGGATGATCTCACCTGTAAGGGTGGATGATCTCACCTGTAAAGGTGGATGATCTCACCTGTAAAGGTGGATGATCTCACCTGTAAGGGTGGATGATCTCACCTGTAAGGGTGGATGATCTCACCTGTAAGGGTGGATGATCTCACCTGTAAAGGTGGATGATCTCACCTGTAAGGGTGGATGATCTCACCTGTAAGGGTGGATGATCTCACCTGTAAAGGTGGATGATCTCACCTGTAAGGGTGGATGATCTCACCTGTAAAGTTGGATGATCTCACCTGTAAGGGTGGATGATCTCACCTGTAAAGGTGGATGATCTCACCTGTAAAGGTGGATGATCTCACCTGTAAAGGTGGACGATCTCACCTGTAAGGGTGGATGATCTTCTCTCCGTAGCTCATGGCTCCATCCCAGTCCTGCATGTACAGACACACTCCCATGGCCTGGTACATCATGTGCAGCATGTACACATTAGTGTCTGCAAAGATGGAGCCCATCTTCTCCTGACTCAGCTCGCAGATCTCCAGCAGCTCACTAGGGGGTGCCAGAGAGTCAAGGCTGCTCCACAACACTGGGGGAGGGGGGAGAGGGCAGGGGAGTGTGTGTGTGTGAGATGTGTGCGTGATGTGTGTGGAAAGGATATTCTTGTAGTGCTTTGCTCTACGGAACTCCTCGATAACGTTCTTGGCGTACAGGACCATCGCTCGGACGTCCTCGACCTTCACAGGACTACTGAGCTTCTTACGGAGTTCCATCTTAGCCTTGTCCTGAGAGAGAGACATAGGAGAGACATAGGAGAGAGAGAGACAGAGACAAAGAGATGGTTAAACCAGGTCTGAGCCAGGTGTGGTGCTCCTATATGGGACAGACTGTGCTCTCGTTTGGCACAATGAGGACACACACACACACACACCCAGGTGTGACGCTGGCTCACCTTAGACTTGCTGGTGCACTCTGTACAGTCACAGGAGAAGAAGTAAGAGTCCAGCAGTCTCTCCTGCCTGTCCTCTGTAGGATAGAGCAGGTCTATGTAGCTGTTAAACACCTGGAGAGAGGGGGGGAGAGGGAGGGAGAGGAGAGATGGAGGAAGAGGAGAGATAGAGGGAGAGAAGGGGCGAGAGGGAGGGAGAGGAGAGATGGAGGAAGAGGAGAGATAGAGGGAGAGAAGGGGCGAGGGAAGAGGGGTCAATGGAGAGATCCATTGAGATCCGTGGAGCCAGAGAGGTGAATGAGCAGGGGTCAGACCCCTGATTTCAGCGGGTGTTAGGGTGGTAGAGAGGCTGTGGGTCTCACCTCATCCCCAGGGTGGATCTCCTGGACGGCCCTCACCTCCGCCAAGGTCCCCTTGTAGGTGACGATGACATTGGGACTACAGCTGTGGTTCATCAAGGCTACGCTGCAGGGAGAGAGAGGGGGGGGGGGGGGGGGGGGGGGGGGTCAGTGTTAATCTGGAAACCCCAGTATGATGCAGGTGAGGATGTTGTCACGGCAACCAGGTGAGCCTTACTCTGGGAACACAGCAGAGCCCAGGTGAGACAGCTCCTCATCCTCTATGGTGAAGCCATTACAGTTGACCTGGAGGGGGGGGGGGGAGGGAGTCATTACACACAGTAATGCTACCAGGAGAGTCCAGCAGGAATGGGATAGTGGTCAGCACTGACAAATCCAATGAAGCGGAACATGGAATGTTAGGTGTGTGTGTGTGTGTGTGAGTCTTGAGTGTGTGTGTGTGTGAGTGTCCCACTGGGGCAATCCGAGTTAAGACCGTGAAACCCTTAATGTCAAACAGCTATGTGCTTCTGTGTGCACCTGTTAAGTAGCAGACAGCTGGCTGAGTGTGTGTGTGTGTGTGTGTGTGTGTTTGTGTGACTGCATGCCAGTGAGAGGAGATTCATTATTGCCTATACAGCAGAGACAGAACCTAGAGAATGCTACAGTTTACAGGATGTCATGTGACGTCCTTATAAGGTTGCGGAAGTGAAGGCCACTGGTTAGCCCCGCCCCCTCCCTGGTCACCTGTCCAAACAGCACAGTGAGCGCCTGGTCATCAGGGAAGTCGATGTGTTTGGAGTAGAAGTGATGAAGAGCTGCGATGTCTGTCTGGTTCATCTCCTCCTTCTCACTGTCCAACTTATCTAGATCTGAGGAGGGAGGAGAGAGGGGGAGGGGAGGAGAGAGGGGGGAGAGGGGAGGAGAGAGGGGGGAGAGGGCAGCTGAGTCACAGCACCTGACCTGCAGGCTCGGTATTATTAGACACTAGAGCAACACTCTGCCAACTGGGTAAGGGGAGGAGACCAACACACACTGTCACACACACACACACACACACACACACACACTGTAGCAGGAATACTTACGAGCTTCAAACTCTGTGAGCAGCAACAGTCTCTCAGATGGTGTTCTCTCTGTGGTGACTTTCTGTGGGGGAGGGGAGGGAGGGGAGGGAGGGGGGAGGGGTGACGTTAAATCTAGGGTGTCATGTGACCATCCCACCACCCGCCTGTCATGTCTCAGTGACACCAGATGCACACTGATGATGTAACAGGCATTGGTGGCTGCAGACAGTCCGGGAGGTGATGATGCAGGTCAGGCTGGACAGAAGATCACATGAGTTCATCCACAGCTGACTTTCATTCAGGAGAAGCGGGATAACACACACACACACACAGACACACACACACCTGCTTCATGATGATCCTGGCCACCAGTCGGACCGTCTCTGAAGGACACCAGTTCTCCCCGTAGGCACACATGGCAGAACACTCCAGCTTGTGCATGGCCCAGTCCCCCTTCTGCAGGGGGGGAGGGAGGGAGAGGGGGGGAGGAGGGGGAGAGGAGAGAGGGGGGAGAGGAGAGAGGGGGGAGAGGAGGAAAAGAGAGGGGGGGAGACACACAGAGAGAGAGAGAGAGAGAGAGAGAGAGAGAGAGAACAACAACACAGTAAGTATCAGGATAGTAGTGGTGATGTTGATGAATGCCTCTTTTCCTGTGTCCTGATAACCAAATCAGAATGCTTGTTTGTGAATGATGTGGGCTGTGCGTTGGTGGAGCTGGGATGTATATAGACCTGGTTACAATCCAAACATTACAAGAACCAGGGGGATGAATCGTCATAGCAACTGTTAGGGCACACGCTACATCATCTATCTCTCTCATGCAACAGACACACACACACACACACGTACACACACTTACCTGGCAGTCGATATTGCAGTAAAAAGCTTGTTTACATTTGCCACACTTTGAAAGACCTTCCTTCCTGAAAGAAATCAGAAGCACCATGGGTAATGGAGTCATGTGGCTGAGTGGTTAAGGTGTCGGACTTGTGATCAGAAAGTTCTTCATCCTACTTGCCTCAGGGAGGAAATGTTCCTGTACTTGCTGTAAATCACTCTGGATAAGAGCGTCTGATAAATGACTACATGTAGATGTAATGACATGAACCCTGGC
>CM059333.1:6677079-6680231 GCA_030340685.1 Protosalanx chinensis
CCTCTCTGTGACAGAGTACAGGCTCCTTCAGCAGGGAGACATGAGGTATTTATAGAGGGTTTCTAAAGAGGGACACTTTAGGTGCCGTATCCATTTCATGATAAGTGAAATGCCTGCGTCTGGGACAATGAGGACAGCAACATCCGCACACTTGGAGACGCTCTGCACACGCGTGTGCTCAATGCCACAGAGAAGCAGGCGTGTGCGCTCTACATACCTGTCTGTGCCTGTAAGGTAACGTCAGGAGATATAGAGGGATGGAGGGGAGGAGGAGGAGAGGAAAAGAGAGGAGGAGAGGAGAGAGGAGGAGGAGAGGAGTAGAGGAAGGGGGGAGAGGAGGAGAGGAAGGGAGGAGAGCAGGAGAGGGGGGAGGAGAGCAGGAGAGCAGGAGAGGGGGAGGAGAGCAGGAGAGCAGGAGAGGAGGAGGAGAGGAGGAGAGGAAGGGAGGAGAGGAGGATAGGAAGGGAGGAGAGGAGGATAGGTCATAGCTGCTACACAGTAAGGGGGGGGGGGGGGGGGGGTAATTTAAAAGGACCCTAAAGATATGTCTCTGCTTTTAAAGGACGAAGTGTGTGTGTGTTGCTTTTCTGTGAGTGTGTGTGTGTGTGCTGAAGTGCCGCTGGTATTTGAAGCCTCTGGTTGTCTTGACAGGATCTATTGAGCTTTAATGGTCTTAAGAGAGTCTGATCATTAAACATGTTGCTCGTGGTGACGACCCCATCCCAAGATCCTGTAGCTTACACACACACACACACACCCACACACACACACACACTCTCAGTGATAATACAGTCGATGTAGTTATTTCAGTTCAGCATAGCCACCAGCAGAGGGCAGTGTACAGCATCTCTATCACCTGTCACACACCTGCCTCAACCATCAGAGGGAGGAGGAGAGAGAGGAGAGAGGGGGAGAAGAGGAGAGATAAAGAGAGAGAGAGGGGAGATGAGGAGAGATGAAGAGAGAGAGGGAGAGAGATAAAGAAAGAGGGGGAGAGGAGGAGAGATGAAGAGAGAGGGAGAGAGAGAGAGGGGGAGAGATAAAGAGAGAGAGGGAGAGGATGAGAGATAAAGAGAGAGAGACAGAGGGGGAGAGAGACGTATCTGTGGCTTCTTCACAGTCAGCTGGTCTCTCTCTCTCTCTCGGTCTCTGTTTAAATAGCAGTTTAGGGTTTTTAGACTCGTATCAAACAGTTGTGTGAAGGGATCCTGGCAGGGATGTTGGCCAATGAACTTAATGGTTCCATCTCCTCCGTGTGTGTGTGTGAGTGAGTGTGTGTCTGTCTGTGTGTGTGTCTAGGTGTGTGTGTGAATGGCTTCATCTCGTCTTTGCCAGTAGAACATTGTTCAGAAAGGCCTCTGAACATCTGGCATCAGAAGCTACTATTGGTTAGGGAAGTGTCTTACGGTGGAACACAAGCCCTGGCAAGACTGTCATAACAGCAGTGTGTGTGTGTGCGTGTCCGTGTGTGTGTGCTCAGGGGGAGCTCTTACTTTCCACTTTCAGTTCCAAGTCCACTTCAGAGCAGCTGATGATCTTCCCATGGTTACTATTCAGTCTTCTGCTCGCTGTCTGCATCCATCTTTCCATTTATCTCTCCTCCTCCTCCTCCCCTCATCCCCTTCCAACCAATCTGTCCCCCCCCCCCTCCCAGCATCGCTCCACTTTTCTTTCTCTCCATCCCTCCTTTAATGTCCTTCAACCTCCCCTCCTCCTCTCTGCTCCTCCCTCCTCCTCTCCTCCCCTCCGCTCCTCTCCTCCTCCCTCCTCCTCCCCTCCTCTCCGCCTCTCTGTCCTCTGTACTTCTGTAACTACTGGTCCTCTGAACACTTGCTACTCAAGGCAGCACGATTAGTACTTCAGCAAGCGAGTGCACACATGCGTCTGTACCTGTAATGGCCCGATCACACACACACACACCACACACACACACACAGGCGCTCAGCTGTTGAGGGACATTGGTGTGTGTGTGTGTGTGTGCGTCTCTGTGTGTCGTAAAGGCGCTCCGTAAGGCCGTACAGGGGCATCAGGGGCAGTTAGCAGGCAGGGGTAGGCAGTGGGCTGTGAAAGTTGTGAAAGGGTTGTTAAAGCGTTGTTAAAGGGTTGTTAAGAGGCAGGGCCCAGATGTTGGGACAGGTTGGGATGAGAGCACAGATGGTGTTTGATTAGGAGCCAGACGGGTGGAGGAACAGAGGCTGGGATGGAGGGATAGGAGAGGAGGAGAAGGGGAGAGGAGGGAGAGGGGAGGAGGGAGGGAGGAGGGGAGAGAGGAGAGGAGAGGAGGGAGAAGGAGAGGAGAAAGGAGGAGAGGAGGAAAAGAGGGAGCAACCTCTTCTAGATAAAGTTGTGAAATAAGAGTTCCTTTCCCCACATTCACCCGTTCTCCTTCTCCTCTCCTCCTCCTCCTCCTCTTGTCCTCTCCTCCTCTTCTCCTCCTCCTCTCCCTTCTCCTCTCCTCCTCCTCTCCTCCTCCTCTCCTCCTCTCCTCTCCTCCTCCTCCTCCTCCTTCTCTCCTCCTCCTCCTCCTCTCTTCCTCCTCCTCTCCTCCTCCTCCTCTCCCTCCTCCTCCTCCTCCTCTCCTCTCCTCCTCCTCCTCCTCTCATCCTCCTCTCCTCCTCTCCTCTCCTCCTCCTTTTCTCTCCTCCTCATCTCCTCTTCCTCTCTCCCTCCTCTCATCCTCCTCTCCTCCTCTCCTCTCCTGCTCCTTTTCTCTCCTCCTCCCTCTCCTCCTCCTCTCTCCCTCCTCTCATCCTCCTCTCCTCCTCTCTCTCCTCCTCTTCTCCTCCTCCTGACCTCTGACTCCTCTAACAGTGTCTCTATTGACAGAAAAATGAACAAGCAATACTCGTCCGTTCTCAACACCTTGATAATGGATCACGTCCATCTCCCTCCTCCAATTACGCCTCACAACAGCCATCACAGAAGACAGAAGCTACATTAGGGCAGCGCTATCTCTAAAGGGAGTGTGTGTGTGTGTGAATGTGTGTGTGTGGGTGTGTGATTGGGTGATAGAGATTGAAACAGTCAACGGGCCAACACAAACACAGCTGTTTAATTGTTGGGCTGTTCAGATGTGCTTTTACAAAAAAAGGCGTCTATGGAAGTAGACAGACGGAGAGAGAGAGTGTGTGTGTGTGTCTGTATGTGTGTGT
>CM059333.1:6680731-6714104 GCA_030340685.1 Protosalanx chinensis
GAGAGGAGGAAGGTTAGGTGGGCAGGAAGGTGGGATGGAGGGAGGAGAGGTAAAACAGAGATGTGGCTAGGAAAGGCGGAGGAGAGGGGGAGGAGAGGCGGAGGGAGGGATGGTGAGGGGGGAAAGGATGAGAGACTGTTAATGAAGTGGCTATAATTACTGCTACTCTCCACGCCAAGCTTAAGGAATGCCTAATGACGAACACACACACACACGCGCGCACACACACACACACAATGCCTTCAAAAAGAAGAATAAAAAGGTGAGGACAATAAGAGAGAGGAACGGTGACAGATTAAAAACTATTTTAGAGTAGAAATGTTGAGAAGTCTCAATGGACGCAGAGAGACCTGACCAGGAGAGAGAGACAGGGAGGAGAGAGACAGGAGGAGAGAGGAGGAGGAGAGAGGAGGAGGAGAGAGGAGGAGGAGAGGAGGAGGAGAGAGGAGGAGGAGAGAGAGGAGGAGAGAGGAGGAGGAGAGAGAGGAGGAGAGAGAGAGAGAGGAGGAGAGAGGAGGAGGAGAGAGGAGGAGGAGAGAGAGGAGGAGAGAGAGAGAGAGGAGGAGAGAGGAGGAGGAGCGAGGAGGAGGAGAGAGGAGGAGGGTGTGTGTGTGTGGGAGGAGTTAGTGGGGGACAAACCAAGGTGAAACTTTGATGATGCTAAATTGGCGAAAGGAGGATAGACTTGCTGTATGTGAGAGTGTGTGTGTGTGTGTGAGAGGGTGTGTGTGTGTGAAAGACAGAGACTTGCTGAATCGGCCATGGTTCCAGTTTTCATGCCTCTGAGTTTGACAGCAGGACAGAGGAAGGAGAGAAATGAAGAGAGGAGAACTTCCTCAGCCAGCAATGTCCCTCCAGGGGACAGAGGGGAGGGGGGACAGAGGGGGGGGGGCAGAGGGGAGGGGGGAGAGACAGAGGGAGGGGGGACAGAGGGGGGGGGGGGGATGTGTGTGTGTGGACTGAACCCCACATTCACATGTGTAAATGTCTTGTGGCTCTGTTTTTGACCCTCATGTGACAAACACACACTCTTACACACACAAATACACACACACACACAAATACACTCACACCCACCGCCCCCCCCCCCCCCCCCCCCCCAGCCAGCCTCCCCTCACCTCAAAGTCGTTGGCCTTGTTGTAATGCATGTTGAGCGCCCGGTACAGCTCGCTCTCCCGGCCCACGCTCAGCTCCTCCACTGAGGCCACGCCCTCGTTGATGGCCTGACGGGCAAACTTCTCCATCTGGATGTAGTAGAACTCTCTGAAGTTACTGAACCACTTGATGAGCTGCGAGGTGATGCAGCGATTAAACTGGAGAGAGAGGGGGAGGGAGGGGGGAGAGAAAAGGGGGGAGAGAAAAGGGGGGGGGGAGGGAGAGAAAGGAAATTGGAAGACGGGGAAGAAGGTTTTGGATCAAATTAAAAAGCCTTCTTAATGTTAATTCAATTTAATACATTAATGAATTCAAAGCAACCCCCAAAAATAGACACAATATGACAAAAAAACATATCGGTTTTTCAATTGTTACAACGGACTGTGTAAATATAATTAATGTTGTATTTCATTGAATGACAAACGCTGGTTTGTGTGTACACGTCCTGAGTGTGTGTGTGTTGCAGCGTGTGTGTGTGTGTTCTTTAACAGGACAGGTGAGAGGCAGAGAGGGCAGAGGGTCAGAGAGGACACAGTTAATTACTGCTGACGGATCATTTAACAAAGACGAGGAGGCGGTCAGAACACACACACGCACGCGCACACACCTACACACACACACATGCACACACCTACACACACGCACGCACACACACAACAGTTCAGCCTTGTGTTTGACCTCTGCAGGACTGAGACTACGCAGTGTTAAGGTCTCGTCAGAAGGGAGGAAGAGAGGCTTGAAACACAGGGAGGAAGAGAAGAGAGAAGAAGAACCTAAACAGAGCAGAAATAACGGATCTGTTCACTCCCTCTGATAGAGCGATAACACTGATGAATGGAAGAGAGAGGGAGAAGAGAGGGAGAGAGAGAGGGAGAGAGAGAGAGAGAGAGAGGAGAGAGAGAGGGAGAGAGAGGGAGAGAGAGAGAGAGAGGAGGGAGAGAGAGAGAGGAGAGAGAGAGGGAGAGAGGGAGAGAGAGAGAGGGAGAGAGAGAGGAGAGAGACAGAGACAGACAGAGGGAGAGAGAGAGGGAGAGGAGAGGAGAGAGCGAGGGAGAGAGAGAGGGAGAGAGAGACAGACAGAGGGAGAGGACGAGATGGAGGGAGGGAGAGACCAGACAGAGGGAGAGAGAGGGAGAGAGAGAGAGTAGGAGAGAGAGTGTGTGTGTTCTATCGCAGCCTGTGTATCCATCAGGAGACTTTCCCTTTTCATTCTTGCCCGTAGGAGACAAAAACGTGTGTGTGTGTGTGAGAGAGACAGAGAGAGAGAGAGAGAGAGTGTGTGTGCGTGTTCAGTGAAGAGGAAAAACAGCTTTGACATGGAGATTAGGGTTGGTATTGTTACGAGACATTGTCTCAGAGGGGCAAAGGATGAGAGAGGGAGAGCAGGGGGAGAGAGATGGAGAGAGAGAGGGGGGAGAGAGAGAGAGAGAGTGGGGGGGGAGAGAAAGAGAGAGACAGCGGGGGGGGGGGGGGGGGGATGGGGCAGCGACAGATGGAGGTGGAGAAAAGGGGTGGGAGAGAATTAAACTGAGGTCTGGTCAGAAAGTGAAATGTATGTGTGTGTGTGTGTGTGTGTGTTTAGGGAACTGAGGATGTGTTAGAATGTTAGAGAAAGAGAAAAGAGCAACACACACACACACACACACACACACAAGATGTGAGTTTTACGAGACAAAACACACTAACATCCTATGTAAGACAGGCACGGTAAAAAGGCATGTTCTCAAAGACTTAGAATATATTTCTAACTGAGCGTGAGTGCGTGTGTGTGTGTAAGTGTGTGTGCGTGCGTGAGTGTGTGTGGGAAGCTAAGACAAGGAGGAGCCCAGGCTAACAAGGATCTAATTAATTTCAACTCCTGGACACTAACGAGTTCTAACGAGGTCACTCAAGATGAGACGCAGCGAAACGTGGAGCATCTCAGCCCATAAGATCGTCTGCTCAAAAGGCAAAGAGCTCTTTATGCTCAATTAGACTGTGTGTGTGTGTTAGAGACAGAGATATTGTATGTGTGTAAGAGACAGATAATATACTGTATGTGTGTGTAATAGAGAAATAATGTATGTGTGTGAGATTAATAGAGATATAATGTACTGTATGTGTGTGTAATAGAGAAACAATATGTGTGTGTGTGTGTGTAATAGAGAGATAATGTACTGGTAGTGTGTGTGTGTGTGTGTGTGTCTGTGTCTAACAGTTGTCAACCCACTTCCCACAGTTTGAATGTGTCTTCAAACTCTCCATTCACAGAGCCTCTGTCTCAATTCAACCCCAATTAACTAGTAATTTATGCCTAATTCCCCTCCACACAAACCAGCTCTTCCTCCCAAACACATGCTCCTTATTGTTTCAGTGCAGAGGGGGGGAGGAGGGCAGGGGGGTGTCTGGGGAGGGGAGGAGGGGGGGGGGGGGAGTGAGAGTGAGAGCTATGACCCGTATTTGGGAGATGGTAATAACTTGGGAAATTAATGAAATGTGAATAAATAAAAAAAACACACATACTAACAACACACACACACACACACACCAACTAACACAACCTAACACACACACACACACACACACACAGCATTGCGACAGGCTGGACTCCTCTGGCTTCCTCTGAAGCAACAAAAGAACAATCCTCTCAAATGGGATTCAGGATTAGACCAGATTAATTTTGATTAAACGTAATCTAGTAATCTATGCAAAGAATCGCTCTGGTGCTGGTGGGATTAATTATGATTAGATCTCAATTAGAAGTAAAGTCTAAAACTGATAATCATGTAACAACAATGATCTTAATTTTGTGTGTGTAAAATAGAGAGGGTACAGTTTCCATTCGTTAGGCCTGAGAACGTTGTGTTTGGAAGAATACACCTGCCAGTGTGTTTGAATACACTTCAGGGGTTAACACCAAACTAAAGATTCATTTTGAAAATAAAATCAGAAGGTAAAATGTAATTTTAGGGAAAAAATAAATTGAGGCTTGGTATTTACATGTAGTCATTTTATCAGACGCTCTTATCCAGAGCGATTTACAGTAAGTACAGGGACATTCCCCCCTGAGGCAAGTAGGGTGAAGTGCCTTGCCCAAGGACACACCATGTTGGCACGGCCGGGATTCGAACCCACAGACACACCCTCAGCCAACAGGTCAAGGGAAGGTTGACAAATCGGAGAGGAACCTGAAACTGTAGAGGCAGGGGAGGAAGCGGAGGTAGAGGAGGCAGAGAATCAGAGGAGGCAGAGGAGGAAGAGGACTGTGTGTGCGTCGCGTAACCCTGCGACATCACCCTCCATCTTCCTGAGGCCTGAGCGGAGGTACGCTCGCTTAGCGACCCGCGGTCCGGGGCGACCCTCCTCGGGCGGGGAGCCACTGAGAGGGATGCGACATCGCCGCGAGGGAAATGGTCACCGTGGATACGGGCCCGAAAGGCAGCTGGTGTGTGTGTGTGTGTGTGTGTGCGCTTGGTCGTTTGAATAATGAGTCCTGAATCTGTCAGTGTGCTTTGAGAAGCCCGTATGCTCCTGAACCACCCGAAATACAGTAAACAATCATGTCCTTTGTGTTAGGGATGTACCCATGTAGTGGGCTTCTGCTGTGTGTCTGCCCCCCTGCCCCCTCGCCCCTCTGCCCCCTCTGCCCCCTCTGCCCCCCTGCCCCCTCACCCCCTCGCCCCATCTCCGATCCATCCCCTTCACCCACCTCACCCTCCTCCTCCTCCCTGTCCTCTGTCGTACTCTCACACACACACACACACACACACACAGACACACACAGACACACACAGACACAGAGAGACACAGACGCACGCCTGCAGCAACAGTTGGAAGCAGTCTTCGGTGTGGAAACATCATCAGACCGTCCGGAACGTCGAATCCAGATCTTAAAGGTTGTGTTTGGTCTGTGCGTGAGTAACAACCTGTACGCATCATACTGCTTGTGCTTGTGCAGGCAGCGATGAGTGAGAGTGTGTGAGAAAGTGGGGTTTTAATGCACCCTCCCCCCCCCCACACACACACACAAACACACAAGATTAAGGCCAGTTATTGTAATTGGTCTACAAAAAGCTGACGGCTGTTCCTCTGTGCCCCATCTGCGCCTAGTAACACCACACACACACACACACACAAACACCCAGCGTAACACAAGACAAACACGCAGTAAAATGATATGAAAATAGAGTATACTATCAGGAGCCCAGATTCACAGGGGCAGGCAGAGGTCAAAGGGCGCAGGAAGCAGGGAGGAGGAGATAAGAGAGAGACCGGAAACATGACAGAGTGGAAAGAATGAGAGAAGGGAGAGAGACATAGAGGGAGAGAGAGGGAGGGAGGGAGACCTAGAGAGAGAGGGAGAGAGAGGGAGACAGTGTGACAGAGAAAAAGAGAGTGAGAGAGACAGAGAGAGAGACAAAGAGAGAGACAGAGACTGAGAGAGAAAGAGAGAGAGAGAGAGAGAGAGAGAGAGAGCAAAGAAGAGCACCCTTACCTTGACGTCTGAGAAGAACATCTTGAGCATGTTTGAGGAGGGGTATCTGGTGTAGAAGAACATGAGCTTGGCCTTCTTCAGATGGTTAGGAGACAAACCCTCCTGGATCTGAAGGACTGGATTAAGGAGCAACGCTTCCATTCCATCTCTGTACTGAAGTGTGTGTGATTGAGTGTGTGTGTGTGTGTGTAAGTGTGCGTGTGGGTGTGTGTGTGTGTGTGTGTGTGGGGGGGGTGTTCCCATGTCTAGGGAGGATTTGAGGCTAATCAGAATGGTGGCAATTAGAGTTCTGTGCACACACACACACACACATCACGTAAACACAGAGAGATGATGAGAGGGTTCCAGCACAGCCAGGAGAGGTGTGTGTGTGTGTGTGTTGGGACCACAGCTGTTCCTACCCTCTCTACATGTTGCCATTTCCCAGCCACATTAACAGCTCTATAATCTATCAGAGGAGAGGAGGGGGCATAAAAAGGGGGGGGGGGGGGGGGCAATCAATGAAACTCCTGCAAGGTCAATTAACATCACCCCCCCCCCCCCCCCCCTTTTCACACACACACACACACACACAGAGAAGGGTGAAAACACCCAGGAGATCTGTGACAGAGAGTTGAGGGAGGGGAGGTGGGGGGGGGGGGGATGGAGACAGAGGTGCAGTGAACCAGAGAAGAAGAAGAAGGCAGGAAGTCCCAGGTTAGCAGCATGATTTGTCTGAACAGTCTGACACTCACAGAGCCTGGAAGCTGTGTGTGTGGTGTGCGTGTGTGTGTATGAGGTGTGTGTGTGTGTGTGTGGGGTGTGTGGTGTGGTGTGTGTGCATTTAGCAAGGGTAGGTTGTTTGTCAGGTAAAACACTGTTACCTCACAACTGAGTCATCCTACCTTTTCCTTCTACAATGGAGACTCATTTTTCATAGAAATCACACACACCCGTGCACACACACACACACACACACACACACACACAATAACACTTTGCCAATCGTGCCTCAGCTCAGCTCTAAATGTTGACAAAGGGAATAATGCCCAAATAAATATGAAGCACTCATAGGTAGGGGATAGAGTGTGTGTGTGTGTGTGTGAGAGAGTGTGTGTGTGTGTGTGTGTGTGAGAGCTCCTGAATAAACAGCACAGCTGGGGATGGGATGGTCCCTGTTCTCTCCCCCCTCTCTCCCCCCTCCTCACCCTGCCTGTGTGTGTGTTACACTGGACAGGCAATAACAGCTGAAATCTGACCTGTCTGCCAGGTGTACAGGAAAGAGGAAGGAGATAGGGAGGGAAAGAGAGAGGGGGAGAGAATGAGAGAGACGGAGGGGGGGGGGGAGTGGTGAGAGAAGAGTGGGGGAGGGGTTAGCACATCCATAAATTAATGCTGGACATCTGCTCAGTAACATAAAGGATTACACAAACACACAGACCTGAGCATGGCTGTGTGTGTGTGTGTGTGTAAGAGAGAGCTGTGTGTGTGTGTGAGAGAGCTGTGTGTGTGTGTGTGTGAGAGAGAGCTGTGTGTGTGTGTGAGAGAGAGAGCTGTGTGTGTGTGTGTGTGTGTGAGAGAGCTGTGTGCGTGAGAGAGCTGTGTGTGTGTGAGAGAGAGCTGTGTGTGTGTGTGTGTGCAAGACAGCTGTGTGTGTGTGTGAGAGAGAGCTGTGTGTGTGTGTGTGTAAGACAGCTGTGTGTGTGAGAGAGAGCTGTGTGTGTGTGAGAGCTGTGTGTGTGTAAGACAGCTGTGTGTGTGTGTGTGAGAGAGAGCTGTGTGTGAGTGTGAGAGATAGAGCTGTGAGCATGTGAGAGAGCTGTGCGTGACACACACACACACGTGTCCGAACACGAGCTGACCTCTAACATAACAGCAGTATTGGAGTGTGTGTAGAAGTTAGCAGCAGCAGCAGAGTAGCTGCTGTTGTTGTTGTCTGGTGTGTGTCAATACTTTAACCCTCCAGTCTGACAGCAGATCTGCCCTGCGATAAGCACACAATACGACCACACACTAGAGGCTACACAGCCTACAGTGTGTGTCTGTGTGTGAATGTGACAGAGTCTGTGTGTGTGTGTGTGTGTACGGACATGCTGTTCTATGGATGAAATAAACCTCTAACTCTTTAGCTGCTCTTTGATTATGACACCTGCTCTCAGTTATCACTCTAAAGTGTTTGTTTCCTTTGTTCTTCAAACGTGTCAGTGTGTGTGTGTGTGTGAGAGAGAGAGAGAGAGCGGGGGGGATGTGTTTGTGTGTCCTGACACTGTGTGTGTGTGTGTGTGTTTATTACGAGAACACAGAGTACTGGATGGGACGATCCTCTGAATATGAAAGGTTAAGAATGAAAGATAAACAGCTACCTGGCAAACACCTGGTCACATGGAGCCAGCATGAGAGAGACAGAGAGAGAGAGGGAGAGAGAGACAGAGAGAGAGACAGAGAGAGAGAGAGAGACAGAGAGAGAGAGGGAGGGAGAGAGAGAGAGACAGAGAGAGAGAGACAGAGAGAGAGAGACAGAGAGAGACAAAGAGAGAGACAGAGAGAGACAGAGAGAGAGACAGAGAGAGAGAGACAGAGAGAGAGAGAGAGAGACAGAGAGAGAGACAGGGAGAGAGAGACAGAGAGAGAGAGAGAGTGTGTGGGAGGGGGGACACACATGGAAACTTGAGCAGCACACACACGCAACTGGAAAAACAACTGCGGTGTGGATGTGTGTGTGGCAGTCTAACATGATGTGTGTGGATGTGTGTGCGAGACTGAAAAGACAGAATCCAGGATGATGCTGTTACTCTTTTCTACGCTCACGTCTTCACCCCACAGAGAGAGGGAGAGAAAGAAAGATAATCTAGAATGTTCTTTTCTTAGAAATCCTTTGTCCTTTTCCTTGTGTTCTGGGTGCAGGTTAGTAATGACAGCCCTCACATCCCTTTCTGTCTTTGAAACATGATTAGCTTTGAGCCGCTATGTACAAAGTCTTAACACACTCACACACGCACACTCACACACACACTCGCACACACTCACACACACGGCATAAAATATGATTTGCTTTGAGCGTTTATGTACAAAGTCTTAATGATGAAAGAGGATTTTAACAGCGCAAGAGTGTGTGAGGGCAGGAAAGATGGAGTGAGTGTGTGTGGGAGAGAGAGAGAGAGAGATCATGGAGGAGGGGGAGGGGGGAGGGGGGGTTCTCAACACCTCAGAAAACCCCTCCCTCTCTCCCGCTCAGACTTGAAAGGCAGGAGACCAGCGTGCGACCTGTTTAATCTTCCCCTTGCAAGACCCGCGCACACCTTTTTATCCCCCCCCCCCCCCCCCCCCCACCAGGAGAACACAGGGGTTGAAGCAGGAACCAATTAATGACGATTAATGGAAATGAAGGACTTTCACAGCTAGTGCTGTGACTGTTACCAACGCCCAAGACGTCTCCGAGCAAAACAGGCTAGCGTGTGCGTAACTGTGTGTGAAACTGTGTGTGAAACTGTGTGTGTGTGTGAGACTGTGTGTGAAACTGTGTGTGTGTGAAACTGTGTGTGTGTGTGTGTGTGAGAGACTGTGTGTCTGAAACTGTGTGTGTGTGTGTGTGAGAGAGACTCCCAGGCTAATGTGAAACAGAGAAGCTGAACTGAATCTGTTTTTGGTTCCATATCCCATCGAAGCACACACACACACCCACACTCACACACACACACACACACTTAAACTTACACTCACAGACACACACAAATACGCACACACACACACTCACACACAGGGTCTCCGCTGCGCTCGGTAAGGATACAGTGCTTCCGGAGTAGGGGGAGATGTCGCTCATGTCCTGTAGGTCCCCACACTCGGACTTGATGAGGGACAGGGACAGCCCCTCACTCCCCCCTCCGTGCTGAGAGGGAGAGCTCTGCCTCAGGTGGTGGTGACCAAGATGGCCGCCTCCGCCCACCGCCATCTTGGTTCTGAGGCTCATGGTTTCCCTGGAGAGGTCCAGGGACTCGGGGGAGGAGCGCAGGTCTTTCCCCCCCATGTAGGCTCCTCCATGGTGACCCAGGGGACTCTGGAAGGGGTAGCCCATGAGCGGGAGGGGGAAGGGGTGGCGGAATGACGGTGGGCTGAAGCCCAGGGAGGCGGAGAGAGGGGAGGGGTGGAGGGATGGATGGTGAGGGTGGGGCGGAGGCAGGGAGGGGCTGGGGTGTTCTGCTCCGCTCTTCCGGACCACCAGGGGCAGCGCCTCCGTCTGGTCGTTGGCGGGCGGCGCGGCGCTCAGCCCCCCGAACGAGTCGAGCGGGCTGGAGATGAGGACGTCGCCGAAACACTGCAGTCTCTGATTGGCTGAGTGGAAGGTGGGGCTGTCTCCGTTCAGACTCATGTTCATGGTGAGGCCTCCGAAGCGGGAGTCTGGGGTGAGGCTGGGCAGGGGGTGGAAGGCCGGGGGGGCGGAGGTGTTGGGGGGGCGGTGAGGGTGCTGGAGGCTGGCGGGCGGGGCCTTGGGGGAGGAGAAGCCCTTGACCACTGTGTCCACCACCTGCGACATGGCCGAGTTCAATTCCTGTTTCAGGGTCTCAGCCAGCTGCCTCGCCTCCGTGTGGGCGGAGCCTCTGCCTCCCCTCTCCCCCCTCCTCCCCTCCTCCCTCTTCCCCCTCCCTGCCTCCCTCTCCTCCTCTTCCTCCTCCTCCCTCCCTTCCTCCGCCTCCCCGTCCAGCAGAGCTTGTTCCCTCAGCAGGGCTCGCGCCCGGTCCAGGAACAGGCCCGGATCCAGCTCCGACAGGTCGTCATGGTGACGGTCGTCTCCTCGGCGACGGTTGCCCCCGGCGGCGGCGGCGGCAGACGAGGCGTTGTTCCGCTCCCTGTGCCTCTCCTCCAGGCCGTCAGAGCGGATGCTGTCCTCTGATAGGTTGCCGTCCTCATCTCTCTCTCCGTTCTCCTGCTCTCCGCTCTCCTCCTCCTCCGTCTCGGAGTCGTAGATCTGGTAGAACTTCTCCTGCAGCTGACGAAGCTGCTTCTGCAAGAACAACCATGTCCAGCCTGTCACTACGGAGAACACCGAGAAGCTACCGTATTTTTTGCACTATAGGGTTTACTAGATTATAAGGCGCACAGTCAATGAATGGTCCATTTCCGATCTTTTTTCATATATAAAGCGCACCGGACTATAAGGGCGCATTAAGCGGGAAAAAAACTGTCAGATAAGTCAGTCGAACAATATTATGGTGAAGCACGGTATGTATTACTCCGTGACGCTCCTGGCTAAGGTAGCCGTAATGCTGCAAGCGGTGCGGCTTTGTAGTTTACCAAAGTCGTACTAAAACATTTGGATTTAGCACCGTGAGCGCCTTGTACCACACAAAATCGCTTAGAGGTCAGTAAGCAAAACCAGAATTAATCCATATATACGGCGCTTCAGATTATAAAGCGCACTGTCGTTTTATAAAATCAAAAAATACGGTAGTTAGTCAGAGAGAAAGTGATCTGTTGAGTTAGTAAAAGACTAAGTTATCAGTGAGTTAGTCAGTGAGTTAGTCAGTCAGTGAGTTAGTTAGTGAGTTAGTTAGTTAGTCAGTGAGTTAGTTAGTCAGTGAGTTAGTTAGTCAGTGAGTTAGTCAGTCAGTGAGTTAGTCAGTCAGTGAGTTAGTCGGTCAGTGAGTTAGTCGGTCAGTGAGTTAGTCAGTCAGTGAGTTAGTCGGTCAGTGAGTTAGTTAGTTAGTCAGTGAGTTAGTCAGTCAGTGAGTTAGTCGGTCAGTGAGTTAGTTAGTCAGTGAGTTAGTGAGTTAGTTAGTCAGTGAGTTAGTGAGTTAGTCAGTGAGTTAGTTAGTCAGTCAGTGAGTTAGTCAATGAGTTAGTCAGTGAGTTAGTTAGCTAGAGCCAAACAGCCGGTCCTACCTGCATGTCCTCCAGCTGCAGTTTGAGCTGGCGTCTCTCCTCTATCTTGTGCTCCTGACGAACACACAGCTGGGTGAAGCTGTGCTGCTGCTGAGGCAGACGCTGCTTCCTCTTATTCTCCCTGCAGCCCTCACCCAGCCTGGAGCCAGGGGGGCTGAGGGCCTGCTGGAGCCTGGAGCCAGTGGGGCTGAGGGCCTGTTGGAGCCTAGAGCCAGGGGGGCTGAGGGCCTGCTGGAGCCTGGATCCAGGCGGGCTGGGGGCCTGCTGGAGCCTGGAGCCAGGGGGGCTGGGGGCCTGCTGGAGTGTGGTGGGGTGCTCCCTCTCCTGACGCCCCCTCTCCCGCTCTCGCCCCTCCCCCTCACGCTCCTGCTCGCCCGGACGCAGCGACGCCACGCAAGGTGAGTGACTCATGCCGCGGATGATGTTCTCCACACGAGCTCGCTTGGCCCGCAGGTGCTCGTCCGAGAGGCGCTCCAGGTCGAAGCTGCTGAGGGGAGGGTGGGCAGAGAGGGGCGAGGGCCGGCCGAAGGGGGGCGGCCCGGGGGAGAGGCAGTCTGGAGGGCTGTCCCTGTCCCTGGAGGAACTGCTGCAGGCGTCCTCAGCGTGGATCTCTGATCCCGTGCTGGACAGACCTCCACTGCCCTGCGATGGAGGAAGAAAAGGATGAACGGACATTTTACATTTAGTCATTTATCAGACGCTCTTATCCAGAGAGACTTACAGCAAGTACAGGGACATTCCCCCCTGAGGCAAGTAGGGTGAAGTGCCTTGCCTTAAGACACACATAGTCTTAGACGGCCAGGAATTGAACCAGCAACATTCTGATTACTAGCCTGATTCCCAAACCACTTAGCCACCTGACTCTTTTATGGTCCTGTTAAGTAATATTTATAATAATATAATGTGTGTGTGTGTGCGTGTATGTGTGTGTGTGTGTGTGAGACCCTCCCTACCTGGAACCCCCCCTCGCTGCCTCCGTTCTTTCCCAGGTTGCTCTTCAGCAGCTGAGAGATGATCGTGGCCCCTGGGAAAGGCATCATGGCGTCTTCATAGGAATTAGCTCTCTTCAGTAGCTTCCTCAATACGTTGGACTTCTCCCCCTCCCCATTGGTCCCCCTGTGGCTGTGGGGAACCAATGAGCAATCTCCGTCCTGCTCGGCCCCGTGCGATTGGCTCATGGCGTTGAGAAGTGTCTCTCTGGCTTGGGTGAAGATGGCCCCGCCCACTGTTCTCCTCACCCCGATGTCAACGCGCCGTCTTTTGGTGTGTCTGCTTAGGAGGGAGGCGCTGGCATGATCAGGCATTACGCAGGGCACCTAGAGAGACATGCTGGGGGTCCTGAGAGCTGGACACACAGAGAGCTGCACTCTGGGAAGCTGGCCAAACACAAGAGAAAAAAAACACACACCAAAAGAATTCAGTTCCTCATTCTGCATGCGCACATACTGTACACACACACACATTATGTATATGCGCTCAGGGATGAAAGCTATGCTGAAAATCACTCCATGACGCCACGGGAATCAAGGACGAGCGTCAGCAAACAATCAAGAACCCGCTAACTGCAAACAAAGTGTTTATTCAGTCAGTCAGGTATTATCTACTGACATTGTGTTCATGTGTTGCATCGTGTTACAGGAGATACAGAAACATGGAGGAGATGCAGAGACAGAGAAGAGGACTATGGGATCTATGGCCCTCTGTCACTCTGTCCGTCTGTCTCTGTGTCTTTCTCTATCACTCTTTCTTTCTATATCTATTTTTCTGTATCTCTTTCTTTTCTGTCTCTGTGTGTATCTCTCTCTTGCTGTTTCTCTGTCTATAGCTCTTTTCTGTCTCTCCTTCATTCTCTCTCTCTGTGTCTCTCTGTCTCTGTCGTTCTCTCTCTGTCTCTGTCGCTCTTTCTCTCTCTGTCTGTCTCTCCGGCTGCTCTGACCCAAATCCAGGGTAGAGAGGCAGGGAGGCCCCCAGTCACAGACAGGCCTCCCAGTGGGGAAGGCAGATCCACTGGAGCCAGAACCCTCATCATCAGAAAAAGACTTGAAAAATGAAGAGATTTCACTGCTAATTCCATTTCAGTGGTTTAACAAGGGATTTCGTGTTTTTTTAATATATTTAAAGGATGCAGTTGTGGATGTGGTTGCTCCGAGCTGACATCAATCTAGCGATGGTAACCATGTTGATGCAGAGCAGTGCTGTTTATCTTGAGGAACAGGACTTGATCCGAGGGGTAAGGATATCGCACTAATGTGATTACTCTGATTGAGACGCTGCTAGACTTGATGAGACTGAAATGCAAACCTTGTCCCGATTGAAAGCTTCCAGTAATCTCCTGGTCTGAAACGGTTTCTGATCTGTTTGGAAAGCTGAACTTGAGGTGGGGGTTTTGCGGAAGACAAACCCAGCGAGGAAGGTCACTCGGACTCGAGGAAGACTGATCCTTGCTCTGCCGCCACAACACTTTTAGATGGCCTAAATAATTATACACAACGCAACAACCTTTATAACCTTTAAGAAAGACACAGATGTGTCTCTAGAACTATAGGGGTTCACGGAATACTTGAATACTTTGTAAGAGCCTCCGTCTTTGAAAATGATAAACGCCCCCATAAGATAGTGGCATGGAAGAAAATTTAACTTTATTCACCACATCCTACGCAAAGTTACAGCGGAATGTGAGGAAGATGGGGGGTGGTGATTGGCTGTTTGGAGAAAGCGAGGGACACTATTGGATGGAGGTCCAACAGTGACCTAATTATACTCCCAATCACATGACTCTGGGATGGTCTCTGTTCAGTTATCTGACTAACACATATCTAACTCTTAACACGCTCTCTCACACACACACACACGCATGAAGGTTGTGTATCTCTTTTTTTACGCTCTCTCTTCATCTCACACACACAGCTACACTTCTCCACAAACACACACACGAATAAGAAAAAATACAATAATGTAAATATAGTTTTTACAGGCCTACTGGTTTTCAAATGCTATTTTCAACATTCAAATTGCACAAATAATAATCAGAATAAAAAATCTTCAACACTGACTTTAACTGCAAACAATTGATGTCCGTGTAATGTTTAAGTAGAAATGTGAGTGAGCTTTTTTTCAGCTGATTTAAAAACTGATTTTAGCTCAGCAGAAAATTCCAAAAAGATTCCATTATATTTGAAGCACTTTGTGTAGATTTATCCTAGTGATTGTAAAGTTATACCTTACATAGATAAAGGAGATTTCAGAAAGAAATACACCAGCAGGAAGAAGTGATGTAAAGGTGGAAATTCTTAAGGTAAAGTTGAAACTGTCTAATGAAAAAGCTCAACTGTATAAGTCCTCCAATATTGTTAGTCACACAAATACCATACAATAAAGATGTCTTCATTATTATCCTATATCCAGACAAATCTAAAAAAAGAATTGCCAAACGAAACATTCCTTTAACTACAACAAAAGCCTCAGAAGTATATTAATGAAGATAAAGATTGTTCGTTGTTATAGTTTATCTGTTTGTGCACCTGCCGTCACGCGCCTGTTCATTCTGCAGCCTTCACGCGCATCCACGCGCATCACTTTCACATCAAACACACCTCACCTTAAAGTAGAAAAACATCTAAACCATCACATAACTAAGACTTTCATTACAAAACAGCAGCCCAAAGCACACCGGAGCTTGAAAAAGTAAACTTAACGTATTAAACAAGCAATATCACTACCACAAAAACGACTTGATGTTAATGCAAAATCAAGAATCTTAACTAAATTAGACCAAATCTAACAAGAACTTATTGTTATTTTTTTTTCAAGGGAAGCAGAATTAAAACTAGATGGTATTTGATATATAAATCCTCAAACGTATCCGTTAATTTAGACGAGCTTGTAAAATAGATAAGTCAAATAACCAAGAACAGACTAAATACACCTGAAACATGTCAAACACACAACTTATCCATAAGTTAGCAGTCAACAGTCTACTTTTATAAAGTTTTCTCTCCTAACCGCAAAACTATTAACTATTAACCAAAAAACACAAATATGAGTTACTCACTGGCAAATTCAGACGTTTTGAAACGGCGTAGTTTATCCGTTCAGAGTAAAAAGGAGAACTTCATGAAGTCTCTCTAAATCACTGAGGCTCCTATAGTCGAACCACCGGGAAGGTGGAAGTCCAGTCTAATCAGTCCCCCCGGCTTCAAACACCCTGACCCGGGCTCAAACACACCGTGCAGCCCGGAGAGAGAAGAGCAGACAGGAGCTGACTGGTCACTGGTTACTGGTTACTTACTCCGCGTGCTGCAAATTTGGGGCTTGTTTTTGCAAGTCGTTTCGTTTCCAAAATGATGATTATTGTATTAATTTCTCAGTGCATCGGAGCGCTTAAAAGAGATAAAGAGAGAAAGACTGTCAGAGAAAGAGAGAGGGAGGGAGGGTGAGAGAGAGCGAGAGAGAGAGAGAGGGAGAGCGAGAGAGCGAGAGAGCGAGAGAGAGAAATGACAAGTGGGCTCTTTTGGCGCCGCTCTCCTTCGGCGAGAGGGAATGTTCAGGATGAGTCTCGCGCTCTCTCGAAGCTGAGCTGCGCGAGGTTGGAGCGGCTCGCGGACCAAACAAGAATCACTTAAAGACGCGCGTGAAGGATGCGGGAAGACGCAGCGTCATCAACCCTGAGTGATGTCACGCTCTCACCTGACCAATCAGAGACGTTCGCTGGATTTTAGATGGACCACAAAACACCTTGACTTCTTCAAAGAGAGGAAGGAGCCCCTTAGAGAAGGAACATGGCCCAAAGTAAGGACAATGATGTCACCTAAGCTTATACAACAAGCCATTCTACATTTTACTTCTTAGTTTTAGTTCTTTAAAAAAATTATACATGGCCAAGACAGGAAGTCTGTCACCTAATGTACTAAGTCTAAATATGCCGGACTGTTAGTGAGCCATGGTGCCTCTTGGTAACCTGGGTTACTGTAAGGAAGTTTGTTATTTTAGTGTTAGGTAATCTGTATGGGTCAGGGTGTTTTTATACAAGTCTAAATAGATCTGCAATACAGTTTTGAGGAAGATACGAGTAATTTTACAACAATTGTAGATTGTCATAGTCATGTCTTGTCACTGATAATTATTTACGTCATAGTTTCAAATTATCTATTCTTCAGACATTATATATTTGTCATTTTTACTTTACCCAGTGTTATTGGAGAAAAAATTTATATTTAGTTTTGGCCCTTAGCGGTATAAGGGTTTATTGGCTTCTGCCCGCGTGCGCCATACGCTCAGCCAAGCAGTTTGCGCGCTCCGGAGCGGTGCAGCCTGTTAACCTGTTAAAACTCATAACTGGGATTTCTTCTTTTTTTTTTACAACTATTTACCTATAAACATTTGCTTTCAATTCGCATGTTCCTAACTACCCTTGTAAAGAAAACCTACTTTTGAATAGCCCATAAATTCAGTTTGTCATGATGATGTTGCCAAATCAATAACTGAGGGAACCTATTTGTCACTGTTTTGCAATAGAACAGATTTGTTATTAAATGGACATCATGTTATCAGCGGTGTTTGTAACTCATTGTTGACGTGTTAGCTGTCATTTACAGTAGTGCCCAAATGCATTAAAAAAAAACTCGGTTTGGTGATTTTTCATTCCATTGAATTTGACGGAATTTGCTCAAATATATGGAGGCCCGTGTGTCAGATTCTCTTCTAAACAGGTTGATGTTTTTGTCATTACTAGAGTCTAGCGTGTCCATGTGAAGTCTGTCTAAAAACGCCTTTATTCACTGATGGAACTGTAAGGGCAGAATTGTCAATAGAATAAAAATCCTCCAGCTGTGTGTCCTCTAATCAGACATCATTAGGGAGGGAGGAGGGTCTTCTTATATGGTAAATTCCCCACAGATTATAAAACATTCTCTGAAATTATGGATTTTTTATGCTGGGGAAAGAAAAAGAAAATCACTAAACCATTCCAGTGCTTATTTTGGTTGAATTCAATACACAGTAGCCAGCAGATGATCATTTAACAGCCTGATGTCAGATATTAATCAGAATCCTGGAGATATTTCTGCAGAACATATTTAGTGTCTTAATAATTGCTTTGACCTTTATCCCTGACAGCAATATTAGATGGTGTCTTTATATACTTTCCCTAACTGTAGACAATCATCTAAGTATTTTGGCTGAATATAGTAGTTATATTCTAAGTGTTTTATGGAAATAGCCTATTGAAGGATTAAGAAAAGTGTCAAATCACTCACATACCGCGCCAAGATTAACAACTTTAAAAAAATGGATACTTTTGTATTTTGCTCTCAGCAAAATTTTATTTTTATTTTTATGTTACATAGTAAAATATAGTCAGAATAGTTTGTCACGGGCCTGATGATCAAAAAGTTCTAACATCTTGATTCTTAAAGCTTTTTTAAATTCGACTTAATAAATAATATTGCAGAGCAGTCCAAGTGTTCTACATAAGAACATAGTTTAGATTGTTTGAAGGATTCTGGAACCCGCGAGAGCTGCAGAACCCCCGCGCGCTCATCCGGTAAAACCTGCAAGAGAAAGAAGATCTGGCGCGTGCTACCATGTCAACATCAAGCACTTATTATAAAAGTTATTGTAGGTAAATAATGTCATGACCTTGTGTTCAGTGTTTTCGACTTCTAGGTCTATGGTTAATTATAAATAAAGCGTAGATTAATTAGTTTTTGTTATTTGTAATTCTACAGAACAAAGTTGGCTAAATAAGCCAATCAGAACGTTTTTAATTATCGACAAGACGATTTCCTTTGGGTAGAAAGTTTTTTTTATTGTGTACAAATATTGTTGTAATTACCTACTTTAATAGGAAATTTAATATAAATGCCTTTTGTAACTCGATGTGTTTACTTGTACATTACCCTGGTCTGGCTTACACCTGTTTTGTCCCTGTAATTTTCTGCATATGCATCTCTGTCTATGTGTCTGTTTGAGAGTGTGTGTGTGTGTGTGTGTGCCTGCATATGTAAATGTGTGTGTCGCAACCCATGTTTGTCCGCTTGTTTGCCTGCGTCCAGCTCTGGTCCACCTAACACAGGTGGCTGGTCATTTAGAACAGACCCCCAGTTTGTTCAGTGGATCCGTAGCTGTTCAGGAGCAGCAGGAAGCTGGGGGTCACCTTACACAGCCCAACACTACCCAGCAGCACCCGGGTTTATTCAAACGCTTCATCACTGCTGGAGCCAAACTGGAAAACAAGTTTGAAACTCCGCCCCCTGAGGAGTCTGGACACAGACAAACCCACACACACACACACAGACACACACACATAGACACACACAGACACATGCACACAGACACACACAGACAGACAGACAGGCACACGCACAGACAGACACACAGACACACACACACACACACACGTGTGCAGACACGCGTGTGGTCACCTCGGAACACCTATGTTGTTTGTTCCAGAACCCACACAAAAGGAGATGACACAGTGTTCCCCCGTGTAAACTAATCTGTTTTGAAGAGTGCTCAACACTTTCTTGCGTACAGAACGAGTTACTGAGCACGTTGGCGTTGGAGCGTAAACACATTAGCTATGCAGATGGCTGAGATGGGGGGGGGGAGACAAAGCAGAGAGAGGAATGTGGTCCACTATAAAGGTCACTACCTGATGGGGGTCAGAGTTTCTCCTACTGATCAGATAGGTGCGCACACACACACACACACACACACATAAAGGTCTACAGACATACACAAATGTGTGCATGACACACACACCCAAAGGTTCACACACACGCAGCACACACACAAATGTATTTAATTGAGCACAGACACACACGCAGAAAACAAAATGCGTGCATGCACACGAGCGTTCATGCGTACAAACATGTACACTTGCTCGCACGAACAGACACAAACACACACACACACACACACACAATAAACACACACCTTAATGTGATGAGTGAGTATTCTTTCCATGCAGGTAGACATGGTTCCAGATGTGGAACATCCTCTAACAGGGGTCAACCCTTGTCTTCGGAAGCCACCACTGTCCTGAAGGTTCTAGATGTTTCCCTGCTCCAGCACACCCGATTCTAATGAAGGGTCATTATCAAGCTCTGTGGGAACAACCCATTCATTAGAATCAGGTGTGCTGGAGCAGAGAATCATCTAGAACCTTCAGGACGGCACCAGTGCTGCTGACCCCTGTTCTGTAAGGATGCTCTCTTAGTCTAATGGCACCACAGGTGTGTGTGTGTGTGTGTGTATGGTGGGGAGGGGGGATAATCTTCCATAGTGTCTCTCTCTCTCTGTCTTATACCATATAGCAATTTGTCATGGTGTTGAGTGCAGATGCACCCATCATTTTCATGGATCTCTCAACATTCGCAATATTTAGCTATATCAGCTGAAATAAGTACACCAGGGAAAGAGAAAGTAGGCTTGTAGCAGAAGATGCATGGCATCATGACAGGACACTGAGAGCTACCTCTAAACTATCCTGATGTCACCATGAAAGAGCAGCAATATCAATTTGGAGTGAAAATAGCCAAGCAGTGCTAGGCTAGGGGCTCCCTACCAAAATGGCCTCTCTTGCAGACGGGACAAAGTCTTTATAGGGAATCAGGCGGAAAACTAAAGGGATGTAAGGATGGAGGGTAATGAAGGAGAGTGGAGAAGGGTGGGAATAATGAAGGTATTGTTACCGCTCGAGACGTGGAGAGAGACACGAGGACGGAAGAGGAAGACGCGCCTTATTTTTTTCTTCCTGACATTTCCATCAAGATTGCTATTATTCAGGACATTAGCAAAGAAGAGCTAAAAGCTCTTAACGCTGAGGAGGGTCTCAGGGTCCTAGCTGAGAGCGAGACCCGAAAACGCACACGCGCGAGCAGAGACACACTCACAGGATATAACGCACATGCACGCGCTGCCAGCCGCTCGCTCGGTCGCTCTCTCCTCGCGCGGTGCCATGCAGACAGAGCGTGCTTCTCTGAAGTTGGAGTCCTGATTTAGAGTCTACTCAGCCCTTTACTTCTGTTCAGACAAGACGCGGCCTGATATCATTTCGACAACACCTTAATGGTGTTTTGTAATGGCGTCTTGCTAATGTTTTAATGGTTACAGGGTGATGCTACAATGCTCTAAGAGACACTAGATTTAGAACGTAAAATGCAAATAATCCATCACATGATGTCCTTCCACTGAGCCAGACTAGCTTCTCACTTAGATGTAATTATTACATGAACTTGGAAAGATGCACGGTTCCCAGCTTTTATCCCCCCCCTCTCTACACATAATTATTCAACAAAAAAACGTCCATTAAAAAACCAATACCAGGACTTCTTGTGTCCGTTTTTCAATTTTCTATTCTCTTTTCAGAAACCATAATTCATGCATTTTCTTTTTATCAGACTTAGTTGCATCCTCATGTATTTATTCATGCTGCTCTCAGATGGACAGTGTTGAATAGACAGACTGGGCTGGATTCTCTGCTGTATTGTGTTGATTCAGACTGAAGGTCTTAATCTAGGCCTGCCATTACCCACGCAGAGGCCCAGCCAGCCCCCCTCTCCCCTGCAGTCATGCCCAGCCTCAGAGGCCCCCTGGTGGGTCAGTTGGCAGGCGAGACTGTGGTCTTGGTCTAGGCCTTGGCCTGTCGCCTGCCCTGGTCCTCCATCCTGCAGGCCCTCACCACCCGAGTCCCAGCCCCAGTTCAGAGCACCTCTTCTGGCTTGGCAAAGCCCCTCAGCCCCCCCCTTGGCTCCTGGTCGAGGCAGAGGTCTTCAGATGGAGAACCAGTGGAGTGGAGAGAGGTTGAGAGGGTAACAATACTATCAGAGTGTTGACGTCCGTCTCTCTCTGAAGCTCTCCTTTGACGCACACACACCACGCACACACACCACGCGCACACACACACGACAGCATTCAGCTTTGTGTGTTTGTGGTTATTTATCACTGCTCCTCACACACGGAGCAAAAAAAAGGAAAGAAAAGAGGAAAAAGCAAACCGATAAGACCAAAGAGAATGAGAGAAAGAGGGAGGGAGGGATGACAACCCAGAAAAGAGAGAGAAACACAAAAGGGATTTAAGGGAGGGTGGTGGAATTAAGAGGGAAATGGAAAAGAGGGGGGGGGGGAAGAGGGAGTGAGAGAAAGAGAAGGAGAGGTGTTTGTGTATGTCTGTTGGACGGAGAGATGGTGACACTGTCGCTGCCCCTGGGTATCCACAGGGAGAAAAATCAACATGTTTGTTTGGACCACTTTCATCACCGGCTAACAGGGTAGCCAAGGGGGGAGGGGGGGGGAGAGAGGGAGGGAGGGGGGGGGGGAGAGGGAGAGGAGAGTGAAATAGAGAGCGAGGGACAGAGTGAGAGAAATGGACAGAAGGGAGAGAGAAAGGGAGAGTAAAGAGAGAAAGCAAGAGAGAGGGAGAGAGGGAGAGAGGGAGAGAGGGAGGGGGTGATAAAGAGGGAGGAGAGGGCAACCGAAACAGGGAGGCCAAAAAAAAGGATGAAAAACACAGGGATGATAAACGAGAGAAAAGGCCTTTGTCTTTCTGTAAATTCACTGACGGGTCTGCCTACTAGAAGACACATCAAAGTCTGTCTCCATCTGTCAAGATAACTAAAAAGAAGTGTAATTACTTTACACTGTAATAAAAAATAAATACAATATTACTGCCTGACTGAAATCATAACGTCAACCGCTTTTCCTGTAGATTGTGTAGAACACATGAAAGTTTACTTGTGAGTAGCTGTAATTGTTTGAACCGTAACAGCGCTGTCCTTGAGGGTTCAAATAGCAGAAGATGATCAACCAATAACATCAGTCTGCACACAGCCTAGCGTGTGTGTGAGTCTGTGTGTGCGTGTGTATGTCTGTACGTGTGTGTGTGTGTGTCTGCGTGTGTGTCTGTACGTATGTGTGTGTGCGTGACAGCACTGTCAGGTCAACAGAGCGTCTTTAATGACAATCAATTAGGGCAACCTCTTATTTTCTCCTTCTGCTAAAGCAGAATTATACTTTTTTATTATTATTATTATGATTTAACTATTTTATTCATCTTAACTAAGCATGTGAGGAAGCCTGAGGCCATGGGGAAAGGACTGTTCCTGCTCTGGCCTCAAAGAAAGGAAGTTTCAACAGTAATGGCTAATTAAAAAATCTAAGTTCATTCTACCTGAAACTAATATGTCTAGAAGGAAGCCAGGATTTTCTGTAATGACTTCCAATCAGGATGCAGTTAATGATTATAATGACAGATTACAAGGAGGAATACATTTGATTGTGTTTTTCTGTGTATTTTTAAGTTATTTTCCATTTCACATTCAATTATATGTCCGTGCACCTTACATGGCGAATAAAAACAAATTCTGATTCTGATTGTGTATTTTATACATATTGTCATACAATTTATACATCAATACCATTTTAACACCAATGTGTGAAGCATTATATATACATTAAAAAACCTAAGGTGTAGACATCAGTGTATAGTTATTTCATGAAAGATAGACGTTGATGTATTATCCACTAATAATGAAATGTCTGACTGCAATCATCACACTCAGGGTCGTCCTCCTCCTCATCCCTCTCCTCCTCCTCCCCCACCTCCTCCTGTCCCACCTCCTCCTCCAGCTCTCCTATCCTATCTCCTCCACCTCCCCCTCGTCCCCCCCTCCCAGTCCTCCAGGCCCCGGGGCTATCTGGAAGCTTCTCCCAGAGGAAGGAGGCACCGGGGCTGGGCTGCTGCCACCCAGCTCAGAGGGTCTTGGAGGACACAGCACACACACACCACTCACAACAGAACCTCTGTCCTCCATTCTCCTCCCCTCCCTCCCTCTCTCTCTCCCCTTTACCCTTTCCTCTCTGTCCATCCTCATCCCTCTTTCTCCCCCCCCCCACCCCTGGTCTTCTTTTGGTCACTCTCCAAGGTGTCCCAGCCCTGCTCTTGTAGCTGTGTGAGGGGGGGAGGGAGGGCTGCCATTGGACACTCAGTGGTCGTCCCAGTGAGGGGGGGGGGGGGGGGGGGGGAAGAAAGGAAGGATGGACAGAGGAGGAGAAGGGGGGGGGGACCGTGCTCATTTGACCTGAGGCTTGTCACGATCCATTTGTTAAAAAAAAGCGAGGCGGGGGGGGTGAAAGTGCGGGTCTGTGTGCAGAATGTGTGTGTGTGAGTGAGAGAGAGTGAGTGTGTGTGGGCTTTCCGAAGGAGAGCGAGTGATCGCGGGTGGACTCCATGCTGGGTGTTCACAGTCGGACTTGGCCGTGTGTCTGAGGGGGAGGGGGGTGGGAGGCTGATACGACCCACCACCCGAGACCCCCGTCGTTCATATTTCATCTCTCTACAGGAGGGGGGGGCGGCAAGGGGGGGGGGGGGGAGGCTCTTTCAAACAATAACC
The DNA here is from genome assembly GCA_030340685.1 of Protosalanx chinensis. Lineage (NCBI taxonomy): Eukaryota > Metazoa > Chordata > Actinopteri > Osmeriformes > Salangidae > Protosalanx > Protosalanx chinensis. The sequence goes on from CM059333.1 coordinate 6,704,609, forward strand.
TTTCCTCACACCCTCACACCTACCCTGCCACCCACCCCCTTTACTTCACACACACGCACACACACACCCCTCCACTCCTCACCCCTCCCTGCCCCCATCTGCTCCCCTCTACCCTTTCCCAGACCGCTCTGTGTGTCTGCTACTGTGTGTGCGTGTGTTTTAAAGATACTAAAATAATGCGCGTGTGTGTGCGTGTGTTTAACTGTGAGTGTGTGTATGTGAGAGAGAGATGTGTGTTTATGTGTGTGTAAGAGAGAGATACTGTGTGTGTTTCTATGTGTGTGTTTCTATGTGTGTGTGTGTTTCTATGTGTGTGTGTGTGTGTGTGCCCCCCTCTCCAGTGAGTCAGCTCAGTTCTCTGACTCCCCCCACCTGCTCTGGATAAAGCAGGAACACATCAACACTTACTTCCTCCTGAACACTACCCCACAATTAGACCAGGAAAACCACCCGCACCATTTACCTTCCCTTACAGGTGACTGGCTGCTACATGGGGAGAGGATGGGGTGGGGGGAGTGGGGGGAGAGAGGGTGAGAGAGAAAGAAAGAGACGAGCAGGGAGAAAGAATGATGGAGAGATGGAAAAGTAGAGAGAGAGAGAGAGAGAGAACTATGGAGGGAGATTTAGAAAGAAAGACAGAACAAGACAGGGAGGCAGAGAGAGAGAGAGAGAGAGAGAGAGAGAGAGAGAGAGAGAGAGAGAGAGGAGCGTGGATGTGTGTGAATGGTTGTCAGGGATATTGCCTGATCCCCAGTGACCATGCCCCCCCCCTCCCCCTCCTGTTGGCTGTTTACACGTTTGTTTGTTGGTCTGCAACATTAAAAACATCAACAACAACAGAAAGAGGAGAGGGGTCGCATCCATAATTACTTCTCAGCGGTGCTTTGCTGTCTGTAATTATACACTGATACTGGACTGAGAGTGTGTGAGTGTGTATGTGTGTGTGTGTGTATGTACTGCTGTAATTATACACTGATACTGGACTGAGAGTGTGTGTGTTTGTGTGTGTTTGTGTGTGTGTGTGTGTGTGCGCACTGCTGTAATTATACACTGATACTGGACTGAGATAGAGGCAAGAGGGAGGAGTAAAAGAACGAGGGATGGAGAGAGAGGCAAGCTGGGGCCTTTGTTGCTAAATGACAGTGATTCACTATCATTTAGTTTAAGTGTGTGTGGGTGAGTGAGCGCTGCGAGTGTGTGTGTGTGTGTGTGTGAATGTGTGTAGAGTGATGTCTGTGTGTGTATACTGAGGTTGAATATAATATTTCAGAAACAAAACAAAACCACAAAATGTCCATGCATCCAACAGTCATCCAGCCAGGCTGAGAAACAGTCATCCAGACAACCACTGTAAAACCAGCCTGGCACTTTTCATTTTTCAGATGAGGGGCCGGTACTACGAATCAAGATGTGTGTGTTAACCAGGTAACTTCAGGTTTAATCCAGGGTTTCTGAAACGGGGTTACACCTGGAGTTACCTGGGTCTTGATCTGCGTCTGTTCAGTGATTTAACTGAGATCTAGGTTTGGCTTTCCCCCTCTCAAATGCTGAAGAACATCATGAGAACGTCTCCAGGAAGGATGGCTGCTGTACGACATCCAGGTGTCACTGTCCTCTACGAGGCTCCACGCAGATGAGCGCCATCTATTATTAATGTCTGACACTGTCTCTAAGGGTCTGATCCATTATTAATGTCCTGACTCTCTCCGAAGATTTCCCTCTCCTTCTCTCCACTCCTCCTCCTTCTCTCCACCCCTCCTCCTTCTCTCCTTCCCCTCTCTCCATCTGGAGAAAAGCTAATAACAGGTGTATCTCCACCCCTCACTCCTCCCTCTCCCCTCCCCTCCAATCTGCCTTAGGATCCTTTAGGCCCACCTGGGAGAAGAAAGGGCTTTGAAAAGTGTTTAAACGTGTTAAACGCGTGTGGACGTGTGTGTGTGTGGACGTGTGTGTGTGTGTGTGGACGTGTGTGTGTGGACGTGTGTGTGGACGTGTGTGGGTGTGGGACGTGTGTGTGTGTGTGTGGAGGTGTGTGTGTGTGTGTGTGGACGTGTGTTGGCCACCTGGGAAGGGTGGGCACTTTGACAGTGTGCTAAATGTGTGTGTGTGTGTGTGTGTTAGCATTAAGATGCATGAAGACCTGTCCACTCTTCACGATAATGAAAACATCTCAGGCCTCAAGGAAGAACACAGACAGACACACACACACACCTGTCCTCCTCTGCGGTCGCACACTGACACAATCACACCTGTGTCTTCCACAGCCAGTCTGTCACACACGCACGCACACACACACACATCTGTCCAGGAGGTAAAACATCTTAAGTTGTTGGTATAAACACACACACACAAAATCCGACAGGGAGTTTGCTTCATAACTTGTTGGTACAGAAACACTCAAGTAGGGCTCAGAGGTAGACCAGGAAGGGAGGGAGAGAGAGGGAGAGAGAGGGAGAGAGAGGGAGAGAGAGGGAGAGAGAGGGAGAGAGAGGAAGAGAGAGGGAGAGAGAAGGGAGAGAGAGGGAGAGAGAGGGAGAGAGAGGGAGAGAGAGGGAGGGAGAGAGAGAGGAAGAGAGAGGGAGAGAGAGAGAGAGAGAGGAAGAGAGAGGGAGAGAGAGGGAGAGAGAGGGAGAGAGAGGGAGAGAGAGGGAGAGAGAGGGAGGGAAGAGAGAGAGGAACGAGAGAGGGAAGAGAGAGAGAGAGTCAAAGAGAGAGAGAAGAAACAGAACGAGCCATGGGTCCTCCTTGGCACATAAATGTTCTCAGGTGCCTGGATGCCATACCTGGCAGCGCGCGCGTGTGTGTCTCAGGTGGCACGTGTTGGCTGAAGCGGTGTCCCCCGCAGGAAAGAGAAGATTCTGGAACGCAACGCGGAGGAGAGACGAGTCCCTAATTACTGCTCTGAGAGACTCCAGCCAGACACTGGAGAACTAAACATCGGCCATTAACACGTCCTCACAGACACACAGGCGAGCGATCGCGCACACACACACACACAGCTTAGGTTTACAAGTACATTTGTCAAAATACAAAACATCCAAATTGATTTTTTAAATGATATTCTAATCCAATTATACGCACTGTATCATTTTTTCATTCTATTATTCTTATATCATTCTTTATTATTCTCTATTTTTTACATATTTTTCTCTCCCCTTCTCACCACTTTCACTTTTCCCCCCTCCCTCCCTCCCTCCCTCCCTCTCATTGTATCAGTGTAAATGTGTGTGAGAGATGAACACAGCCTCTTAGCAGCAGCCAGAAATGGTCGTTGTCTGAACAAAGCAAATGGATTTTATCCAAAAAGTGTCAATTAGTTGTAAAAGCCCCACAATGGCGCTATTAATGTATGTTCCACACACACACTGGCGCTTGCACTTGTGCACACACACCACACACACACCAGATGTCAGTGTGCAGTGCTAAAACACAAGTGTGTTGGAGTCTTCTTTCAACACTGATCCTGGGGAGCAGCAACTTTTAAACACGAACCTTCACCCTTACTGCCTCCTTCCATTTGTACTCTTTTCGTTCTCTCCATTTCTCTCTCTCTTTCACACTCTCTCATCTCAGTATTTTCCATCTCACTCCTGTTTCTCTGAACCCTCGCACCCCCCGCCCCAACCCCCCCCCCCCCCCCCCCCTTCACCCTAAGGTTCCACTGTCCTTAATGTGTGCTTATGAAATAAGATGTGTGGATTAAGATGAGCAAAGGTCTTGGAGTTTAATTAATATTCCGAATGTTTTCTCCTCTCTTGAACTTGGTAAATGCCATATATTCAATAAATAAAAATCCCGCTTAATTAGTGTAATTAAAAAGATAGATCTAATCACTGTTTGTGTTTACATCTCAACGCAACTATGTGCAACAGTGATTGTGTGCGTGTGCGTGTTTGCGTGTGTATATGGTTGACTGAGCAAAATCTTTCTTCACGACAGATGAAGATCAGCGTGTAATGGCTCTATAGCGAGCGTGTCCTTAAGAAAACACACACACACACACACACACAAGCACACACACAGAATGTCCTTAAGACAGACATCCTAGCATATCATAGATATTAATTAAATGTCGTGCTTGTTTTAAGTCTTAAGACTGACACGGTGACACTGTGTGTGTGTGTGTGTGTGTTTGTTTGACTTAATGAAATACTTAGAGTCAGTACAGCCTGCAGTATCAGTTCAGTGGAGCTTAACTTCAAGTAAATGTGTGGGTGTGTGTGTTTGTGTGTGTGTGTGGATGTGAGTATAGGAGATGTTCAGTGTGTGTCTGTGCATGTTTACTCATGGTCAATGACAAATCAGGGGCGAGTTTAGAAAGCAAACAGCGTTATTGGACTGAGAGCCTTGTGAAGACAGGATAGAGCAGAGGAACGCTCACCTCAGTCACAGGAGGTGTGTGTGTGTGTGTGTGTGTGTGGGGATTCTGGTTCATCCAGTGTTGTTTATCCCTCTGATGTGATGAACCAGCCGAAAGTACTGAGCAGTGACAGGAAATGACAGAGAAGTCTTACTAGGTTGCATGTACAGGAAATACCCCAGGAAATCTCTCTTTTCCTTTCTTAGAGTATCTCTTTTCTCTCTTCTCTTCGCCATCTGTTCATCTTTTACTGAGAAGGAGGTCCCTTTCTCACACACACACACACACACACACACTCACTCTCTCTCACACACACACCCCCACACAATATCCCCCCACCCTGTCCCTCGTTCATTGGAAAGTCAAAGCTTTTCCCTAAATCTTCTTCCTTGGTGGCTTGCAAGGGTCAAAGCTTTAATATCCCCTCCCTCCCTCCCTTCCTCCCTCTCCCCTTTTCTCTCTGCCCGTCCCTCCCTCTCTCCCTGGGGCATATGTCAGTAGAAAAGTAAGCATCTGCTCCTTGAGTGGATTTGTGCCTCCATTCTGTGCCAGAAGCTCTCCCCACACGGAGACCCAGTCGCTGGGCGCAGCATGGGCCAGCCTAGAGCCTGTGGAAACTGGGCCAGCTAGCCAGACAGACAGACAGACAGTTTGCCAGCCAGCCAGCCAACTAGATGGCAAAGCAGAGGCGTTCAAGTGAAACGTAGGAATGGCAGCTCCTGGACATGATTGTGAAGGAGGATTTACATTGTTTTAGTTGGGGGGGCGGGGTGGGGGGGGGGGGGGGGGCAGGGTCCTGAGGGATGATGGCAGGGGGTGGGGAGGGGGTGTTGTGTCTGATGCTGTAGGCAGGGATAATACTGGGGAAGCCAAGTGGATCTTCCTGGGAGGTGGACAAAGGTGTCTGGTGGGAGGCTGCTGGCCAGCCACAACACTGCCGTCATTCCACAGCTCTGCGACCAATCAGCTCAGACCTTGGTGGTTCAGCTCAGCTTGTGGATTCAACATGACTTCCTTCTTAACACTCGAGCCACTAACTCACAGGAAAGATGAACGTGTTGTTCCAGCGTAAAAGACATACCGGTAAAACGCCAACACACGATGACTTAAGGGCTGACATGCAGAGAAATTCAAATGACTTACAATCAGTGCTAGAAACAGCATGGTGAAGGTGAATGTCATAGGGAACCACACACACACACACACACTCTCGACCTCTTCAGCAGAGAAGACATTCTTAGGAAAGACGCAAACAAGCAGGAAAAGAAAAGACTGAATACTTCATTAAAAAGAAAAAAGAACTAATTATTATGCACGTTTCAGAGAAATCTCAAATCCATTAGAGATGGGGGGGGAAAAGCCATTTGAATGGCTTTTAAAAATCTTATTAGCTCTGACGAGACAAGAACAACAATATGTTCAATGCTTTTACCTTTAATTTGTTTAACCTCCGTCAGAGACCTTCTATGCCTCTGTGTAAGAGGCTGCTATTGTGTGCGTGTGTGTGTGTGTGTATGTGTGTACGTACGCGTGTGTGCATGTCTGTGAATGTGTGTGTCTATTCGTGTGTGTGCATGCGTGTGTCTGTGTGTGAGTGTGTGTGTGTGTGTGTGTCTGTGCGCGCGTGTGTGTCTAGAAGCTGGTATGGTTTCCTGTTCCCTCAGCAGTAATATGTGTGTATGAATCAGAACAGGAAGGATAATCTAATCACCATAAATGGTCGTAGTCTGCAAAGGTCATTTGTCCCGTAATCAGCCTCTCTGTTGAGCGGGCGAGGCCAGTGCAAACACTCACAGGCCAGCTGAATGAGATGAAGGGGCTCCCTGCGTTCTCCAGCCTGTCTGCACTTACCTCCAGCCCTGAGTGCAGAGGCTGTTCTAGAGGGGGGAGGGACAGATGGGGCCCGTGGCCTTGTTCAGATTCAGATTCAGAACAGTGACAGCAAGCTTGCCCCCCCCCCCCCCCCCCCCCCCCCCCCCCCCCCACGCCCACCACCACCCACCCCTAAAACGCAACGTCTGAGACAATTATCACACAATAGATTTTTGCAGGAAACAGCAAAAACACAGTCTGGTCTGTGATGCCCAGTCTGGTCTGGTCTGTGATGCCCAGTCTGGTCTGTGATGCCCCATTCTGGTCTGTGATGCCCCAGTCTGGTCTGTGATGCCCAGTCTGGTCTGTGATGTCCCAGTCTGGTCTGTGATGCCCCAGTCTGGTCTGTGATGCCCCAGTCTGGTCTGTGATATCCCAGTCTGGTCTGTGATGCCCCATTCTGGTCCTGTGATGCCCCAGTCTGGTCTGTGATGCCCCAGTCTGGTCTGTGATGCCCCAAGTCTGGTCTGTGATGCCCCAGTCTGGTCTGTGATGCCCCAGTCTGGTCTGTGATGCCCCAGTCTGTCTGGTCTGTGATGCCCCAGTCTGGTCCTGGTTGGGATACCCCAGTCTGGTCTGGTCTGGGATACCCCAGTCTGGTCTGTGATGCCCCAGTCTGGTCCAGGTCCGGTCTAAACCAGTCTACAAGGGCAGCGGTGTGCGTGGCTGTCGCAGCTCTTTGATGACATCACTCAGATGTAACCACAGCCTCTCTCACCCCTGCACAGAGGAGGTTTGATCCCAGCATGCACAGAGAGAGAGGGAGAGAGAGAGGGAGGCTGCAGGGTGGAGTGCTCCTGATGTGTGTGTGTGTGTAGTGTGTGTGCACGAGCGCAAGGTGTGTGCGCGCGTGCGGGGGATGTGTGTGTGCGTGCGTGTGCAAGGTGTGTGTGTGCGTGCGCCCATGAGTGTGTGCGCGTGCGCAAGGTGTGTGTGTGCACGTGCGGGGGATGTGTGTGTGCGCGTGAGGGGGGATGTGTGTGTGCGCGTGCGGGGATGTGTGTGTGCGCGTGCGTGGGGCGTACGAGGCGTGTGATGTTGGCGGCGTTCCGTTCTTTGAGGCCATCTGGAGATCGGCACATGTGGGAAAATGTAGAACGTGGTTCTTCCTGTCAGGGTCGCCATGACAGCACAAGTGCGTGCGTGACAGTGTGTGTGTGTGTGTTTGTGAGTGTGTGTTTGTGAGTGTGTGATACACCACTGTGTCACAAATCACAGAAGCAGTGTAAATATTTAACTCTGAGCTGGTGAGGGGCAGAGGGCCACAGGTGAGCAGAGCTCCCAATCAAGACAGGACGTCCAGTAGAATTAGAACATCACAACATCAACTGGACTTTCTGCTACTGGCTGCTCTTTCATGTCAAGTCAATCACAAGGAAAGATCCGTTTGTGACATTTTTATATTATCAGTTTGAACCTTTTAGGAAATGACCAGATCTGAACAACGATCATGACATCATCAGGCCCAACGATGCTTTGATTGACGAATTAAGAATGTAAATTAACACACACACAGATAAGTGACATATGTACAGACAAACACACACGCAAGCTTGCTCGCTCGCTCTCTCTCACTCACACTCACACACACACACACACACACACACACAGAGAGAGGGCCAGTCAGATGGATGCAGAGCTTCAGCAGATGGGGCCAGTGGACTCTGAGCCAGCAGGAAACAGTTCCTGTGCTGCTCCTGTCCTGCTAGGCGCTCAGGCTGACTGGGAGCTCTCACCACTTAGTAATGCTCCACTTACAGGGGGGAGCTGTGCGTCTGTGTGCATCTTTGTGTGTGTGCTGGTCTGTGTGTGTGTATCTGTGTGTGGGAGACTGTTTAGTGCTCTGCCTCTTTTCGCAGCCAATTGTCATTCAAGATCCTGTATCGACGAACCACAATCAACTCCCAGATATGACCTGGCCCCACAGAGTATGGCTACAGCACAACAGTTCATCTCGACAGCTGGATGTCACACACACACACACACACGTGTCGGTTTGCACGTGTGCAGGAGTCCAACTCTGTGATCAACAGGGAAAGAGAGGAGAAGGAGGAGAAAGAGGAGAGCGGGAGCGAGAAAGAGGAGAAGAACGGGGAGAGGCGAGAGAGAGAGTGAAAATAAAGCGAATTAGCAGAAGGTGTGAGGTTGTGTCTAACGGGGAGAGAGGGAAAGCCCAAACAGATGTGAGAGAGACAAATAAGGGAACATTTGCAGAACAGTTGCTCTGTATAACAGGTGGTCAGGAGGAGAGAGAGGAGAGCGGGGAGGAGGAAAGAGAGGAGGAGAGATGAAGAGAGAGGAGGTGAGAGAGGAGGAGAGAGGGGAGGAGGAAAGAGAGGAGGAGAGATGAAGAGAGAGGAGGGTGAGAGAGGAGGAGAGAGGAGAGGAGGAAAAGAGAGGAGGAGAGATGAAGAGAGAGGAGGTGGAGAGGAGGAGAGAGGAGAGGAGGAAAGAGAGGAGGAGAGAGAGGAGGATAGAGAGGAGGAAAGATTGAAGAGAGAGGAGGAGAGCGAGGAGGAGAGAGAGGAGGAGAGAGAGGAGGAAAGATGAAGAGAGAGAAGGAGAGAGAGGAGGAGAGCAAGGAAAGTAGAGATATATTCTGAAAGCAGACAGGCCATTAAGATATATAGATATATGGACATATGAGATAGATAAATTGATGGGAGGGATGAATAGATTGGAGAGTTAGAAAGAGCTAAAGGCAAAGTTATGTGAAGGGTAGTGTTTGCTCAAGGCTCCAACCAGCAGGGCCCTGCCTGTTCACACACAGATGTGGCTCGCGCACACACACACACACACACCACACAATCACGAAAAGGACACACACCTACAAAAGCACAGTCTTATTTGGAGGTAAACAGTTTACGATGAGATCTTGGAACAGAGTTGCCCCAGGGTCGGTGCTGAGAGCTGTTTAACTCTCCCTGCTTCCTGTTTCCAGTGTCATAATGTCACGGATGATAGAGAGAGTTATGCTAATGCTAACGACACCGCTAGCCCGCACAGGTTAACAACGCTGGCGTCTTTGGACGAGCAGAAACTCCATGAAATGTCAGCCTTGTGAGTGTGTCTGCTCAAGAGAGATGGCTGGAGATGGGACAGGGTCACACACTGACACACAACACACACACACATGCACTGTGATAAAGGCACGCACATCTACACACACTTGCTCCCGACATTAATGAAAGTTCAATGCTTCTGTAATTAGCGGAGCTGTATAATATCAATATGTGACCTAATGACCTCCTGGGTCCAGGTCTG
>CM059333.1:6714604-6719604 GCA_030340685.1 Protosalanx chinensis
GAGAGAGGGAGAGAGAGGGGAGAGAGAGTGGGAGACAGAGAGGGGAGAGAGAGGGGGAGAGAGAGAGGGGAGAGAGAGAGGGATGAGAAAGGGGAGAGAGAGAGGGGAGAGAGAGGGAGAGAGGAGAGGGGAGGAGAGAGGAGGAGAGAGAGAGGGGAGAGAGAGGTAGAGAGAGAGGGGAGAGAGAGGGAGAGAGGGGGAGAGAGAGAGTGGGAGACAGAGAGGGGAGAGAGAGAGGGAAGATAGTGGGAGAGAGAGGGGAGAGAGAGGGGGAGAGAGAGAGGGATGAGAGAGAGGAGAGAGAGGGGAGAGAGAGGGGGAGAGAGAGAGGGAGAGAGAGGGGAGAGAGAGAGGGAGAGAGAGAAAAATCATTGTTACCGTTCTTTCATCAGTAGACTGAAAAGCCTCAGAATTAAACTTTTCAGACTGTTGGCATGGGGATTACATCATGGTGACAGTGACAGTGTGACAGAATATTTCACCCAGACAAACAAACACACCAGTTCCTGATGCTGGTCTGTGCTAGAAGAGTGTGCTGGTGTTTCTGATGGAAAGAGATGAGCAGTGACCATGGATACAACAACAAGAGAGGAGGCTGTAGTAACACACACACACACACCATGGGATTATGAAAACACACACACCATGGGATTAGGAACACACACATACAGTGTATGTAGAACATTTGTAGCAGCTGTAAGAACACAGATTTATCATCTTAATACGTTTACTACTCACCCTTGAGACAAGGGATTAGATATGGTCATTTCTCTCAGAAGTGTGTGTGTGTGTGTGTGATGGGGGAGGGGCTGAGGAGAGGACAGAAGGGAGGGAGGAGATGGGGGGGGAGTGGGAGAGGAGCGAGGAAGAGAGAGGAGTTTGGGAGGGAAGGGAGGAGAGTGGACAGATATTTGGGGGAGGACATGAAAGACAGAAGTGTGGAGGGTCTCTTCACAGCGGGCTGCTGGCTCACCAGCTGCACTCCAGCAGGACTCCAGGAACACCAAGAAGAGAGAGGGAGGGAGGGAGGGAGGGAGGGAGATGGGAGGGAGGGAGGGAGATGGGAGGGAGGGAGGAGTGAGGGAGAGAGAGAGAGAGAGGGAGAGTAGATGGAGAGGGAGATGGAGAGAGGGAGAAGGAGAGATGAGGAGGAAAGAGACCAGGGCTCAGATCAGACATATGGTTGTCTCCATCTTGATTACACTTCAGCTGGCTGGAAGATTACCAGGCTCTGAGTGTGTGTGTGTGTGAGAGTGTGTGTGAGAGTGTGTGTGTTGTGTGTGTTTGGTCCTGTGTGTGTGAATGTGTAAGATGGTGTGTGTGAGTGTGTGTGTGAGAGAGTTTGTGTTGTGTGTGTTTGGTTGTGTGTATGTGTAAGATTGTGTGTGTGTGTGTGTGTGTGAGTGTGTGTGACAGAGTGTGTGTGGGAGCTCATGCGTCTTCCGCTGGCAGATTACCAGCCTGAGTGTCTTAACAGCCAGATTACCAGGAAACTGACAGAGATGAGCTGCCAGCAACATGATTAGAGAGATCACATGACTTTAGCCATTCTTTAATCAGCAACACTTACAAAGTGTGAAAGTGTGTGAGTGAGAGTGTGTGTGAGAGTGTGTGTCTGAGTGTGTGTGAGAGAGTGTGTGTGAGAGAGTGTGTGTGTGGGTGTGTGTGTGAGAGTGTGTGTGAGAGTGTGTGTGAGAGTGTGTGTGTGAGAGAGTGTGTGTGAGAGAGTGTGTGTGTGGGTGTGTGTGTGAGAGTGTGTGAGAGAGTGTGTGTGTGGGTGTGTGTGTGAGAGTGTGTGTGAGAGTGTGTGTGAGAGTGTGTGTGTGAGAGAGTGTGTTGAGAGAGTGTGTGTGAGAGTGTGTGTGTGTGTGTGTGTGTAGCAGGTGCTCATCTGGCTAGGAGAAAGACTCTTGGAAGGGAAGATATCCATATGTTCCAAGAAGGTGACATGTGACCGGGACACCACAGGACACAGCAGGTCTGAAGCCACCATCCACACAGAGAGGGGGGGGGGGGGGGAGGAGGAAAGGGGAGGGGGGGAATAAACAGAAGGAGAGAGAGATATTGGTGAATTTCCAACACCAGCTGAAATCTATTTCTCACCACCAGAAAGATGTCGTGGATTTGTCCGAATGATTTCATGGAATCAATGAAAGATTGCAGAAAACAAGTCGGTTTCGAGGAAAGATTCAAAATCTGCAGTGATTAGAACAATGTTCCCTTCTCATCAAGATTTATCAAGCCAACCTCCCTTTTGTTCATGAGCCCATCAGCATTCATAAGAACATGGAGTTTAAAAATAGACTGTTTCCACTTGAGCAGAACAGGTCAGACTGTCAAGGTCTGATTTGTGTTTTAAGCATAAATATTCACGTAATTATAAACCCTTGTTGACATCTTGGAAAATGCTATGTTAGATAAAGAGATAGCCTGGAGACAAGAAGCAGAAACACTGGACACAGCAGTGTGTGTGTGTGTGTGTGTGTGTGTGTGACTGTGTGTGTGTGTATGTGTGGGTATGTGACAATGTGTGTGTGCGTGCGAGTGTGTGTGTGTCTTATTGCTCGCCTGATCATCATGGAAGACAAGATTCATTAAGCTCACTTTCTTAAATAAAAATCAGCACACACACGCCTGTTAGTGTCTGTGTGTGTGTGCGTCTGTGTGTGTGTGTGGTGTGTGAGTGTGTGTGTGTTTGGGTTTGTATAAACGAACTGCTGAACTGTGGGCTGCCATGAACATTTGAATCAAAACATTTGCACAGAATACTTCCTGGTTGAGATAGATAACCTATCTGTGTTTGAAATGCCAGAGTTTAACGCGCACGCACACTCTCTCTCCCTCTCTCTCTCACCACACACACACACACACACACACTCGCACACACGCAGACGCACACACAGACACACACTCAGATCTATATCCGATGCTAAATGAAGCCTCAGTTGTAATATAACCTAAATCACCACAACATGGTTGTAGTTTTCATCAGAATCAGAATCCTGACTGACTCTTTTCAGTCAGTGAATGTTTAACTGGTACAGAATACATGAGCTGGAAACCCTGATATTCATTCCCCCAAATCCAACCGTTTTCTATTCTTCAGCCATAACAAGCTGTGCCATTACGTACTGTTAGCACTTATTGAACGGCCCACCATGTGGCTGCATGCGTGTTGTGTGGATTTGTGGGGAGTGTGGATTTGTAGGGAGTGTGGTGTGTGGATTTGTGGGGAGTGTGGTGTGTGGATTTGTGGGGAGTGTGGTGTGTGGAGTTGTGGGGAGTGTGGTGTGTGGAGTTGTGGGGAGTGTGGTGTGTGGATTTGTAGGGAGTGTGGTGTGTGGAGTTGTGGGGAGTGTGGTGTGTGGAGTTGTAGGAAGTGTGTGTGTGTGTGTACTTGTAGGAAGTGTGTGTGTGTGTGTGGGGAGTGTGGTGTGTGTACTTGTAGGAAGTGTGTGTGGGGAGTGTGGTGTGTGTACTTGTAGGAAGTGTGTGTGGGGAGTGTGGTGTGTGTACTTGTGGGGAGTGTGTGTGTGTGTGTGGGGAGTGTGGTGTGTGTACTTGTAGGAAGTGTGTGTGGGGAGTGTGGTGTGTGTACTTGTAGGAAGTGTGTGTGGGGAGTGTGGTGTGTGTACTTGTAGGAAGTGTGGTGCGTGTACTTTTAGGAAGTGTGTGTGTGTGTGTGTGTGTGGGGGGAGTGTGGTGTGTGTACTTGTAGGAAGTGTGTGTGTGTGTGTGTGGGGAGTGTGGTTTGTGTAGTTGTGGGGAGTGTGGGGTGTACTTGTAGGAAGTGTGTGTGTGTGTGGGGGGGGGAAGAGTGTGTGTGTGTTCTTGTGGGGAGTGTGTGTGTGTTCTTGTGGGAGTGTGTGTGTGTGTGTTCTTGTGAGGAGTGTGTGTTAGAGCAGGTATGGGGATTCTAGGTCTTTCTGTCACGTTCAACTTTTCAACAGCTTTCTTAGTGAGGTCACTCATCAATGAACAAGAGAGAATGTGAGTGAGGGAGGGAGGGAGGGAGAGGGAAGGAGGGAGAGGGAAGGAGGGAGGACAGGGAGGGAGGGAGGAAGGGAGGAGAGGGAGGAGAGGGAGGAGAGGAAGGAGAGGGAGAAAGGGAGGGATGAGAGGATGATGGAGGGACGATGGAGCGTTAGAGCGTGCAGATAGACCTCCTCTTGGCAGTGATCAGTGATAATCTTGTGCTCGTGTGAATGATTAGCATATATGCTAAACACTTGGTGCTCAATTCCATGAGCTAACACTGGAAAAAAGAGATAACTAAGACAGACACAGACACACACACGCATACACACACACACACACACACACACACACATTCACACAGGGATGATGCTGAATGTGAGTCTGTGAGCTAATACTGAGGCGGGAAGATAAGGCTGAAGGTGGGATCTAAACAGCCACACACACAAAGTCAAACAGGAGAGGAGGATCAGTTAAACACCTTGAGCATCACTCTGTCACACTGTGAGCTGTGCTGAGGATCTGATGGATGTTCACCTGGACACACACACACACACACACACAGAGGTGTGAACAGCGTCTGCAGAACACTAGCCATGTTTGTCCTGAACACTATAGAGACATAACCCCCCCCCCCCCCCCCCCTCCACCCTCCATTCAAATGCAAAACACACACACTCCTCTCTGCCCCACACACACACACACACACACACACACACACACTCCTCTCCGTCCACAGACTCAAACACATTATCACACACACTCTCCAACACAGAAGTGTTTTACAGCACAAATGAACACAGGGTGATGAATTGAAAGAGAGAGGAACAGAGAGACACAAAAGGATAAAGAGCAATGAGAGAGAGAGAGGCAGAGGGAGGGAGAGAGGGAGGGAGAGAGGGAGAGGGAGGCAGAGGGGGAGAGAGAGCGAGAGAGAGGGAGAGAGAGAGAGAACTCCAAGTTTCTCTGTGTTTCTCTTTAACAGCATCAATACGGTGACTGAGATAATAATGGAATACATATTC